>OU452229.1:10063641-10416877 GCA_911728455.2 Marthasterias glacialis
AAGAACAAGAACAAGAACAAGAACAAGAACAAGAACAAGAACAAGAACAAGAACAAGAACAAGAACAAGAACAAGAACAACAACAACAACAACAACAACAACAACAACAAACAAGAACAACAACAAACAACAACAACAACAACAAACAAACAACAACAACAACAAAGGCAACGGCAACGGCAACGGCAACGGCGGCAGCAGTGGCGGAGGCGGAGGCAGCGGAACAGCAGTGTAGCAGCAGCAACAATAACGGCAACAGCAACAGCAACAACATCAACAACAACAACTACCAAAATGCATCAGAGGCCGACAATCCTTTAAAAAAGGAGTGTTTCAGATAACTTCATGTGTTGATAAAACACAAATCAAATACTCTTACATATTTGAATACATGGCTTCCGGGTGACCTTTAACATTGATAAAAGCGAAGTGAGTTTTAACCAATTGGAATTGTGGCACGAGTTCATGTAGACAGTAACTGTTGTGTCGGGAAAATCACAACGAACGAGAAGGTGGTTTTCCATGAAATAAGTTTCGATTCATTGATTGTTATTTTGGCGATTCTTTTAGGTGTTATTTTTTGAGGGGTTGTCGAGGTAGGGGTTCGTGGGTTCATTCTTGATATGAGGTTTAAAGTAAGGCATCTACCAGTGCCAAAGCGGTAATTCCATTGTAGCTTAAGTGCAACCATGACACCCCGTTATCTTATCACAGTTACCACAGTACCCACAGACATTAAACAAACACCAGATATTACATTGTTGCATGTTGGAGGCGAACGTATATCAGTCTCAAGGTGAAAGGTCAAATGATGTCAGTGCATGGTCATTGTGACGTCAGATTATACATAACATATCCTTCCGAGACCAATACAAGTACATAAGCTAATTAACATAAAAGAAACCTATGATGTCATCAGTGTGACGTCATGTTCCAAATACCTTATCCTTCCAGCATCGATGTAATAATTATTGTTTTTATGTGATAAACAACAACAAAGAACGCACACTTAATACATAGGGCAATCTAACATTGCCGTTTGAACAGCGTTAGCTGCTTATTTGCATCGGGTGGCTCATTAAGTGGCAGCCACTGGCCTAATCAAACAGTGGAAGTTATTAAGACATGAATATGTAACATTAATGTAAAACAAATAAAGCTTTTAACAAGAGGAAACTAGAAATTACTCCCCTTGCAAGAAGTCTATTCCAATCCTTTCTTATCCCCTAAAAGTTATTTGGTCACCATTCTTTTTATATCTGTGGTGAAAGAACGTTGTTCGTAGTTACAATAAAAAAAGAAGTGAAAATAAAAAAAAGAACCAAAAAAAAAAAAAAAAAAACCTGTTGCGAAGTATAGTTTTTTTTGCCATGGTACACAGCCATACGAGGTCGAAGTTCTTTTTGGTTATCATTAGATATGCAAATTAAAGTCGATAGCACTTTTGCAATAGCGGAATGTCAATCAAAGTATCTCCCGCCCAGTGGTCACATCAATGTTTAAACACATTCTCAGTTTTCTTGAAAACAAAACAAAAACAAACAACTACAACAACAAAAAACAACTTTAAAGGCTAAGTTTAGGATTCTTAAGTGTCAAAAAAATGGTTAGATTATAATATCTGAAAGCTCACTGTGATCATGGTGCAATATTTGCGTATCAATCACTTCGTCAGTTATCAGTCAACACTATTGACTTATGACGCAGTCCTTGCGTAGAATTGGAGTAGTCTGATCTCTTGTTGGTTTACACTCAAAGGAACATGTGATAAACCCCGAAATACCTTGTGCAGCAGCGGCACCAGACCTGTTATCAGGGGGAGGGGGCAAGAGGGTGGGGGGCAAAAAATATTTAAATGTAATGTTGTACTACTGAAAAGTACGGAGCTCTGGAAGTGCCATCCGACTTGTTGAGATCCTGAGATAATTTATCGCAGGATGTCGACATAATGAACGCCAAATGACGACATCCTGACATAACGTATTTCGGGATGACGACTTCCTGAAAGTAGCATGTCGACTTCCTAACACAATTTACTCCAGCGGCTGACAAGATGAATTATGACAGGAAATCGTCTTCCTACTTTCGGGATGTCGTCATCCCGAGATAAATTAAGTTAGGAAGTCGACATCCTACTTTCGGGATGTCGTCTTCCCGAGATAAATTAAGTTAGGAAGTCGACATCCTACTTTCGGGATGTCGTCATCCCGAGATAAATTAAGTTAGGAAGTCAACATCCTACTTTTGGGATGTCGTCATCCCGAGATAAATTAAGTTAGGAAGTCGACATACTACTTTCAGGATGTCGTAATTCCGAGATAGATTAAGTTAGGAAGTCGACATATTACTTTCAGGATGTCGTAATTCCGAGATAAATTAAGTTAGGAAGTCGACATACTACTTTCAGGATGTCGTAATTCCGAGATAAATTAAGTTGGGAAGTCGACATATTACTTTTGGGATGTCGTCATCCCGAGATAAATTAAGTTAGGAAGTCGACATACTACTTTCAGGATGTCGTAATTCCGAGATAAATTAAGTTAGGAAGTCGACATATTACTTTCAGGATGTCGTAATTCCGAGATAAATTAAGTTAGGAAGTCGACATATTACTTTCAGGATGTCGTAATTCCGAGATAAATTAAGTTAGGAAGTCGACATATTACTTTCAGGATGTCGTAATTCCGAGATAAATTTTGTCGGGAAGCCGTCTTCCTACTTTTAGGATGTCGTTGTCCTGAGATAAATTATGTTAGGATGTCGTCATTTTGCGTTTGTTATGTCGACATACTGTGATAAATTATGTCAGGATCTCAACAAGTCGAATGGCACTTCCAGAGCTCCGTAGAAAAGCATTGACTTACCACAATGACGGACTTACACCAGTTGGTGTAAGCTAATGACATGGATGAAATCGAGTTGATTATTTACAGCGCCAACATAATTACAATAATGTGCATGCAATGGTTTGGGATTTAACTCAATTTCGGCCGTAAGGAAAAAATGGAGGCGGGAACGGGGGGGGGGGGGGGGGGGGGGGAAATTGGGGGGCAAAAAAAATAAATAACTGGGGGAGGGGGGGGGGGGCGCCCCCCCCGTAGCGCCGCCGCTGACCTTTGGGCCTTTGCAGTTTGCTTTAGCAGGATGGGGTTTGGGGTTGAACCGGGGTGAATGAGGGAATTATCAGAATTCATCAACCGATCCATCTGTTGGAGTGAATACTTCATACTAAAGTTTTAAATACTACATTTTTGTATTTTTATTGTATTTTTATTGTCATTTTAAGCATGAGAACTGCAGTGATTTCTGTTGCATACTGGTACAGCAATAAACTAAATCACATCAATTGACACACCGAACAAAGATATTAACAAAATAGAGAAACCGCCAACATTAGGCCTGGATAGCTCAGGTGGTAGAGCGCCAGTACCTTAAACCGGGGGTCGCTGGTTCAAATCTCACTCCAGACATATTTTCTTTGTTCACCCCAAAATTGAATCAAATCAAATTGATGAGAGTTGAACCTAAGGCCTCACTTTCTGCGTCATAATCGTATAATGCTTTGTTTATTGGGTGTTGAGGTATTTGTTTGTTTGCTTGTTGTTGTTTTTTCTTTAAAGTTAGAATTCTGATTCGATTGTCCTCCCTTCCTGGATCCATATCATAAAAGTTCTAATAACAATATCTATTGTTCAGATAGCCATACATGAAAAACCCTTTCCTTCGGCTCTTAGGTGTTGGTAAAACAAGCATCGTGGTGAGGTACGTGGGGAAAATCTTCAGCAAAAATGTTAGTCCAACAGTCGGCGGTTCTTTCTTCACGTTTAAGTTGTGAGTAAATGAAATATACAATATTCTGTTACAATTGCCGTTTTCTTGCACATTAGTTTTAGATAAGTATGGCGTTTGACACAGTTATATTTTTAATCTTGACATTGTTACATGCACACCCCTTATACAGGACGGTAGACAACCACAGAGTGAAGCTGATGTTATGGGATACGGCTGGCCAAGAAAGGTTCCGATCCATGGCTCCGATGTACTACAGGAAAGCCAATGCAGCCTTCTTGGTGTACGACGTCACACAGTACTCAACGTTTGAGAATATGAAAACGTGGGCCGAAGGTCAGTGACATCTGGGACAATGGCTCCTTTTTCGAAACCACGTATTGGGCTTGATGGGCTCTGGCTTAGGCTCTGGGTCAGTCTGATTGAAGCCCCGTATCGAAAGCGAACGTTTTCAAAATACTGACGAAGCTTAAGTCAGAGCCCAAGCTAAGCCCAAGCCGTGGTTTTGAAAAGGGTCAATGCAGTGGCATAACTAAGGAGGGTGGGGGGGGGGGGGGGGGCACGGGGGGTACGTGCCCCCCAAAATGATGTCTGTTCCCCCACCCCACCCCGAGTGCCCCGGCCTCCATTTGAAATGTGGACTTTTGAGATTAAAAATTACCAGAATAAAATGTTACATTTCATGAGCTTGTATTATGTAGTAATTTCAATGTTTTTAAAACTATTTTTTTTTATATTATTTACATGCCGAATGTATTTTGTTTTACCTTAACACGTGAGAAGAGCGCTGAAAGTGGGCTTGTTTAGGAAAAATACAAACGTAAACTACAGTTTTAATTGGCCAAAAAGTGCCCCCTGGGAAAAATGATTCCCCCCCTCTAGTGTCCCCCTAAAATGTTACCCTAGTTACGGCGCTGGGCCAATGAATCACAAAGTTGTGACTCTACGCAGAACTTGCTTGCCTTTCTGATTTGTGTTTCTTTTTTCTTTCACAAATCGGCAACTCCATCATTCAGCCAACCGTTCTTATGGCAACACAAGTGTTTTTCTTTATTTTTTTCAGAATTAAAGAAGGCAGTTGATACACCAATAGGTGAGTATGGGGAACTCATCAACCTGTACAACAGGCAGTTCAGAAAAAAAATTGGCGGGAAGCATCAAGTAATCCTTTTTGTAAATGGCAGTGACTCTGAAAAGCTACGGTTGGTTGGGATTTGTTTAGCGCTGTACCTTTTTTAAAACTGACATAATATACTTGTAACCCTTTGTTTTCCAATCCTTGTATACCATGCAGCCATTATGCAATGTATAATGTTATAGGTTTCCCCGGTCATTTTGGCAAATGAGCAGCCAATTTATACGTCCCGTTATTCTATTTTGCGCAAAATTGAAAGCTCCTCCAAACAGTCATTCAGATTCACATAATGTTCTCTCACGTTACAATCATTTTGAACAGCTGCGTTCGCAATCGTCTCAGCTTTTCGCAGACATCTCTAGTTGCGCCTACTCTCCTGCTAAATTTATTGCCGATTTCGCATGGCTAAATAGAATGCTTTGTTAGTGCAGTTGAATGAATGATATAGTATAAATTCGAATGCATCAGAGCTAAATTAATGAATAACGGTTTAAACTGCAGAGGCAAAGTCACTTTAATTCAAATTCATGAAGTGAAATGGGCTGGTTTCTGCCGAAATGACCGGGAAAAACCTAAAGTAAATTTCACTACCTTCTAGTCGAGGCTCTCTGATTGTATTTTGGCTGTGAATTATTTCAGTAATGTGCGTCTTGGGTAACAAATGCGACTTGATAGAGCAACGCAAGGTGGCTGCCGACGAAGCATTGATGTACGCCGCCTCAATCGGAGCTTTGTTCTTCGAAACGTCAGCTCTCACGAACGAAGGTAAGGGGAGCTGTGCTCGATTTAAAAGTGCTAATGTTCACCTGAAGAGGAGTTTCGATGAGCAATCTTAAAGGGAGAACGCTAGGTGGCAGCAGACTCACCAGGTAAATTTCTTTTGTTTGCTGAGTTCTAAAAATACGCTCACATCCGAGAACGATGTATTTACCTGGTAAGTCTGCTGCCACCTAGTGTCCTCAAAAGTCTCTCATTGATAAGCAAAAATGTGATGTCATAATACACAGCCCTATGATGATAGTGACGCCTCGGTATTGAACAGAGATGGCTCTTTAGTTATCTCTTTGCAATATCGTATCCATTTTAATAGAGTAGCTAAGTACAGAACAATTTTGTTTACCAGATTATAAGGTTACCGGCTAAAATACCATTTCACAATGTACGGTACCGTCTGTGACTGGTTTCCTGCTTCGTTTTGCTCAGCAGCGCAGCAAATTGTAAGCAGAATTGCAGAATTTTCTGCTCAGGCATCTCCTTGTGAAATTGAACCCTGGCTCGATTTCACTACCTGATAAGATTGATATTTACTTAAGACGTGTATAAATCTTTAAATGCTAAGCGAAGTGTGATGTCAAGTCACTATGGCAATATTGACAATACTAGATGAATCCTGGTGTTTGGTCAAATTGAGCATAGTGTATTATTCCATAAAAAGCAATAGTCTATCTTGAGATGAAAGGCTTTTATCGCCATTAGTGATAAGTGTTGTGACGTCACATCTTGCTTAGCTATTCTTAAGATGAATGACCCACTTATCTCAAGATGGATGAGCGCTTTGTAAAGTTGTGCCAAGATCATCTACATGCCAGGGCTAGAACGTTGCGAACTGTTGCAGACGAGTCCCAAATGAGAATATGATTGGCATAATTATTCACTAAACGCATACATTAATTAAATTCAACAACAGGGCTAGACGAAGTCGGATCTGAAAAATCCAACCAGCACAGAAAAAACTGATTCTTAAATTGTCTTTTTTTAGTATAAACTATTTGTCGAAACATTATTGATCATTAAATGTTCCAGTTTACGATTTATTTTCCTCCCTTTTGTTATGTTCACGACAAAACAGGAATTCAAGAAGCATTTCTGCGTGTATCTCTAGCACTCATATCACTCAGTAAGAGCGCCCCCAATTGTGGGCTCATCACCAAGGACTACGACGCCCGGAGAAAGTCCGAAGACTTCGTCACCTTCCCGCCAAACTTAAAGCTTCTTCGGGAACAGATTACGAAGGAGGACATGACGGAGGAAGACGATGACGACGATGACAACACAACAGGGAAGTGCTGCTGATGACGTCATGGATTGTAAATGAGAACATTAATCTTGGTCAGGGATCCGAATAGAGTTAACAGACAAAAATCCAATGCGGCATTGTACGCATTGTATAACACACAACAATGACCGTGTGCAGTCTATCCAGGGAATTTCCTGGCAGGCAAGATACTGCGCAGTATCGTATATGCTGTAAACTCAAGTTACTTATTAAGAAATGAAAATAGCAAAATTTGCAAGGTATGCCTGCTTTCTTCACACCAAAATGTTGATAAAAACGTAAAATGAAAACCACGTGGAATTTTTTTTGTTCCCTTGAGCTATGTACAAATTTGTCATATCCACAGGCACTCAAGTCTATGCGGGCTCTTTTTGTGAACATTGTGATATCAAAAGTAAGATGGTCTGTACAAAAACCGCTGGCTTTGCATAATAATACGTGCCTTAGAAATAGAACAGTTTCTACATAGATTTGTTTGGATTCAGTAACGTCAAACAGCTGTAGCGCCCTCAATTGGTTATGTAATTATTTACACAAAGACTCGGCCGTATTGGCATAACAATGGTGTGTTTTGCATTCAATGTGAATTTCAAATAAGGAGGCTAAACTCCAAAGATAGAAATCGTAACACTGAGGATTGTGTATAAACGTGGCGTTTTAAGGCTGATGTGATCCATTAAACGGCACGAGGTAAGCATCTTCAACAATCGTCTACTTTTTTCATTATGAACAAAATTGGTGTTTGTAGCGTCCACCCCCCGATTCTATCGAATTATTTATATGTATGCCTCTTTCTGTGGCTTGTTTTCATGTACACTAGGCTAGGGTTACAAGCCCAGAGTTGTGTATGAGAGAGTTGCAACAACTTGCGATTATAAGCCATTTTCGGTCCAGAAAAATGCATGGACGCACACAGGGTGCCAGACAAGACTGTACATAGCTTCATTTTGCTCGCTCCCAATGCCTGAACCAAAGACAACGGGATGGGCTGACGTATACCCACGCTTATTGGAACATTTCCCCTGACCAAATAACCCCCGGTCACTTTTTCCTCATTGGGAAAGATTTGACCTCTACTATCACTAACAATATATATGGTGTACATCCATTGGAAATAATTATGCATTCTTTGCATTGTACTAAAAATAGAGCTCGATCGCAACATTAGTAATTTACCCGAACAGTTTTAATCTTCTTGCAACTTT
Organism: Marthasterias glacialis; assembly: GCA_911728455.2. Lineage (NCBI taxonomy): Eukaryota > Metazoa > Echinodermata > Asteroidea > Forcipulatida > Asteriidae > Marthasterias > Marthasterias glacialis. The sequence goes on from OU452229.1 coordinate 10,071,827, forward strand.
GGTTAAAAAAAGAGGGCTAATTAATCGTTTACATTATCATAATCGTGTGTGTACGGTTGTGATTGTCGGCATTGCGCTGATCATCAGTACAATCAGTCCCATCATGCATCACTACATCCTGAACAAAAACGTGTACAAGCTCATCAGCCCATCCCAACGGTCTTGGATGAGACCGGCGGGACCGAGCGAAGTGCTACAATTGGACCGAAAATGTGGCCACGGTATAACTGGTTCCCCCCTGTCGCAACTCTCTTAATACACAGCTCACCCGGCGTCCCATGATTGACTCTTTCACGATGCCCATTTACAGATCCTAATTCATTAAGGAAACTCGCCACTGTGCTGCTGCGGACGTGGTAGTTTTCAAGCAAAATCTTCAGGTGTTTTTGATAGATGTTAAGGTGTTTGTTGTAAAAGTGCAAATTCTAGCTCGTACGTTTTAGTTAAAATAATTTATGATGAGTTGTCCAATTAATGAATATTGTTCTATCTAGGGATGTTACAACAATTTACAACGTGCCCGGAGCACAGTGTTTTATTTTACAAAGAACCATGATCTATCTTAAGATGTCTGGCCTTCACCATTAAAGATAAGCGTTGTGACATCTTGTCTTGCTTAGCAATTAAGATTTTGTGCTTACGGCGCCCTATAAAGCGTGTATTTCTATGGGCCATACCAGGGCGTATGCGCAGAATGCCACGGCAAGCAGTGCCATGAAATTGGGCCCTGCTCGGATTAGTCTATAGATGGGTTGCAAAAGACGCCCTCTCTGATTACAATTTATATTGTGGTTTGTAGCCGCGTCAAGCTCTGTAAGTTTCTTACCAACCAATCATGGATGGAGTCAGCGGCGTAGCCAAGGCTCTTTCTGTGTGTGTGTGTGGGGGGGGGGGGGGGGGAGGTGTGGAAGCCTAAACTTGCCGACTAACATTATCAAATGAAAGTAAAAGTACAATGACATGGGACTCACCAACATATCCCCCGAGTTTTTCAGTGATTCGAAGGTTTAAAATGGCCCTTATATGCCGATCATTAGACGACTTATGTTCGAAATGCAAGCTTTGAAATCGGAATTATTTTTGCGAATCCCCTGTCTGAGTATGTATGAACACTAATTCTAATGGGGTCCAGGGGCGAAGCCACCGGACGCTCTACGGTTTTAAGCATTTTCAGGGCTAAGGAGGACCGTCGAGTTGCCGAAAATAGACGTTTAATTTTGAAATTCAACCTTTTAATACTTTGGACTCGGGACAAATCCCCTACTGTTGGAGTTTATAAAGACATCGCTTGTTATGAAGGTCCGGACGTTCTACCGCCTTTAGTGTTTTCAGAGCGTACTAAAGAGTAAAGCCGTTGTGGGCTCCAAAATGTGCAGTCATTCTCATCCAAGTCATCAAAGATGGCTGATTTTTCCCATTGTTGACGTCATTGTGCAATCCATCTACAGGCTCTTGCTGGCCGATGGAAATTAAAATAGATGTGGTTCTTCTGCGCTTCCGTACCTGGAATTGACTACGGGTAAAAATTGCCTCTTGTATAACAAGCCACTGAAAAACAGCTTGGAGTGAGTAAAATACGGTGTGGTGTAAGGCGACATGATGCTATAAAGTATACATTATTAAACACATGTCAAGACTGTAGAAATAAACTTTTTTTCAAATTTATTGCAAACTTTTGTAAAATCACACTTCTTATTTGGAAAACCAAGTTAAGGTGACAATGCTATAAACTCGTGCGGCTAGATGATTCTTTACAAAATAACAATGGGTAGTTAATACAATAAACTCTATAATTATCTCTGACACCTCTTCCATAACCGTCGATGGCGTGAGAAATAACATTTCTCATGAGAATGTGTTGTTCATATAGAACAAACTAATTAGCACGTGACTTTAAGTATGGGAGACTATTGGAGACGCAATATGGCAGCAGACTTACCAGGTATAACCAGCGTTCTCAGAAATGTGCGGATGCTCGTAACTACTTCAATGGTGGCAATAAGATAAGGTAAGTCAGCTGCCACCTATCGTTTCAAAGTCTCCCATTGTGACATTGGTATAACAATATTAATATCAAATTCCATTTCGAACTACTTTTAGAAGGCCCCCCAAGTCATGACCTTTCTTCTGATGATAAAAAGGGTGTCGTCTGAAAATGTCGCTAAACTACCTGATATTGTGTGAGGCCTCGATTTAAATGGGTGGGTTTTGTTCAGATATCCGTAATGTTAGTACTTCTATTAAGTTTAGTTGTTCCTATTGACCCAATTTACCCGACGTCCTCACCCCAACAAATCTTGTTTGCGCCATTTTTGTGTCAGTTTCCCAGGGAGTTAATACCTTGTAATGCGTATTTTGGGCGACGGGGGCCCGGTATAGACGCTCACTAGTTAACTTGACATACAATTTGACTCCACAAATGGTAGACCATAGGCAGAGAGTAGCCTCGTGTGACGTCAGTGCAAGGGTCAATAGCGCCCTCTTGCGTTCACGAATATCAAAGCGTTGTCAGATTGTCATTAAAATAAACAAGAAGGGGGAAAAGACAGCAGGGTGGACAAATAAAGTGTGATCCAGAAAATAAATTCAGAACTTTAAATTGTTGTACTAGCTGTGAGTAAAACATCAGCGTTTTTCGAAAACGGAACATTTTCCCACACTTTCACGACAGAATGCATCGCGTTTTTTGTTACATTTTGATAAAATTATGAACATTATTTTCATGTGGAATATTTCGCGTTGGATCACGCATGTTATTGACCATGTTCGCCCCCGGATGGTGGTTCTCCGGTATTAGTAAGGCTTTTCCAGGGATCACTAGTGGCTGCTTGAGGAATATACGGGGGTGGAGGTTCGGGCAGTCCGGCTGATTGGGGAGACGTCGGATGACCAGCTTGTCTAATTAATCCTCTCCTACTGCCAACAGACTGCGAGTCGGAGTCGACAGCCGAAGACATCCCCGCACGTGCACTGTACGACTGCCCGGAGTTGTAGTCAGAGTAATAGGGATCAATATGCATCGCTGGGGAGCGTTCGTTCGAACTGTACTTCGTGCCTTGCTCAATGCCAAGCGACAGCGCTGACAGTCCAGACTCCGCCCTAAGATTTGCGTCTTCAACCAGGCAGGGCAATCGCATCAGATCAATCAGCCAGCCGACACCGAACAGACCGAGTGTGAAGAGGTAGAGCAGTCCCCATGGATACCTCCCAAGATAAAAATTATGGAAGCCGAAAATCCCACCCGGAATGGCCATGATGTAGGCGTCGTCTAGGTAGTACTTCGGGGATTCTTTCAAGCCAGCTTTCCGCTGTGCCCGCTTGGCATTGTACCGTTTCAGGAGGATCGGCATGCGGAACCAGTCACTTATAAAGCCGACACTGAAGAGACCGGCAGTGACAAGATATAGTAGTCCCCAGCCATAACGACGAAGATAGTGATGGTGTAAACCTGTGGACAGAAAGGACACAAACAGACAGATCAAGCTGGCTGCATAACATTAAATGATTTAATGCATCTGAACTCATGACGTTTCTGTAAACCTAACAGGACTGTAAATCGCAAATTTTAGGGGCATTTCGTAGCGTTAGTAGTTGACTTCCTGGCTCTGAACAATAATCGCAATAATACTCAAATGTTTTTTTCCACTGACACTATCCTGTTTCGAATTAGCACCTGTAAAGGTTTTTTTTAAACATTTGCTAACCAGAGTGCTAAATTAAATCGAGTAACACTTACATCTTTACTGATCCTTTGAAATGCCAATGAGCTGGTTTTGTTTAGAATTATCTCCCATTTTTTACCCTGTACAAGTTTGTACGTTTTTTCTAAAAACCATGTTACTGTCCAAAATGTCCCCTTAATGTGTGTATGTTTTTTTAATCATCCAGAGATCAGCCTGATAGTAATTAAATGTTTACTATTTTTTTTTTAATCCATCGAGGGTGCTACCCTGTTAAACTGCTTTACTGTGAACATTTTTGGGGGTTGAATGGCTTCTGACTGGCACCCCGATCAAAGATATTGACAAAAAAGGGAGACAGCCAATATTAGGGCCAGATAGCTCAGTTGGTTGACACGTTAATCCGGAGGTCGTAGGTTCAAATCCCGTTGTAGTCAAATTGTCTTTTTTGCACTCCGGATTAAACTAAATGATGTGAAAATGAACCCATTGGAAGATTCAGCCTGCTCACCATGGAAGAAAAGATCACCAAACGAAGATGAATTGGACTCTTTCGGAATGCATTTTTTTTTTACCTAAGACCCCCGTCAAAGACCCTAAAAGGTAACAGTCGCTGAGCCGTTTTGGTATCTCGTAGTCGAATTGAGGAATGTCTTCATCCGGTGGCAAGGTTGGCAATTTCGTGCTCCCACGTCCATCTGGCCTCAATCTACAGAAACAAAACCATAAATTGAACTTGCTAATTATTATACTTGCCAGCCGAGTAGTGAGCCACGCCACCAGTATTCCTTGCTTTTAACTAAGAGAATACAGTATGAGGCATATATTACTCAGATACCACACATTGCGCAACGGAAATGATTTAAAAGTGATTTTTGGTGGAGGCACGTATAGGGAAAAGAAAGACGCATAACTTTATATGATTTTGTGCTTTCTTCTATTGGATAGACAACACATTGGCAATACAAAGACAATAAGGCAATACAAATACCACATGACAACCGATTGCAGATTTACATTACAGCTTGCAGCTTGCAGATTTACATGAAACACAATATAAATAGCTGGGTCAGCCTATTTTACTCAGTTAAAAACTTAAATTTCTTGAGTAACTTGAAAGAAACCACAGTGATACCTTGGCGTTAGCTTCTTGCACGAGCCTTGGTATCCGCCAGAAGTCTACCAACCACCCCAAGCCGAATAGTCCAAATGTCGTGAGATATGCTATACCGTAACTCGTATTCTTCAGGTAGAAATGGTGGAACCCTATCAGTCCGAACGGGAACCACAAGACATAGGTGTTCCCGAGGGACTTGAGCATGGACTGTGGTACGGGAGGCACGGCTTCGGATCCCTGGATCTCGACCACACGGGGAGCTACCGTGACCTGTGATGACGGAGCAGCAGTCGGTGGAGCCGCGGCGTCGACCACGCCACTTGGGCTGGTACCGTCCTGATCTGTATGAGATGGTTCGTCGGATGACATTGTAGGTAAACGGAGCCCTCACCACCTATCACAGAGAATTTAAAGATCAATACTTAAAAATAGTGTTCTTACATTAGGCCTTTTTACTACTGTGGCATGGTTTTATTATGATTAATTATTTACATGGCAAACTTAAACACAGATGACACAATAACGGTGGAGGATCAACAGATCAGCAGGGTCACCGAGTACAAGTACTTGGGCCAAACAGTGAAAATGCAAGATAACACTCAAGATGAAGTCTCAACCAGGATTAAGTCAGGATGGAGTTCCTTTGGAAGGTACCGAGGTATACTTTGATAAGAACATACCTATGGCACTTGGGAGAAAAGTATACGATCAGTGTGTACTACCGATCATAACATAATGGAGCAGAAACATGGACAAAAACTAATAGAACACAAACTCCGTACAGCAGTAAGAGCAATGGAAAGACAAAATGCTACACATCTCAATCAGAGACAGGATCAAATGCACAGAAATACGAAAGAAAACTGGAGTAAGAGACATCATAAGGGCAATAAAACAAGCTAAATGGAAATGGGCTGGACACACTGCCAGAAGAGAAGACCAGGTGGACAACAAGACTAATGGACTGACAACCAAGGACAGGGAAAAGGAAGAGAGGTAGACAGAGAAGAAGATCGAGGGATGACATCAAGGAATATGCAGGAACAATATGGACAAGAACAGCAAGAAAGAGAAATGAATGGCATTTCCATGAGGAGGGCAACATCCTACATTGGATGACCACAGCCTAAATGAAATTAGAATATTTACAGTCTGGCCTGGCATCGTGGAATCTTTCTCTGCCTTTCACCTTCAAGTTGCATGTCCCGAATTTCGCGGAAAAATTTGTTTTAAAATTTTTTTGGGGTGAACGAATTTTGACAGATGGTGCTGTTTCTAAATAAAAACATACAAAAATTATGCCATAATTATGCCATGGACAATGATTAAAACACATGGAACAAGGAAAATTATTTGTTCATTCATGGCTGACGGACATGAGATAATGTCGGGATCCCGACAATACGTGTAATTCATTTTTAGCTTTTAAATAACTACCACTCACCTTTGGCGGACATTTTTTGTGCAATATCTTAAAAAGAGCTACTTACTTTCTCGAATCTAGAAACAAAGCTATTTAAAATGTAAATCTAAATATTCAGGTCAATTCAGCCGACATTCTAACTTAGAATGTTTAACTGTTCCATCGTGCTAACGACGGGAACCTACCTGTGTGTTTTCAGTCCTCACTGGAGCACAGCGGTTGCCGCAACAGACCATTATCATGCTGCTGCCATCTTAGTCATGTTCCTTGTATCCAATAACAGTAATGAATGCTAATATTCATTGTCCAAAAAAGAACCAGACTATTTCTCCTTCCAGCCTCGGTTTGGTTACATTGATATGAATTGGAGAAAATCAAGATGGCTGTACCATGATAAAGGTCTATTCACACAAACAAACTTAAACACACTGGCACTTCGGGTCGATGTTTATACACGTTTCTTCTGCACGGTCCCTGAAAATTTAAGTCTGTCAAATTTCATTATTTCCCGTCAGTCAAACCACCGACAGTCTTCCATATCAACTTAAATTTCCATAATCATTGTATACTTACATTAAAAGTCTCAGAACAATGCTATTCTCACAAACGAAGAGGAAGTATTTAGAGTTTTATGTCGGTCTTGTATCTCTGCGTAGAAATCAATGTCAGATTCCATACAATATACAATATAACGAACCCGGCTGGGTCACTAGCAACATTACAATACAGTACACCGTTTTGATCAAAATTCAAAGTTCGAAAACTATTTATGTTATATGAATAGACAGAAATCAGTTTGGTATCGTAGAACCTGACCTTTGTATCCCATCTTTATTGTGTTGCATTTCTTGAATGTTGAATGAGCCACGATCAACGAGCAGTACGAGGGAGTGAGGTGTTTACATCGTTGGGTACGAGGATTTTGTCCACGTATGCTCTATATCTAAAAAGGAATCGGCAACATTGGAACTTAACCATTCTTAACAGTGAACTCTTTTGGCCCATCAAACTTTCCCAAAATTAAAGAAAGACAGAAAAAAAGGAACAAAAGAAGAAAAAAAAAAAACGAAAAAAAGGGGGGGGGGAAACCCGCCATCATCACAATAATCTTGGTTGCACTATATTTTGAAAGTCAAAGTCACCGTGTGTGTTTTAAAACAGTGTCGTGTGCATTTTAAGCGCCATCAGCGTTTACATCATTTTTTTAAGGTGCACTTTGACTCCCAAACATGGTGAGCGTGGCAGACAGTAGCTGCGTGTGACGTTGGGGCAAGGGGTCAACAATTCGTGTTATTGGACTGATGAAATACTCGGGATGTTGTACAAGACATAAGCAAGTGAACAAAGAACGGACATCTCAATGGGCATATGAGTTCATTTTAACATTTTTGTCGTGGATATTTTCGAAACCACGGCTTTGGCTTCTGCTTTGGCTTTGGCTTCGGCTTTGGCTTCGACTCCGTTGGTGATTTTGAAAACGTGCGCCCAAAGCCTCGGCCGATGCCGAATCAGTGGTTTCGAAAAGGGCACTATACCTTGTAGCATGGCACCAATCTTGCTTGAAGAAACAGTTTGTGACAAAGGAAAGGCATTTCTGTTGAAAAGTGATGCTTCCAAAATATACAGGGGTAATTACTGTCACTTAAAGCCCCAGCTCAACATTGGTAAGAGGAAAACATAATGTTCACAGATTTGCAGTGTTATCGTTTTTAGATAATAAATGAAATAAGATCCAAAATTAGTTTTTGTCTCGATGAGACGAAAACTCTGCCTATAGGAATGCCTACAAAAATGTCTCAATGCATTTTTACCGTTTTCTGGCAAAATGAAACAACGAAATGAGCTGACATTTTCACAGGTTGGTTTTATTGCATATATCTTGATTTGTGCAAAGAATGGAAGCACTTGCTGTCAGTAAACCAATGGCGAGCTGGGGCTTTAATGGAATTTACTCTTTAGAATTGTATCAACATTATTGGGTTTTTAATGCTCCAGAGTTAGTCATAATCGGTTAAACAAATGCCCAAGTTAGATTTTTTGATCTTTTCCCCTCGTTTTACAGCTTGGTCGAAACGATAATGTTATGACAACTGAAGTCATGAAGACGCTAAAACCAAAATGAAGCTAAAATACCGAAATTAAAACACGTTTCTCATCACGGGGTCCCCAACAAGCATCACTGACGTCAATGTTTTAAGATGGCGGACTTTTATTGCTCTTGAAAACTTGACACCGTCATGTGACCCTGAAATGTGCAGGTAACGAGGTACCTGTATGTATAACTCTATATAGAATTACAAATGGTAATCATTACAGTTTTGAAGTCTATTGCGTGTGTGTCAACTTTACGCCCTGATTTTAATTCTAACTGTAAACAATGGGTTATCTTATTATGATGGCTTTTTTGCCAAGTCACGGCTACGGCTCTGGCTTAGGCCATAGACCAAACCGGCCATTTTAAAAGTCTATAGAGTAGATAATACATCCTCTGCATGATGCATGAGCCGGAGCCGTAGCCAGAGCCGTAGCCGAAGTCGGTGCTGAGGTTTTGAAGTAATTTGAAACCAATACGGGGTTATTGTGTGTGCTTAAAAGCAGCTTTTTGAAACTTGGACTGTACATTGTGGCTGTTTGGTTCACTGACTATCCAGTTAAAAAACTATCCAGTTAATTAACTATCCAGTTAATTAATTGACAACATGAAAAGGTTTCATCGTGAGGTAAAATATTGACGTGCCCCAAACCAACTCCTGAACGAATTATAAGGCTCAGAAATCACATGTCACACAAAGTTCGTTAAATCCTTAGTTCCGATATTTATGTGTAATTCAACTTGCCTCTGAAGTGCATTAATTGGATTAAAACTTGCCTTCAAAGTAGAAACAGGAACAAAGGGGGAAAAACTGCACAAATAAATAACTGTATGATATGTAATAGTATTACAGCGCAGAAAGTATTCCATATAGCTTAAAATAGTGGGTGTTTTGATCATAAAGAAACCTTTCCTTGTATTTCTCGAGATGCAATAATTATCTTGTTGTTATAAAGGCTTATCATCATTACAGTTAAATTTATATTAGGATTAGTGGATTTTCGTAAAGATAAAAATCAAAGCCAGCGGGGCCGTATCTTTCATGCGAAGCATTACTAACTGGCCACGAATGGTGTTGTTTCTGGCGCTGCTTCCTTTTTTTCGACATTCCATTGTTGAAGACTTTATAGGAGTTTAAACATTCCTGGGTCGTAGGGGCTGAACCACCTTAGACTTATTGTATTTCCGGCAACTATTTGGAGATGGAAAAGAAAATGTTTACCACCGGATTCTGAAAGTGACTGTTGTGGAATAACACGGACTGAACAACGACAGCCAAATCAAAATGGCGTCGCCGTTGAATTTTCCTACATCATACTATTTACTGGTGGCTGTTGTGATAAGCACGGTATGTACCATTAAAGTTCCGTTCAAATGGACAGCACAACCATCGTTGTTGTTGTGTTTTAAACAGTTAAACAATAGATTGATGCACGTTTACTGTACTTTTCAATTAAAAACATCTTTTCCACTTAATCTGTGAACATTTCGTCAATTTTGTTGATCCCGTTTTGGCAAAGTTTTCACATATATATCGGCTTTATTTTGATTGCAACGATCGAAATAAAGTGCTTTTCCCATCAACTTTGACAGTAGACGGGAATGTTTCTCTGGAAGATTGGTACTGGTATGAGTATTCTGATCATTGACTTTTCTGACTGAAATAAACCTTCTTTTTTTGATAGTCAATCCTTTTTTAATTTGGGTATACAAGCTCCAGTAAAATCTTTATAACGTTTTTAAAGTCATTGCCGTGAACGTGTTATGTAGTCGCTTCTCAAGTTTCTAAGACCTCAGTGCAAGGCTACGGTGAGAATTCTTAGACAGTTATATATTTTTCTATTACCTTGTAAAGCAAGAAAAATCAATTTCGATTCCAACCCAAACTTCTTATAATTTTTGTTTGTGACGCATTTCGGACCATATCGCTACTCATGACGAATCTAGAGGGATTTGTAACTATCCCAACAAGAAATGTTAGGAAATTGTATAAAAATATAAAAATGCAGAATTATCCCTGTAAGATCCAAATTCATATCAACAAAAAAGTTGGGGGATGGGAAAAAAGGAATCATGCTGAGATCACGAGCAAAGTAGGCATGGGGAAGGTTACATGTAAATCCACAGCAGATGTTCGATTGCGTTATGGATGCCATCTGTGTTGTTAATGTTCTACGTAGTTCGTTCAAATGATTACAGAAAATATTTCTTGTGTGCTTTTCTGCATAGTACATCGTACATTCATTACGCCTTGTCAAGTAACCGATACCAGCCTCAATTTGTCACAGCGGTACTGTTTGGTGGGTAAAGTTAAGTTCCGTAACGTTCGTGTAAATGACCGTCGACTCACTGTTTGCATGTACATGTGTGGGCGTGTGTACAGGCGTGTGTAGACGTGGTGTTGTCTTGAGAGGGATTTGTAGAAATGCTTTATTCATTTACTAAGCTACGGGGTGCTTTTTCAGTGAAAACCGCAATTGTTTTTTCGAGGAACAAAAATATGGGAGGAATGCTCCTTTGGCTCACCCCCCTGAACAAAAACTGGGGGGGGGGGGGGTATCCCCCCATCCCCGGGAATTTACGCCCATGTTATCATTTAAAAATGTGTTATAATTTAATGCTGTGGTCTTTCAATATAAACATTCCGTAAGTGTACTTGGCCGAGCGGTCAAGTGCATCAGATTCAAGCTGTGGTGTTTCTGATCAGGAGAGTGTGGGTTTGAGTCTCGGTCTGGAGTCGGTGGGTTCGAGTCTCGGTCTTGCCCCGCAGCCCATGTGTTTTTTCAATGGTTGGCTGCAGATTGCGCCACAGCACCTTGTAAACCATTACATGGAGCTACGTAAATATTAGGTCTTATAACTTGAACACAGCTCCGCATACTTTGTGGAACAAAATACTGAGCGCCTTGAAACGCCCTCGGTTGTGATGAAGCGCTACATAACAAATACTTTTAATGCATGGGTTAGCGCAATTATCACCATTATGGCCGAAACATCATTTATTATGATTTTTTTTATTGTACCAGATATCCGCACCGGTAAAATCGACAGCGACCTTGGAGCTCAAGTTGATCCAGTTCAGCAACCCTCTTCCGGGAAGATGCGGAGTGGTTGAAAGTGGAGCATGTGACACAAAGTTCACGTTTTGTGTAGACCAGTAAGTTTTGAGTAATTGCGAACAAACAGAAACCAAAGTCAAGCTTATTTGCTACACAAAACCAGCGCATCAGCGGCGTAGCCAGGATTTTGTTCACTAGGGGCACAGGGGGCGTTGTTTTTAAGTGGGGACACTGGAAGCCATGTTTTTGCTTTTTAATGCACTATATGTATCTGGGTTTTTTCTTCGTGGGGAGGGGACCCCCTTGGGGAAGGGCACTGGGAAGGTGTAGGGGAACGTGCCCTAGCCCCCCTCCCGTGTATAATCTCAGTACCCGGCATACTATGTTGAGTCTAATCACAGGTCATGGCTAAATATTACCGATTATGAACGAACGGCCACGAAGCCTTGGCCAAATTCTACCCAAACTTGAACGCAACATGCAACAAGTCAGTTGAAGTCAGCTGTATCACACCATGCAGTCGTCAGGAACTGCACGTTTATCACGTTGACCAGTCTCGCGTGACACGAATTAGTTGCATAATTTTGGGCTACAAAAGCGAATAATTGTCAATAATTCCACGGATTGTCGGTTATGTGGAGATGGGACCTTACGTCATGAACATAAAAAATCAGTTTGAAATCTTGCTAAGACAAGTTTCCGAAAATGATTAAATTAGCAACGCTATCTACCAGTGTGTAAACACGAACACTTGCTCCATACGAAGGCACGATACACAGGTAATGATATTTTTATGAACCATTTTTTAATCTAAATTGTTTTAATCTGATCTTGATAGCATTCCCAATTGTCCAGAAAAATATGGCCCTGTCCGAAGTAATGGCTTCGACGGTGGCTTCGGCCGGAACGTCGAAGACGCGCCTATTCTTCATCGCTGTCGTTGTAGCCAACGGCCGAAGCCAGAGCCGGGAAGTCAATTGAATCGATCTGCCGTGTGCCAGGAAACTTTACCTCTAATTATAGGCAGCTTTTTAAACCATGATTCGAACTTGGTTCTCACCACATGGCGAGCTCAGTGGTTTAATTATAGCCATCTTCTCCGGAATGCTAGTTTGAATCCCGACCAAGTTACCTGTTGAGTTTTTTTTCTCCAGGAGGACTGGAAAACAAGAAGTATGCAATGATTACCACACCGCACTCTTAGAGCAAAACCCCCAAAATATTTCCGTTATCCATAACGGAACATAGCGTTAATTTGCTTCGTCACACGTGAAATACGTGCCAGACAATGTGGTTAAACCCTGATTTGTTGACAAAATGACAGATAGCGGGAGAACACAGCAAGCAAAGTTCATGGATCACTAAGTATTTAAAAGAACTTTGCATTTTCTTTTAAATCACATAAATTAGTTATTTAACAAATGGGAACCGATTGTTTTTGGGCTCTGTTCTCAAACAGAGTTAGCCCCCGAACATGTAAATACTGCATACTTGCAAAACCTATCCTGCCGTAACTCGTGTGGTGTATAGTACATTTGTCTGGTTCAAATGGCTTCCAAAAGCTGGAGAGATTCTCCTTCCATTCATTTAACATGTTTCATGATAGGATAACCGCAACGAGTTCTCAAAAACAGAAAAACAAAATCTGTCCATTGGAAAAACGCTGTTCCGAGGCATGCTGCCTTCAGTGTGTGCGTGGAAGGTCAATGGTAGGCTTTATACACGAAGTATTACTTTTTCACACATCGATTTTTTGTGCACTCCCAATGCACTATGTTCGGTATGTTCCAGAGGTCGCATGGTAGACACCATTTTTTTTTAAGAACCACAAAAAAATAATTTGCGTTTGATTTGGCGAAAGCACTTGCCATCAAGAAAACCCCTAATGCTCTCAACAAATTTGGACAGTTCCTGATTTATTGCACTTCAGATAGTATTCTCTCTTCTGTTCTCTTTTCCAGATACCCAGGGGTCGATGAGTGTTCGGTGGGTGGAGGAGCCGCTGGTCCGTTTCCAGATAGCAACAGTATTGACTTCAATGGATTTGATCCATACAGCTACGGGGAAATCGAAACATGGACGGTGAGATTTCAATTTACATTTCGTTTTCTTTATTATGGGCCACATACCCTTACATGTTTGAAATAAGATTCTATGCGACAAAGTATTCCAAACTGAAATCCTAGACACGGGATGACCAGGTATCTGACAAACATTGACAAATTATTCAAAAGCAATTCCTTTCAATCATTCCATTATATGGTTTAATACCAAAAGAGACAAAATGATATCTTTCAGCTGAGATTAATACACAATTGACCACTCCAAGAAAGAGCTGTTGACTTTGAAGCGCCGATTAAAAAAAAAAAAAATAAATAAAAACATGAATTCTTATTATGTTTGACATCACGGAGTAGATTGCAATACATAAAATAAATAGCTAAGAAGCAACAAACCAACCAACCAGACCACTTGGACAGAATATTTATTGGTTCCTAGAAGTTGTAACTGGCGATTGGCCAACAGACCACTGTTACAGGGAAAAGCTGTGTCTCCTTCCATCCCGTTTGTTTGCTTATACAGTGAAACTGTCATCCATGTATGTGTCATTCAAATAATCAATTGTTAACAACTTACGGAGGATTTGTAGAACAGCCAGGCTGATCTTCCACAGCAACAGAACCATCGCTGGAGCTGAAATTGACATAATATTATAAAGATGGTCAATAAAAAGAATCTAATTTATTATTTGTTTATGAGACATCACATAAAAAATGAGAAGTTAACAGAGTAATAGAGCATCTTTTCAGACATACCTTGTGGCTGTTGCCATTGTCAACCGCAATGGGATAATTCCCGACATGACAGACCTGCAGAGGGACGAGAGAAATACAACAAACAAATTAAGCATAAGTTCATCAGTAAATTGCTTCAAAATCCAACAAACAATCACTGTTATGTATTCCTTACTTTAATGTTTGGTTTGAAACAAATCAAAGCAGCACCACAAAGTAACATTTCACAGAAAATATTTTCAACAATCATTTAACTGAAGATTACAATGACTGTGCTTTATTACGATCACAAACCAACCAACCAGACCACTTGGACAGAATATTTATTGGTTCCTAGAAGTTGTAACTGGCGATTGGTCAACAGACCACTGTTACAGGGAAAAGCTGTGTCTCCTTCCATCCCGTTTGTTTGCTTATACAGTGAAACTGTCATCCATGTATGTGTCATTCAAATAATCAATTGTTAACAACTTACGGAGGATTTGTAGAACAGCCAGGTTGATCTTCCACAGCAACAGAACCATCTCTGGAGCTGAAATTGACATAATATTATAAAGATGGTCAATAAAAAGAATCTAATTTATTATTTGTTTATGAGACATCACATAAAAAATGAGAAGTTAACAGAGTAATAGAGCATCTTTTCAGACATACCTTGTGGCTGTTGCCATTGTCAAACGCAATGGGATAATTCCCGACATGACAGACCTGCAGAGGGACGAGAGAAATACAACAAACAAATTAAGCATAAGTTCATCAGTAAATTGCTTCAAAATCCAACAAACAATCACTGTTATGTATTCCTTACTTTAATGCTTGGTTTGAAACAAATCAAAGCAGCACGACAAAGTAACATTTCACAGAAAATATTTTCAACAATCATTTAACTGAAGATTACAATGACTGTGCTTTATTACGATCACAAACCAACCAACCAGACCACTTGGACAGAATATTTATTGGTTCCTAGAAGTTGTAACTGGCGATTGGCCAACAGACCACTGTTACAGGGAAAAGCTGTGTCTCCTTCCATCCCGTTTGTTTGCTTATACAGTGAAAATGTCATCCATGTATGTGTCATTCAAATAATCAATTGTTAACAACTTACGGAGGATTTGTAGAACAACCAGGTTGATCTTCCACAGCAACAGAACCATCTCTGGAGCTGAAATTGACATAATATTATAAAGATGGTCAATAAAAAGAATCTAATTTATTATTTGTTTATGAGACATCACATAAAAAATGAGAAGTTAACAGAGTGATAGAGCATCTTTTCAGACATACCTTGTGGCTGTTGCCATTGGCAAACGCAATATTTTCAACAATCATTTAACTGAAGATTACAATGACTGTGCTTTATTACGATCACAGTGTGCAATATTTTTTAAGAAACTGGTTTTGGAAGCACCAAAAGAAGCAATTTTGATCTCAATCCATTTTAGGAAATATGTTTCCGTAAAGCATTCAGACAGCACCATAAATGTTGATGTTGTTGCTCAATGTCTTGGAGTAATATTTTACAACCCTTTGTTAAAAGAGCGATACTGCAGTGTATAGTATAATTTTTTTCATAATTCCGTCCAGGACTTTTAAAAAATTCTGTCTTTTAATGTTCGGTCCTATACTCCAATTTACACAAAACAAACTCTTTACCCGCTTGATGAAGATAACATTTCTTCATCATCTGATCGATGTTCGCCGTACACTGGTGACACCAAAAGGCTATGAACAGAAATTGATAAATATGAAATCAAATTTTGTGTTATTTTACCACATAATGTAACGCTAGGAAATTTGATATAAGTTATTGTAATCACCTTTTGAACCATCAATAAATGACAACAGCAAATCGTTTGTAAAAATTAAATGAACTTTTATATCTTCCTGACTGTAATACCTGGTATCAGTGGATAAGGTTTTTCCATGAGTAAAAACAGCAGGCGTTGAGGTGGATGGCAATTTGGATGTTACTGGAGATGTAACCCTGCAATAAATTTCACATAGTACACGTTATACAAAACTTTCAATTGTTTACCCCCAATGTAAATTGCCTGTTGAGTGCTCCCCTTGGTGCCTATGTGGTATTAATTAATTCGGTGCAAGACCAATGTTCACATTTGGAATACAGCTGATTACAAAGATAAAAAGATTAATGACCCCCTTGAGACTTATGAGTTGCAATGGGTAAGTAGGAATTGACATTTGGCAGAATTATTCACCAAATAAAAGGGATCAGGGCTTGGATTAGAAGAGAACACCCCAACAACAAAGAAATAAAAATAGTAACAAATACAAATTAATAAAAGTAAATAAGTAATAATAATCATAAATATATATTAATCATAATAATAATTAAAAAAAAAAGGAATGGTGACATTCAGACAGCAGAAAGCAGTTTTTTTTTCAAGGTGATTTAAAGGGTTTGTACTAAACGTGGGCAGTCGATTGGCTCAGTGGTTTCTATCCATGCCTTTCACCTCTTCTGTGGACTTTGGTTCGATACCTGGATGTGATCGAGCCTTGCATGCGGATTTCATTTTTCAGTTCTTACCAGACTCAAGTTAGTCACTACAGTCTACACTACTGTACTACTACAGTGCTAGGGTTTTCCTCCCACGTCTTATGCTAGGGTTTTCCTCCCCCATGTCTAACAATAACATTTATTCATCTTCTGTACACAAGTTGTTTTTGCTGACTTCATAGTTCAGATTTAGATCAGATTCAGATTCAGAATATTTCCGTCGTTTTTAGATGAACACAAAAAGACTAGGTTAGTAAGCTCACTCTTGTCATACGTAATGATGTATACTGTAAATACCATCCGTAGTGTTTGTTACCGCCCGGCTACGACTACGATGTATACCAATACTAGTTTCGAATTTGTGGGTGTACCCATAATTCTAACTAAGCAAGGCGTACGACTGTGCCTTGCTTAGTTAGAATTATGGGTACACCTAGACCCAGTAACTGGGGCGCTGTACTCCTTTTTTGAGATTTTTGACATTATCTGTCGTACTAGCGCCCCAGTCCGTGGTATATATGGAAAGTGCTCCGATTCGGAGTCCGAAGCGGTTTTTTTCTGAATCAGTTACAAAATTGTCAAAATTGCAACAAGGACTCGACAGAATTGCTTGAAAATCGCCTACTGGCTTCTCCAAGTATCTACGGTGAAATAAACTGCAGTTAATTGTACTCACGATCATTTTTGGTCCTCCAAATCGATGATTTTTAGCCCACTATCACGCATATATCAAATTTGCCGTTAGAATCGCCATTTTGAATGTGATACTCAACGACCGTTTCCTTGTGTCTAAAACGCTGCGAGGATTGCGTGTTCGCTGAGGCCCTGACTTTCATATTGTTTTCCGCGCAGTCAAGGCAGGATACCAGGCTGTGTGTAGCGCCAATGTTCACTGATGCCCTGACATTCATGTTGATTTGCGCAGTCAATGCAGGATACCAGCTGTGTAGCCTGGTATCCTGCGTTGACTGCGCAAATCAATATGCATGTCAGGGCATCAGCGAACATTGGCGCTACACACAGCCTGGTATCCTGCGTTGACTGCGCGGAAAACAATATGAAAGTCAGGGCCTCAGCGAACACGCAATCCTCGCAGCGTTTTAGACACAAGGAAACGGTCGTTGAGTATCACATTCAAAATGGCGATTCTAACGGCAAATTTGATATATGCGTGATAGTGGGCTAAAAATCATCGATTTGGAGGACCAAAAATGATCGTGAGTACAATTAACTGCAGTTTATTTCACCGTAGATACTTGGAGAAGCCAGTAGGCGATTTTCAAGCAATTCTGTCGAGTCCTTGTTGCAATTTTGACAATTTTGTAACTGATTCAGAAAAAAACCGCTTCGGACTCCGAATCGGAGCACTTTCCATATATACCACGGACTGGGGCGCTGTACGACAGATAATGTCAAAAATCTCAAAAAAGGAGTACAGCGCCCCAGTTACTGGGTCTAGGGTACACCCACAAATTCGAAACTAGTAATGGTATACATACATAAATGAATAAATACTTTCAAAAATCATAACAAACTTACTTAGCACCATGGAACATGTCAAGAAGCAACGTCGCCAAAGCATTGTTGTCCACATTTAACTCCTTGGCGAACTCGACCCAACGACAGCTCACCCCAGCTGACAGTCGAACTCGAACCATGGTTTTGTGACTGTGAGTCTCCCTATATTTCCTCTGCCGTTCTCGTGCTTTTGCTCTTTTAGTGCGTGGAGACACGGCGGGCCTTCCCGCAGAGCCAACACGTTTTTCCGGTTGTCGCTCCTCCATTCTCACCGATTATTTCAAGACAGCGAAATTACACGATTGCTTCACTATTTTGGACTACAAAACAGCAATGAAAGCGTTGGCAGAGTGCGATCTTCGTACACACACACGACAGTGTCTGACCCTGAACATGAAGGTGCAATGAACCCGCGGTCTGGGCTAGTTTGGTTCCCTGACCAATTCTTCCTTTACGGCTCTCGATCGACCGGTACTCGTCGGAGAATTTGGGGGTCTGGGAACAGACTAGGTTGGGACCTATCCAATGCATGCCATGTTAATAAACAAACCGTGCTGGTTGGAAAGAGCGGCCGAATGAAAAGTTTAAATTTGGTGAAATAGTTTGCGATTAAAATCGTCAGTTTTAGACACTCTTCTTCATAGATAAATGGTGTCTGTTATTAATGTGTTTGTGTCTGATATATTGAGCACTGCTGTCAATCTGATGCTAACATTTGTACAAAGTTTGATTTTGTTTTGCACTTCTGGCTGTCCATACTTTTGCGACCAGCGACATTGCAAAAGAAAGGTTTATTGCCCATTCAGAGATCAATTGGCGAAAACGACCAATTAGGAATCGATTTGCAACGAAGTAAATCTTAGACACTTGAGGGCGTTAGTCAATTCGAACGTTCGAAATCTGAGAAGCGTTACGGCCATAACGCTTCTCAGATTCATAATTTTTGGAGATAAAAAGTGACATATTTTTCCATAACCGCGGTACTTCGAATTGAACGTTTCTCAATATGCATTATACTATCCAAAGCAGCTGTACTTCTCACCAAGTAAGTTTTTATTGCCATAAATTTTCAGAGTCATTACCAAACGTATGCAATGCCTTTAAGAACCTCAATTAGTTCTTAAGAGTTGGTCCGCGTAAATACTTCAGATTTTTGTCCTCGGCCAAATTTGTTTTATTGTTTTTTAAATGAAAGGACTATAGGTGAGCAAATAGCAAAAAAATATTTAAAATTTTTCCCGAAGGCCCGTTGCCTTGGTAACGGGCTATTTCGTGTTTTGGGCGGTTTGGGCCAATTTGGGGGTCTCAAAAACTGTTTTTCTTTTACTTATTTTTAAAACGCCACCAAGCCAAAATGCAAAATTATGTCACAAAACCAATCATATCATTACAAAGTATCATCCTTGCCCTTACTTAAGAGTTTTTTTTTTTTTTTTTTTTCAATGCCACAATTGTGTGTAAGATCGGTTATATGTATTTATTTTGGCTCACAATTGCAACCAGGATACTTTTGGTCCAATTTATTGCTGTTTCAAACAATATCGTGTAATTTTCCCCTTTTTCTTTTTTGAGAGAGAGATTCATCAAAAGAGGCCGATATGAAGCAACACTTTGAATACCAAAGCAAGCAAGCACTAAAGCTGTATTTTCTTTTAGGGGTGACATCCTTAAAGGTTGCTTTTAGGTTCTGTAGAAATAATGCTTTAGTTCACAACAAGTATTGTTTTCATTAGAAAATGGAGCCTGAAACATGCTGGGTTGGGGTTGGGGTGGGGTGGGGTGTATTAGGGGGTTAGTCAATGCTGCGCATTAAGTAGGATTAATTCACAGGCTTACAACTCACTCTTATGATTTGAAAAAGGTACCAGATTCTTAATAAGTGTTCCTTTTGCGTATGTCATTACTTCGAACTGAAGTAATACCTTACATTTTCACTTTTAACAAAAGCGGGCACCATAACAAAACAACTTTACATACCAATTGCAAGCAATGAAGTTGTGTTTTTAAAGGGTGACAAGCTTAAAAAGGGGCTGTCGGGTTATGTGAAAATAATGCTTTAGTTGAAGTCTGTATAAATTATGCTTTATAAAGTTGACAAGTACTGTTTCATTTTTTTTCATGCCACTTAAATAAAATCAGAAGATGGAATGCTAAAAAAGTTGGGGAGGGGGCTTCAAAATCGAAATTGTGCTAACAAAAATGCTGCTTATCCATTAGAAGTAAATCATATGCCTGCCACTCACTCTTAAAATATGAAAAAGACCCCAGATTCATAAAAGTATTCTTTTTTTGTGTATTATTACTTCAAACTGAAGGAAACCTCACATTTCATTTTAATATCCGTTTTTTGTTTTGTCTTGTTTTGTTTTGTTTTGTTTTTTGTTTTTTTTTAGGGGGGGGGGAAATTACAATTTTTGATTCAGTACTGCCTAAAAAAGATACAATCTCCCAAACTTTTCTTACCAGATATGGAAAGACCAATCTTGGCTTTAAACAAATCCAAAAGGAAAATATTCTGAGACCCCTGGCAAGTTGACTTTTTGAAAGACAAAAATAGGGTAAAAATAACAACAAGTTCTAAAAACATGCTTTAAGGCATGTTCTAAAAACAGCACAAGGGTGACATTTAACAGACTGTAAACAAATCTGAATTCAGGGCAAGGATGATACCTTGTACTGATAAATTCGTTTTGTGATATAATTTTGCATTTTGGCTTGGTGGCGTTTTAAAAATAAGTTAAAAAAAGAAGTTTTTGAGACCCCCAAATTGGCCCAAAAATGCCCCAAACATGAAATAGCCCGTTACCATGGCAACGGGCCTTTGGAAAAAAATTTTTTTTTTTTACTATTTGCTCACCTAGTCCTTTCATTTAAAAAAAAAATTAATAACTGGGCCGAGGACAAAGATATGAAGTATTTACGCAGACCCACTCTTATTACCTTTACTTTATTTCATAGGAGAAGGTGCATATAACCTTTGAGTTTCTCGATGAGGACACATTTACAGACGATGACAAGATCGATACAATTGTATTTGATATCGATCAAGTACGTGATAGGACTTTGAGCGAATCGAAATACAAAGCCCATCAGAAAGCTGGGAGTCAATTGACAACGTAAGTATGCTGCATGATCAGTCACGGGTAATGACAATCATGTACGGAGCTCCAGAAGTGACATACCACTTATCCAGCAGATTTGGTAAAGACAACTTTTTGAAACTAAGATGTCCACTTACTGTGACCATTTGTTTCGCGAAGACGCCTTATTTAAAGCCCGGTTCATACTTCACGCGAATGGCGAAAGCGAAGCGAATTTTCTTGCGTCACAATTGAAAATCAGCGCGTACTGAATTGTTGCATCACCAAAATCGCCTTCGCCTTCGCTTGAAGTATGAACCGGGCTTTATTGCAACTGAAATGAAAGTCGACTTGGTAGATTGTGTATAAAGTCGGCGAAGAAGATTATCTCGTTATACGGATAAGTGGAATGGTATTCACGGAGTTCTGTGTAATAACGAATACTGGTTGCTAGTTTACCAGTAAGGGACCAGACTATTTGTTCATCCAGACTAAATTTGGCTACATTGTTTGGACGGAAAAAACAAAGATGGCTGCTCCATGGCGATGGTTAACTATAATGTGTCATTTTCTACCGATTATCAAGTAATACGCCACACGCGAGACCGCCATCATAGGGCTAGGTAGCTCATCGTTAGAGCGCCCGCACGTTAATCTAGAGATGGCAGGTTCAAATCCCGTACAAGTATTTTTTTCTTTGTGCACCCAAAGATTTTCTACCAAACAGAAACATCTATTATAAAAACGGGAATCGTTCGTCTTGTTGTTGTAATCAGCAAATATGTCTCAATATTGTTCTTGAAACAAAGACTGAATTTATATTGTTTTCCATTATACAGGATGTCCATTGAGTTGAAAGTGTATTGCAACAGTGATTATTATGGCGGGAACTGTTCGGTGGCTTGTACACAATCAGATACCGACGATGATGGACATTACACGTGCGAGCCTGACACTGGAGAAAAAATCTGCCTGACCGGATACCAGGGAACAAGCTGCAAAGAAAACATAGACGACTGTTTGAATAATCTTTGTCAGAACGGTGCAGAATGTGAAGATGGACTGAATAGTTACATTTGCAACTGCAAAGGGGGATATAAAGGAACGTTTTGTGAAGACGAGCTAGATGAATGCTCAAGCAACCCTTGTCAGAACGGTGCAGTGTGTGAGGATAAAGTAAATGGTTTCATCTGTAACTGCACCGACGGCTTTAATGGAACGCTTTGTGATGAAGATATAGATGAATGTTCCAGCAACCCTTGTCAGAACGGTGCGACATGTAAAGATATTGTAAATGGCTATATTTGCAACTGCGCGAATGGTTATACAGGAACTACATGTGAAGATATGGACGAATGTTCCAGCAACCCTTGTCAGAACGGTGGGGTTTGTGAGGATAGAGTAAATGGTTTCATCTGTAACTGCACTGATGGGTTTAATGGAACGCTTTGCGATGAGGATATAGATGAATGCTCCAGTAACCCTTGTCAGAATGGTGGAGTTTGTGAGGATAGAGTAAATGGTTTCATCTGTAATTGCACCGATGGATATAATGGAACGCTTTGCGATGAGGATATCAATGAATGCTCCAGTAACCCTTGTCAGAACGGTGGAGTTTGTGAAGATAGAGTAAATGGTTTCATCTGTAACTGCACCGATGGGTTTAATGGAACGCTTTGCGATGAGGATATAGATGAATGCTCCAGTAACCCTTGTCAGAATGGTGGAGTTTGTGAGGATAGAGTAAATGGTTTCATCTGTAATTGCACCGATGGATATAATGGAACGCTTTGCGATGAGGATATCAATGAATGCTCCAGTAACCCTTGTCAGAACGGTGGAGTTTGTGAAGATAGAGTAAATGGTTTCATCTGTAACTGCACCGATGGGTTTAATGGAACGCTTTGCGATGAGAATATAGATGAATGTTCCAGTAACCCTTGTCAGAACGGTGGAGTTTGTGAGGATAGAGTAAATGGTTTTATCTGTAACTGCACTGATGGGTTGAATGGAACGCTTTGCGATGAGAATATAGATGAATGCTCCAGTAACCCTTGTCAGAACGGAGGAGTTTGTGAGGATAAAGTAAATGGTTTCATCTGTAACTGCACCGATGGGTTTAATGGAACGCTTTGCGATGAGGATATCAATGAATGCTCCAGTAACCCTTGTCAGAACGGTGGAGTTTGTGCGGATAAAATAAATGGTTTCATCTGTAACTGCACTGATGGGTTTAATGGAACGCTTTGCGATGATGATATAGATGAATGTTCCAGTAACCCTTGTCAGAACTGTGCAGTTTGTGAGGATAGAGTAAATGGTTTCATCTGTAACTGCACCGATGGGTATAATGGAACGCTTTGCGATGAGGATATCAATGAATGTTCCAGTAACCCTTGTCAGAACGGTGGAGTTTGTGAGGATAAAGTAAATGGTTTCATCTGTAACTGCACCGATGGGTTTAATGGAACGCTTTGCGATGAGGATATCAATGAATGCTCCAGTAACCCTTGTCAGAACGGTGGAGTTTGTGATGATAAAGTAAATGGTTTCATCTGTAACTGCACTAATGGGTTTAATGGAACGCTTTGCGATGATGATATCAATGAATGCTCCAGTAACCCTTGTCAGAACGGTGGAGTTTGTGAAGATAGAGTAAATGGTTTCATCTGTAACTGCACTGATGGGTTTAATGGAACGCTTTGCGATGATGATATAGATGAATGTTCCAGTAACCCTTGTCAGAACGGTGGAGTTTGTGAGGATA
Source organism: Marthasterias glacialis (assembly GCA_911728455.2). Lineage (NCBI taxonomy): Eukaryota > Metazoa > Echinodermata > Asteroidea > Forcipulatida > Asteriidae > Marthasterias > Marthasterias glacialis. Next base: position 10,095,882 of record OU452229.1, read on the forward strand.
GAGTAAATGGTATCATCTGTAACTGCACCGATGGGTATAATGGAACACTTTGCAATGAAGATATAGATGAATGCTCCAGTAACCCTTGTCAGAACGGTGGAGTTTGTGAGGATAGAGTAAATGGTTTCATCTGTAACTGCACCGATGGGTATAATGGAACACTTTGCAATGAAGATATAGATGAATGCTCCAGTAACCCTTGTCAGAACGGTGGAGTTTGTGAGGATAGAGTAAATGGTTTCATCTGTAACTGCACCGATGGGTATAATGGAACACTTTGCGATGAGGATATCAATGAATGTTCCAGTAACCCTTGTCAGAACGGTGGAGTTTGTGAGGATAGAGTAAATGGTTTTATCTGTAACTGCACTGATGGGTTGAATGGAACGCTTTGCGATGAGGATATAGATGAATGCTCCAGTAACCCTTGTCAGAACGGAGGAGTTTGTGAGGATAAAGTAAATGGTTTCATCTGTAACTGCACCGATGGGTTTAATGGAACGCTTTGCGATGAGGATATCAATGAATGCTCCAGTAACCCTTGTCAGAACGGTGGAGTTTGTGCGGATAAAATAAATGGTTTCATCTGTAACTGCACTGATGGGTTTAATGGAACGCTTTGCGATGATGATATAGATGAATGTTCCAGTAACCCTTGTCAGAACGGTGGAGTTTGTGAGGATAAAGTAAATGGTTTCATCTGTAACTGCACTAATGGGTTTAATGGAACGCTTTGCGATGAGGATATCAATGAATGCTCCAGTAACCCTTGTCAGAACGGTGGAGTTTGTGAAGATAGAGTAAATGGTTTCATCTGTAACTGCACTGATGGGTTTAATGGAACGCTTTGCGATGATGATATAGATGAATGTTCCAGTAACCCTTGTCAGAACGGTGGAGTTTGTGAGGATAGAGTAAATGGTTTCATCTGTAACTGCACCGATGGGTATAATGGAACACTTTGCAATGAAGATATAGATGAATGCTCCAGTAACCCTTGTCAGAACGGTGGAGTTTGTGAGGATAGAGTAAATGGTTTCATCTGTAACTGCACCGATGGGTATAATGGAACACTTTGCAATGAAGATATAGATGAATGCTCCAGTAACCCTTGTCAGAACGGTGGAGTTTGTGAGGATAGAGTAAATGGTTTCATCTGTAACTGCACCGATGGGTATAATGGAACACTTTGCGATGAGGATATCAATGAATGTTCCAGTAACCCTTGTCAGAACGGTGGAGTTTGTGAGGATAGAGTAAATGGTTTTATCTGTAACTGCACTGATGGGTTGAATGGAACGCTTTGCGATGAGGATATAGATGAATGCTCCAGTAACCCTTGTCAGAACGGAGGAGTTTGTGAGGATAAAGTAAATGGTTTCATCTGTAACTGCACCGATGGGTTTAATGGAACGCTTTGCGATGAGGATATCAATGAATGCTCCAGTAACCCTTGTCAGAACGGTGGAGTTTGTGTGGACAGCGTAAATGGTTTCATCTGTAACTGCACTGATGGGTTTAATGGAACGCTTTGCGATGATGATATAGATGAATGTTCCAGTAACCCTTGTCAGAACGGTGGAGTTTGTGAGGATAAAGTAAATGGTTTCATCTGTAACTGCACTAATGGGTTTAATGGAACGCTTTGCGATGAGGATATCAATGAATGCTCCAGTAACCCTTGTCAGAACGGTGGAGTTTGTGAAGATAGAGTAAATGGTTTCATCTGTAACTGCACTGATGGGTTTAATGGAACGCTTTGCGATGAGGATATAGATGAATGTTCCAGTAACCCTTGTCAGAACGGTGGAGTTTGTGAGGATAAATTAAATGGTTTCATCTGTAACTGCACTTATGGGTTTAATGGAACGCTTTGCGATGAGGATATCAATGAATGCTCCAGTAACCCTTGTCAGAACGGTGGAGTTTGTGAGGATAGAGTAAATGGTTTCATCTGTAACTGCACTGATGGGTTTAATGGAACGCTTTGCGATGATGATATAGACGAATGTTCCAGTAACCCTTGTCAGAACGGTGGAGTTTGTGAAGATAGAGTAAATGGTTTCATCTGTAACTGCACCGATGGATATAATGGAACGCATTGCGATGAGGATATAGATGAATGTTCCAGTAACCCTTGTCAGAACGGTGGAGTTTGTGAAGATAGAGTAAATGGTTTCATCTGTAACTGCACCGATGGATATAATGGAACGCTTTGCGATGATGATATAGACGAATGTTCCAGTAACCCTTGTCAGAACGGTGGAGTTTGTGAGGATAGAGTAAATGGTTTCATCTGTAACTGCACCGATGGATATAATGGAGCGCTTTGCGATGAGGATATAGATGAATGTTCCAGTAACCCTTGTCAGAACGGTGGAGTTTGTGAGGATAGAGTAAATGGTTTCATCTGTAACTGCACCGATGGATATAATGGAACGCTTTGCGATGATGATATAGACGAATGTTCCAGTAACCCTTGTCAGAATGGTGGAGTTTGTGAGGATAGAGTAAATGGTTTCATCTGTAACTGCACCGATGGATATAATGGAGCGCTTTGCGATGAGGATATCAATGAATGTTCCAGTAACCCTTGTCAGAACGGTGGAGTTTGTGAAGATAGAGTAAATGGTTTCATCTGTAACTGCACCGATGGATATAATGGAACGCATTGCGATGAGGATATAGATGAATGTTCCAGTAACCCTTGTCAGAACGGTGGAGTTTGTGAAGATAGAGTAAATGGTGTCATCTGTAACTGCACCGATGGATATAATGGAACGCTTTGCGATGATGATATAGACGAATGTTCCAGTAACCCTTGTCAAAACGGTGGAGTTTGTGAGGATAGAGTAAATGGTTTCATCTGTAACTGCACCGATGGATATAATGGAACACTTTGCGATGAGGATATAGATGAATGTTCCAGTAACCCTTGTCAGAACGGTGGAGTTTGTGAAGATAGAGTAAATGGTTTCATCTGTAACTGCACCGATGGATATAATGGAACGCTTTGCGATGATGATATAGACGAATGTTCCAGTAACCCTTGTCAGAACGGTGGAGTTTGTGAGGATAGAGTAAATGGTTTCATCTGTAACTGCACCGATGGATATAATGGAGCGCTTTGCGATGAGGATATAGATGAATGTTCCAGTAACCCTTGTCAGAACGGTGGAGTTTGTGAGGATAGAGTAAATGGTTTCATCTGTAACTGCACCGATGGGTTTAATGGAACGCTTTGCGATGAGGATATAGATGAATGTTCCAGTAACCCTTGTCAGAACGGTGGAGTTTGTGAGGATAGAGTAAATGGTTTCATCTGTAACTGCACCGATGGGTATAATGGAGCGCTTTGCAATGAGGATATAGATGAATGTTCCAGTAACCCTTGTCAGAACGGTGGAGTTTGTGTGGACAGCGTAAATGGTTATAATTGCTTGGATGGGTTATGTCCCGAGGATGTATGCTTGTTTGGTGAATGTTTGGAAGGGGAGTGCCTTTGTTATGAAGGGTACATTGGTGATTACTGTAACCTGGTCGACCCCTGTGCTAGTTCTCCCTGTGAGGCCGGGACATGTATCCAGTTCAACGGAGACTTTAGGTATGGTATGATCTTCACACTGCAACAAGACTCACGCTGCCAGCGGCAGAAATATAGTTACTTGCATAAATAAATCTCCAGAATGGAGATGTATTGAACGATCATTTCTCAAAATTTCCCAGGTCAATATATTGGAAATAAGTAATGACTGATAAAACATAATTTGGTGACGAATTCTCGTTATGTCGTCTTTTTCCCATCTAGGCAGTTATCTTGTTAGGAAACATATTATTAAAAAAACACCTTTATTTAAATGCCTTTGTTCCCCAGTCAAAGTAAAACTTGAACTTTTCTCACGGGGGCTTGGTAAACTGACAAAAAAGCCTGTAGCTCCCTTCCTACAGTTTTTTCCCTAAGCACTCCTCCTCGACTGGTAAGGGGCGCTGTTACTTGTAGGAGCCATCTTCCATCATCGGTCCAAAACGTGGCTGGAGCAATATCCCTCCGAACGCCGCCCCACCTCCCCTCCCCCTTCCCCCACCCCCTAAAATACCCCTTTAAGAAACTAACAGTACAAAGCAATGTTTTGGTTAATTACCTGGCCAAAAAATAAATTTAAAAAATGTACATTTCACAGGCAAATCACTGTAAGATTGCCTTTTTTTTTAACCTTGTACCGTAACTGTACATAATCTTCTACTGCAGTTGCGAGTGCGAGCCGTTGTTTAGGGGCACCCTGTGCGATCAGCCGGTTGAGGATCCGTGCCTTGAACTCCAACCTTGCCTAAACGGGGAGTGCATTACTTCAAGTTCTACCTCTTATGGCTACGCCTGCAACTGCCTGACAAACTTCTACGGCAGCAACTGCGAACTTGGTGAGACCCTCCATAATTTTATAAAAAATAGTTAGCGAGTTCAAAGCCAAATTTCATGGCACTGTCTCCTTTGAAATCTGCGCTGTCAACGTCAACGGAGAACTCTGTGAGAGGCAGCGCCCGATAAAATGTGGCCTAGCTGATTTTGAATCGCAAAATGCAATTCGAAAAAGGGCATCAATAAGATACCAAACACAGTGAATTTTAGGGGGATATCTGAAGATTGCTCGAACCGTAAGCAAATCAACCATCGTCTACTCCCAAACGGTTCCATACATAAAACTTTTTCGACAAGAAAAGTTGCTCAAATCTCATACAAAACTCAATAAACTTCCCTTTATGGGAATAATATATGTTCCTTTCCCCCTCAGATTTAACAGTGTACAGCTACAGCATGCTCGTTGACGGCAGCAGTATCAACACAATTGAATTCGAATCGAACATGGCGTCTTTATTACAAAAAGAAAGTGTCTCTGTGCTGGCTGTTGAAAATGAAATAGTTGTGACCGTACTGACCACGGAGAACTACAGAGCAGTTGAAACAGGGTACGTTTCGGGGTAAAAGAAACAGTGATGGAATAACACAACTTTATAAGAAAGTAGTTTGCCGATGTAATTGTGTAATCTCCGGAGGATTTGAGCTTATGAATCAGTGAAATAAAACAATTCTCATTTTGTGAGTGAAGTTCGAAAAAAGCAAGACACACAGCTTCCCTTCTCATTAAAACATTTTTAAAGTTGTTCTGTTTTACACCTGCCCTGCAGTGACTTTTTGACAAACTTGACCTTCTTGGCGAAGCAAATGGGGCAAAGCATCTTCACATATCTAACAAGGGAAGAGATTGCCGCTTTGTTGAGTAAATCGTCCCAGGAAGACATAGAAGACGCCCTGGGGCACAAGTTGTTTTTCGGGGAGGCCACACCAGTCGTAGAGTCAGAGGTGAGTTGACTTTTCCTGGCAGGCAAAAATTAATATACACTGTTAATGGATTTATGTTTTAGGTTGTATGGCACCCTGAACACAAAGATACTGACTATTAATATCGAGACCGCCAACATCAGGGCTGGATAGCTCAGTTGGTAGAGGTTGGTACTGTAAGCCGCAGGGTCACATCCTGCTCCAGTCAATTTTTCGTTGTTCATCCCAAAATTGAATTAACTTGTACCCAGTCAGTTTCCCTTGTGGTTTATTACCTAGTATCAAGGAAGTGTTACATTTTGTATCAGAACTTCAACATAAATTCAAGTTTTGTAAAAAACAAAAAATGTAATCAAAATAAAAGAATAAACGCAGAACAAGTTTTGAGAATGCTGTGCCCCTTTCTTCATATTAAAAGTTGAAAAATGTAGTATAAATGTACACTGCAATTTCATAAAATGCACAGGTGAGATTGGGTGTTCTTCCTTCAAGCTGTGTACAAATTGTGCCTGCAGAATGTCCGGGGCTGTGTTTTTTTGTTTGTAGAAGATCATGTCGTGGGAAACGTGGTCCATATTAGAGGTCCGTGTTGTAAAAAATCATCTGTTCAGTTAGCGACAACGGGAACTTATTGTTCAAATTAATTGTTGAATTCACGGCTGTAATGCCTCTCCTGATACACAGACCCTTTTCGAAACCACGAGATCGGCTTGGGTTCCGGCATAGGCTCCGTCCGCCTGTTATTTGAAGCGCTACCGAAAGATCACTTTAAACTGCAGAGCCTAAAGCCGGAGTCTATCCTAAGACGTTGTTTCGAAAGGGCAAGGGAGCTGCTTTAGTATTATAAGATTAAGCTGAGCACAAAAAACCTGTTTTGCTTACCAGATCAAGTTTACCACCAAAAATACCATGTACTGCTTAAAACTGGTTACGCCGCTTACCTTTGCTTAGAAATTGGACTCAAAACTCGATTAATCTTTTAAAATAAAGTTGCCGATTGTTTCCATAATAGAATCCGGACATCTGCAGACACAAACCCCTCATCCAAAACCAAACCCCAACCCCTATCTTCCTCAAACTTTCAAGAGTGAAGTATGTCTTGATCGGTGTATTGAGAACATCATAATGTTCATATTTTTATTTCCAGAAAACTTTGGCTTACTACTTGGTGATCTTCGTTATTTTTAGCGCCCTCCTTATACTCACCGTCTCAGTTCTCCTATTTATTGCTGTCCGTTTACGGTAAGATACTATAATTATTATTACTCTATATTCTGGTGATGAAACCAAGGGACCCACCAGTATACTGTGACCCGTAGGCCTGAGGATACCTGTGTAGAAGAAGACGAAAAAGAATTGTAAGATTTGGGAGTGGGAGAAAAACTTCAAACTACAAAGGAGGCAAAACCAACTCAAATAAGTGGGGACTGAAAACCCAATCAAAATGCAAGGCACCGGTCCTGGATTCGAACCGGGGTTCACAAAGTTGAAAGGCAGGGGAGAAACCTCTGAGTCAACCTGAATCCATAGCTGAGGTCCAATAATGTTTTCTTTAACTGTTTTAAATACTGCATCTGGCATAAGGAACAAAATGAATCATTTCCCCCCACATACATCGATTACGAAGCACTATCCTGTTGGTAAGTGATGACGTTTTGGAGTCGGAAGTCCAATGTAAACGAAATGAACAGTCGTTATACACTACACTTCCGGCTCCAAAACATCCTCTGCACTTACCAACAGGATTCTCAGTGATTTTCAAGTCCACGTGCATCTCTCGTAGGGTTCGAAGCTTTCGCATTCTAGAGAAGATGTTTTAAAAGCTGGAAGACCATCGAGCTCGTCCGTTTTGCAGTGTTTTCTTAGTCTTTTGTTTGTTTATTTATTAACTAATCAGAGGGCAAACTGGTGAAATTGTGCACCCCATTGCCCTATCAATATTTCTTTGGGTGGACACGAGGTGACTTACCATTTCGTGCCTGGCTATACCAAAATGGAAGCCCTATAGGTAATACTGCATCCATGGGTTCTTTTAATTTTGCTTTTAATCTTTAGCCTTTTAAAATTTAAAGGTTTGCTGGTCATCAGACCGTTCTTTCATCCGTGGATGTGGTTTCTTGAAATGAAGGATCAGAACTTTATCTCTGGGAAATTATTCTTTTTAATTCTGTTTTTTTATACTCTTTTTTTTTCCTCAAGAAAATCCAAGCAAAATAAGAAGAAACAGCCGGAAGGCGAGGAGTCTTCGATTTCTACATTTCAAAACCATCACACCGAAACAGATCGAGTGACAAATAGGCAAGAATCAACGCTGAGCGCGGTGGAATATGAAAATCCCGCCTTCAACGATGATGTGTTTTTACCCGCCGACGATGCGGGCGCCATCAGCTACCAAAATGGCCGTCATTCATCCGGGAGAGACAGGACCCCACACGGGACGAGTTACAGGTACAACTTCAAGACGGGACGAAAAAGCACTGTAAGTGCGGGTAGAAAGCATCACAAAAACAAACGCAAGAACGGTAATAAAAAGGCTAAATCTGCAGCACAGTACAAAGATTCTGCTGATGTAAGAGGGGAGTGGTATTTTGGACAGGGTAGTCAGCAGAATGAGGGCCACTATTCAGGGAGTAATCGGCGGAATGATTCAGATGTTGAGATAGGTCGGCGAACGGATGCCGGGGTTCCTAATTCCTTTTACGGTAACGTGCTGATGAGGTCCACTTCCCACCATTCGGCCCGTAATTATAGTTTGCAATTTAGCTCCAGCCGATCTCAAAGCATGCTATATTGATGGGATTGTCTGCATTGATCCAGTTCCCGCCTTGGCGCACCATTGAATACCTACACGTTAGCTAAACCTCATCGGCAGCACTTACACAGCGTATGCAGCAAAATAGTCCAGTATTCTCCTGAAGACGATCGGGGCATAGTGGTCGAAACGTCGAGTAATGTAACCACCAGCACTTTTCAGGACCAGCATAGGGAGAGAGAGCTTTATGTACATGGTGGCGCCAACCCTTCCCACCATCAAAGTTTCAAATCTTGCTTTTATTGTTGTATGCTTTAAACACACCCGTCGTGTGATGGCCTGGGCCCAATTTCATACAGCTGCTTAAACAGAAATATTGCTTAACATTTGTTCTGCTAAGCAAAAATAAGCAGGATACCAGTTACAATTTGTACATGTAAAATCGTATTTTAGCTGGTAACCTTAATCTTGTAAGCATTATATTGTTTGGCTCAGCAACTTTGTGGGCTTAAGCAGCTCTATGAAATTGGGCCCTGTTGGTTGGTTGGAACAGAGACCAGGGGACACTACAAAATACATCAATACACTTGTATTTCATACACCAACCTTACCAATGCCGCTTTTTAATCTGAAAGTTGTCAACTTCCAATTCACCTAAAACTTGCACCAGGGATGGAAAATAAAATTGGTAAGTCTCTGAAAATTCAGGTGCCTGATTTAGATGTGAGTCTAGAGTATTTAACCACTTGGGGAATTCCGGGGGGGGGGGGGGGGGGGAGGGTTTCTCGCGGGCTGTCGAGAGCTGCATTTGTGCGGGATGTGTTTTGATGTGGCCGGTACCACAGATACGGTACCGTACCGGACACCTCATTTTTTCAGGTAGGAACTTTACTTTGTATTATTAGTTATTAGTATCATTTTTACCATGTTTAAAAAAAAATAAATAAATAAAATATAAAATAAAAAAGGACACTACAAAAGCCCACCATGTCACTCTGTACATTGCTTAACGTGCGATGAAATAACACAATTGAACATGTTTAAAACGTTCAAATACGGGCGATAGTACGGCAGATGGGCGATGGGATTATTCCCTCGATGATATTATAAGCATGCAATTTGGCACACATTCAGAGTGCATCATTTGCTGCAGGACCACCATAAATACGATAGGTATTGAGTAACAAGCAATGGCAGCCATTTTTAAAATGTTGAATTTGCTTAATTTTACCTGTACTTTTTCCAAGGACATATCTGCGATGGCCCTACAGCCAAATATCTTTCTCATGACGTACTCTGTGTGCCAAATTCCATAATTGTAACATCAAAGGCACACCATCCCCCAATATGTCCTCTACCCGCCCCACTCCGAGGTTTGCATGGTCTACATACACGAATATAATGATACCTATCTTTTTACTGTTGTCTGTTAGCCGTTGCCACCTACTCCTGGGCCTGAAACATGGTTACCCCCTTTACAGTCCGTAAGGATTTAGGCTTAGGTATCATCCATCAGAGGCCTGGCTGGTAGAGCAGAAAGCTCTACTTCCCCAACTTTTACGAAGCAATTATGGTGTCATGACGACAGAATCAAGCATGGAACTAGGCATACGTTCAGAGTTTGCCGTGAGAAAGATATTTGGATAAAGGGCCATCGCAGATGTGGCCATTTTGGAAAACCACCGGTAGAAAAACAAGCAATTTCTTTTTAACATGGCTGCCAGTTCTTGTTCAAGGGACAAATCTACGGTGGCACTCTCTAGCCAAATATCTTTCTCATTACATACCGGTACTCCAAATGTGTACCAGATTCCATCATCAAAGGCACATTGCCATCACCACCTGCCGTACTAGTTCAGATTGTGGAGACTTAATGGTGTGATTTTGAGATATGGTTATAAACGGTTCATTTTAAATTAATCAAAATGACATTCTGGATTATCTAATTAGTTTTGTAGCTATATAATCTTATGAGAAAAAGGTAAAAGTGTAATAAGTAACTGGAATGCTAAACGTGTCCGCAATTCTAGTTACTTAATATTAAGTTTGTAGCGTTTTGTGACTATTATACACAGAATGGTTTGTCTTCAAGTTCCGACGATGGTTGGCATCAGTGATGACGCAACCAGACATTATTATTTTTTTTTTTTTGGGGGGGGGGGCATTACTGTTTATTTAATTATTATAATTGTGATGGCCAAACATTTATGCCTATCTCAAATTAATTTTGGGACAATTTAGTTTATCAAACATTTTGTGCACTTTTTCGATCTTATTGGGGGGGGGGGGGCAAGGGTTCTGAGCGGGGGGGGGGGGGGTATTGGGAGTTAATCCCTGAATGCAACTGTTTTATAAATATCACAATATTATGCCCGAACATGCATGCCTACTCAATTTTGATTAATAATTGATTAATTTTATCTTCAGTAAGGATTTTTGGAAAAATAATCTCAAAACGGGAATTTTGTGTTGTTGCAGAAATGTTGGAGATAATGTAATAATGTTAAAACTGTAAACAAATTGGAAATGACCTTTTCGGTTGAGTGGACGCAGAGCCAAATATTGTGGACATTTGCAGTCGCTATAGATGATGGACATTTTGGTACAAGTTGCGGTTTTTATTTAAAAAAAAAAAGATAGTTAAAGGTGAGTTAATCAAACAAACAAAAACCAGTAACTCTTTTAATTAATTTAATGTTTTAATTGTCAAAACTGGCCGGGAAAATATTGATTAAAATTTCATAATAGTTATGATTTGTGAACATGTACAACCTAGGCTAGATAAATATTGCTTGTTACTTGTTAGTCTTTCGTTTTATACACATTTTTATAATATTTTAGATGTGAGGAAGTACTTATTTTCCCGTTCAAAAATGAAAACACTGTTTTGTTATTAATCACAATGTTATTAATAAAAATGATCCAAGAAGAACAGTCGCCATCTTTTAGCAAATCTACTCAATGCCTACTCAATTTTGATTAATAATTGATTAATTTTCTCATCAGTAAAGATTTTTGGAAAAATAATCTCAAAACGGGAATTTTGTGTTGTTGCAGAAATGTTGGAGATACTGTAATAATGTTAAAACTGTAAACAAATTGGAAATGACCTTTTCGGTTGAGTGGACGCAGAGCCAAATATTGTGGACATTTGCAGTCGCTATAGATGATGGACATTTTGGTACAAGTTGCGGTTTTTATTTAAAAAAAGATAGTTTAAGGTGAGTTAACCAAACAAACAAAAAACAGTAACTCTTTTAATTAATTTAATGTTTTAATTGTCAAAACTGGCCGGGAAAATATTGATTAAAATTTCATAATAGTTATGATTTGTGAACATGTACAACCTAGGCTAGATAAATAATATTGCTTGTTACTTATTAGTCTTTCGTTTTATACACATATTTATAATATTTTAGATGTGAAGAAGTACTTATTTTCCCGTTCAAAAATGAAAACATTGTTTTGTTATTAATCACAATGTTATTAATAAAAATGATCCAAGAAGAACAGTTGCCATCTTTTAGCAAATCTTTACGGGATCAGTGGGAGTGCGTCCAAATTAAGAGGCTTCGGCTACGGCTTTGGCGGATGGCAGCAGTAACAACGTTGAAGACTGTGCCTTTTTAGACATCCAGGGGAGTAGCCAGGATTTTTTCACTGGGAGGGCGGGGAAGTGGGGGTGAGTTGCTCTTTAGTGGGGTCTCCGTACGTATTTTGTTAACGAATTACCTGACTATACGATTTGTTTTTCACGGGGGACACATCAGGGGACAAATTGGGGGGAAATAGGGGAACATATTGGGGGCACTAACAAACTGTGGGGCACGTGCCCCCTCCCTCAAGGTCACCATGGCTACACCGCTGCAGTCATCAGCTGGACTTGCAGAACCAAATTCGGACAAGACTGAGCCGCAAGTGTTGCCCTTTGAATTTCACCTCGTTCAATCGCTAGAGGGCGCTTGAAGTTGTTTCCTTTTTGTTTCCTCCTCTGCCTGGCTGGGATTTTTTTGATGACAAGTTTACTTTGTTATTGACTTGCTCCGTGTAAGGGGACTTGCTGCCTGCTGTTGTGTGGGATCGTATTGCTTTTTTTTTCTAACATGGTTGGTGCAGTACCTTTATGCAAACGACGTAAACTAACGAGGCTTCTTGTCACTTGTGCTGCAGCCCTGCACATTCGATAATCTGGTAATGTGTACAAACTACTACTACTACTAGCTACGTACTAGTCGAGGAGCCCTAGTCGACTTGGTAAACACTTATGACATTATCGCCCTTCTGTGTAAACAAACTTGCTGAGATTTGTCGCGATGCCGAACGACAAACCGAGTTGGCCTAGTCCGAAAGATTTAGATATCGGGACCGATGTCGACAAGCCGGCATTGAGCCCGGAAGGAGCTGCCAAAGCACCGGCGAGTAGCACGAAGACGGACATGCTGAATTTACTGAAGAAACACGGAGTGTCATTCTCCATGCTACTGGCGGTATGGGGAATGGGCTATTTCAGATTCAGCTGGAGTTGGCTCTTGCTGGTAAATATAAATATAACACAACTGCATCAATATCATAAACAGCTATTAAAAAATAAATTGCTATTTATTAAATTAAGAAGCCTAATAAGAGGGCGCTCTTTGTTTTTTAAGTCAGATTTCATTATTTATTAATGAAAACTTTGATCAAAATTTGCCTTTTGACGAACACTTTCATTACCAGAATAATTAAAGAATCAAACATTTTTCATACTATTATGTTTATATGTTATTTACCATGTTTACCTGTACTTTCTCTTGATGCATAACATGTAAATATACCAAAACTTTAAAAAAACTGCTAATAGTTTATGTAAGCATTATTTAGTCATGAACCACAATTAAGTCCAGTGATAACACACCTGTCATGAATGTGTAAATTGTCTTAAAATGATTTTTCTTTCACTTGTTTGTTACACTTAATGGTTTGTTTCTCCGCACTTGAGGTTTGCCATTCTTGTTAGTGTTACATTTTGCGTGCACAGGGAGTGTTCTTCTCCATTCTTCAGTTTCAAGGCTAGACCATACCACCGCTGTTCCTTCCCAAGTGTAGAATCAGCCCAACTATGGACTGCTACACTTGGCCCATATAGAGCAAGGACCAGGGCTCAATAAATTTATAGAGCTGCTTAAGCAGACATACTGTAAGCGCTTCACAATTCTCTGCTAAGCACAAATGAGCAGGAAATCAGTTCACAAAAAACACAGACTGTACAATGTACGGCATGGTACTTTGACTGTTGAACTTCTGGTAAGCATTTAAAGTTTTTTGTGCTTTAAAGTTAATTTTTTTGGCCAAAGCAGCTCTATGAAACTGTGCCGAGAGCTTGGCCCAAGTCTTGGGACGGCCAAACTATTGCTGGGATCCAAAGCTTGTTAACACAATTGAGCAGCAAGTGGGTCAGTGTAAGCAGTCTCGGCAATTGTCTCTCTGAGCTTTTCTAAAGGAACTTTGATGAGAAAGTTTGCCGCCCAAGAAGATTTTCACAAAGCACCAAGACTCATCTTGAGATGAGTTGTCAGTATTACCATAGTGATTTGAATTGTGACATCACACTCCAGTCAGCAATTAAGATTAATTCGCACTTGGTGCTTTGTGAATTGACCCCTGGCCTAGTAACTAGTTGGGCCCAGCTCTAATTATTAATTGTTGGGACGATGCTAGAGTTGGGATAAAACACTTCCATGGTTAAACCAGAATGCAGATAGGAAGCCTTGTTAAGTTTGTAAGAAAAAAGTGTACAGAAACGATTCGACCATGAGTTGTCAGCCACTTTCTCACAGTAGAAGTACCACCAAAAATAATATTTCAAGTATCCAGTGATTGAGATGGTTGGAAGGTTCAGTGTACTATCAAATTATTATTATTATTATTATTATTATTATTATTATTATTATTATTATTATTATTATTATATATTTCTGGTAATGAAACCAAGGATGCCTCGTAAATGAACTTAATCACTGTAGCTCTCAAGCCTGAGGAAACCTGTAGATAAGGGTGCTTGCTATGTGAACCAGAAACACTGGGGTAATCTCCCTACTCTTCCACGATAAGTGTTCTGGGTTCTTTTACGTGCACTACCTATCCTAGTAGTACACAGGACCTACAGCTTAATGTCCCATCCGAAGGACAAAGCATTTATGGTAAAGTATCTTGCTCAAGGACACAAGTGCTGTGGCCGGGATTCGAACCAACAGTCTGCTGCTGACAACACCAGAACTTGAGTCGGTGATCTACTGGCTCCACCCCCCCCCCCCCACTGTAGAAAAGATGCTGGCTATGCCACTGGTATGAGGCTTGAGGATGTCAAACAAATTAGTGGCAAATTAACACCGATGGAGGCCTCCCTATGCTAGTAGTTGCAGCATTACAGAGAACTTAAAAATTCAGAAGTTTGCCCCAAGAGTAGGCCTGCAGTAAATAAAAGATCCCTTGAACTGCCTAGTGGTGAGTCCAGTCGCATGTACAGATATGGTGTGCAGCAAATCTTAGTCATCAATTAACAATTTAACTAATATCAAGATTTAGCATAGATATAAATTCAGGGAAAAAAAAACAGATTTCTGATCTAGGCTAAATGATGGTCAATCGAATGTAAACCTGGACTTTCTCATGTGATGAATGTTACCATAATCTTTTACAAGCTGCTATAAAAGTTGCTTTAATGGGCACGTGGTAAGGATTTACATGTAACCGGACTTGACAAAGACTCTTTGTACCCTACGTCACACAAGATTCACTTTTGTTAAATCATTTGGATAGGAACTTTCTTATTAAAATTTTCTCTACCCAAAGTATTAACCCTAACTCCCTTAAACTGTTTTTGAGGATCCTTCCTTACTCCCCAAAAAATCCAACACATGCTAATTTGGTAGCTCAACACCCAAGTGTTGGACTCTGATTAATGCTGATATGCATGATCCCACATGTACATGTGAAGTTTGTTTGCTAAGTGCAAGTGCAGCCCTCTTCAGTCCAATAGAATCAAACAAGAACGGGGGTGGGGGGGGGGGGGGGAGGAGACATGCTGTTTGATTTTGATGGGTTGGGGTGGTTTATGGAATTTGTTTTCTTCTTCCCCAAACAGTCAAGTTATAGATTTGGGAATTGTGAAAATAGACCTGAAGGCCTAACTGGTATCAAAATGAAAGAAATTGATCGGAAATGTGACTCGCAAAACGTTAGCCCCCAGTGTCTGCTTCATTGTTACACGTAGCAGAGTCTAAGCGCAAGTCTTTTGCTGATGTGACCCGAGTGGAGTCACCAAAATCATGACTCGATCAAGTCAGACTCGAGCCAGAGTCCTGGACTCAAGACCTGCACTTTAGTTCATGATGTGCTTCCGGTGAGATTCATGTAGCGGTAGTTTGGTTAACAAATTGTTGCTCAGTATCCAGTCACTGAAAACTCTGGACCTCTCGCCCCTTTTCTATTTCAGGGCACAATACTGATGGTATGGCGAGAACGGAACAGTCAAAATAAGAGGCTGACAATGGAGCTGGCTCGCCGTGCCACACTGAATGAACGCCAGACAATACGCAGTGCTGTCAACAACTTGCCATCATGGGTCAGTGAACACAGTTCTCTGTTTTAGTATTCAATCAAAATACTGCAAGACACAAGATTTGTTTTCCTACATAAACATGTACGCCGCATCTACAGTGTGTTTTCATAATAGCCAATTGTCACTAATGAATACTTGTACATTGTTTGAAGGGAAAGTATCCCTAGTAAGGCACTGAAAATCTGAGTAAGTTTCAGCGGCGTAGCCAGGATTTTTTTCAATGGGGGGCTTGGGGTGGGGGAGCATTGCTCTTCAGTGGGGGTCCAGGGACCATGTTTTTTAATGAATTACATGTATCTATATTTTTTTCATAGGGGGAGGGCACCTGTGGGGCACTGAGAATTTATGTGGGGCATGTGTCCAGGCTCCCCCCCCCCCAAAGATTCAAAGTTTCAAACCCTACTTTAAACCTTGCAAGCTCTTGGCTCACTTTATCTGTTTATTAAACGCCTTCACCCATGCACCTGTGCAAGAACTGGACAAGTTAAATGCACAAGTGAATAATGATAGTAATATTAATAATAATAGCCAGTTTATATAGCGCTTTATCACAGTACTGTATCAAAGCGCTTCTGCCATTACTACCCCTGGTAACTGGGCCATTTATTTCATTCCTTAAACCATCTCAGCTCCCTGGGGAGTATACAGCCAGTGCTGCGAGTAACCGCGCTCCAAGCTAATCATTCACATGAACCATCTCTGCCCTCACAGGCACCCATTTACTCGTGGGTGGAGAAAAGCAACTACAGTAAAGTGTCTTGCTCAAGGACACAAGTGTCACAACCGGGATTCAAACCCACACTTTGCTGATCAGAAACAGCAGAGCTTGAGAGTCGACACCCCATATGTACACAACATACATGTAGTTTAAAAGCGTCGAGCTTAGTAAAATCCTATCAAAAAGATAACCACCATTATGATGTAACATACATGCATCAATATATGTACACTATGCTTTGTTTGATTGATTTTACGCAGCTAGCACTTTTAGGGCTTCAAACGATCCGTAAAAAATCCTCAGATTAAATGGATTGTTTTGCCTGAACCAATGTGTGATGTCCCATGCAAAAAGGAACAGTTCTCAGATAGTGAAATGGCATTAAAAGTAACATAGACAATCAACACATCAGCCATGGTGTCAATGTGATATGATGTCTGAAATAGGCCTACTCAATGTACATTACTTTACTCTATGTATGTAAATTGTGATATAATTGAAAAATACATACGTAGGCCTAAGTTAGATTTTATTTGAAAGCTCTAAATTCTCATCTACACAGTGTATGATGTTACATAAATTGTTCTGTGTATGAAATTTTTAATTCAATGAAAAGTTATTTGGTAAATTTGTCACACGTGTTTAAAATGCCTTGCACAATATACACATGTTTCCACTCCCTTGTGTGACTATCTGTCCCGGAAAATTGTGATATAATTTTGAAGTTTTACTCATGCAGAGTCTAGCTATACTACCAAGTAAAGTCAAGTGTGTATGGGGTGAGTGTAGTACATGGCATTCAAGGTCAAACATTGGTATGCCATTGAGTGCATTGTAGTGGGTTAGATTCTCAATACACCATGGATCATTTGAACCAGGCCTCACAAAATATGTGTTCTGTCTGCAATGTGCCTGAGTTGCAATTTACATGTACACACGACCCTTTGCTCTGACATGGTCTACCCGTAAATGTTCATTCATACATTCAGAGATTTCATCAGTGTCTACAATCGATCGGTGTTCAGGACCAAAAAAAAATACCCACGAAAAGAAGTTCTATGATACAGTGATTTAAATTGTTGAATGTGAACACCTTGTTGCGAGATAGACTGTCAGTGTCATCACCCTTGACAAGTCCCTGTCCTTGACTGTCACTGACAGACACTGTTTTCACTGTCATTGACAAATTGTAACTGTCATCATCGTTGTTGTTGACTTTTGTGTTGTCGCCACTGTCATTGCCAGTTGCCACTGCTACTGTCACCGCTGTGCACACCAACTGATTTGACTAAACGGTACAATTATGTATGTCATCACAATCATTGACGCTACTCTTGTCACTACTATCATGGACAGTCAACTGATTTGACTGTCATTTCAGACTGAAAGTGACATAGTGTACTGTTAATGACACTTCAATTGATGTCACATCCGTCGTGGACACCCAACTGATTTGACTGTCATACTAACACAACAGGCTGTTAATGACACTAAAAACACTGTCACCTCTGCCAATTTTACAAATTAAATGTATTTTCTTCATACAGTACATGAAACGGATGAACTGTCACACCATAACAGGACACCAAGTCTTGGTGTCCCTTATTTTGATATTATGTAATTTGTATAATTTCTAACTAATTCTAAATGTCTTTCTTAATAAGGTTTCGTATTTTTACTGTCATTAAGCACTTTGAGGTTGGTTTAGCGTGAGGCACTTGATAAATTAAATTATTATTATTATTATTAAATTGTAAATTTGTATTGAAATTTGTCAAGGTCACTAAGGCAATAACCAGGGGCAATGGAGGCACTTGCCTCCGTTGCGCCTGTGAAGTATTTGGCCTGTTGCAGACAGCATTATTGAACAAATTAAATTCTGACTTTTTGCAATAATAGGCCTACATATATACATGAGTGGCACAAATAAGCTACGGAACATGTAGCAGGGAACCACGAATGATGTTACATCAACAAAAAATGTATCATTTTTGTGATAGGCCTACTGTATGTCGGCCAGCTTTCTTAGAAAAGTTGAGAGTCGAGACTCGAGAGCAACATAATTGAAGTTACTGGTTTCACCTGTAACAGGACACCAAATTTGGGGGGCATGTCACACACACACATTTTGACAATATATCTTCATCGAGTGTGAAAAATCCTTTCCGGCTTTTGTTTGACTTGTGAAACTACTTATTAGGCCTACTAGTATGCATGAACAATATAATTCAGATCAGGTAAAACTGAGAAAGGTAGAAAATGTATTTCATAGGGTTTAAATATTGATATTTTTGGCAAAATTCATGGAATGACCCACATTTCATTGCTAAACTTTACTTTCCCAACACTCCGGTATCCGATTTTATAGCCATAAACTATGTTGAACTAGAGTACTTGAAGAAACAGAAACTTGCACATATGGAATTCTCATTATGGTTGGGACCAATTTGGTCCCGGAAGTTTGAATACGCACGAGACTTGCGCAATCTATAGTAGGCCTATACAGTAGGCTACCCACAGGCCATTGGTCCTAGTACCGTGATTCTAGCATTGCGCTAGTACAACTTCACAGTTAGACAAATCCAGCTGTTTCGTGTTTCTCCAAACCTCTTCAAGAAGTTCAACAAGTTATAAATTTAGAGAGAGAGAGAGGAGAATGAGAGAAATTGTTTAAATGGTTTTAGTATAAAACTATTTTGTGGTCCAGTGTATATGATTTAGCTACACAGACCTTTGGTCTTGTGAAGAATGTCTGAAATTTTTAGCCCTGGGCTCGATTCACAGAGAGCTAAGATTGATCTTAAAATGTGTCAGTCTTAGTTGCTTTAGTTTACTGTAACTCCCCAGGTCACAATGCAAATCACTGCACAGCGATATTGACAACTGATCTTTAGTGTGTTGTGAAATTCAAGTCCTGGGCCTAATTTCATAGAGCTGCTTAAGAAGAAATGATTACCTAAACATTTTCCGCTAAGCAAAATTGAGCAGGATACCAGTCACAGATGATACATGTGACATGGTATTTTGGCTGGTAACCTTATTCTGGTAAGCAAAATTGGTGTAAACACTGTTACAAGTGCTGGTACACGTAATGCCTGTTTGTAAAGCTTTGTATCCTGCAAAAAAAGGGCATGTTCCTCCATCAGGACAGACTGTTCACTTGCGAAACTATGTAGAAAACATCAATGTTGCGAAAGTAGCAAACATCAATGGTTGGCCTGGGCAGATTTGCACATACTGTAACTCCCCAGGGACCTGCAGTTTTAATATGCAACTCGTTAAGTTTAATTACATTCTCCCTGATTTAAGTACTTAACCATCTGCCTTAAGGTGAGGCTTTGTTTTATCACAAAGCCATGTTGAAAAAAAATAAACTAGCGTTGCAAACGAAGTTAAGCCATGGTCAATTTTTATCTATTTATTGTTTTTTTTCTTGAGGGGGTTAGGGCTTAAAATGTCTTATTTCTGTTTACGAGACAGGACTTTATAAGAATAGATGAGATATTTCTCTTGGGGTTTGGTACTGGTTCATGATTTTTATAATCTGTGAGCTGCCAGATTGAAATTAACAATTTAGTTTTTCTCGATCAATAGTATCCAATCCTTTACGTTGACTTTAAATGCATAACAGACTCTGATGCAGTATTTTGTTTATAATATAATCTTTCCATGCAAATTAGCCAGTAACTCTGTATGCGTGTGGAATTTACTTTATATTTTATGGGCCAACATGTCGTCCACGTAAACCATGCATATAGCAAAATACTGCCAATAACTCTGAATCTCAAGTACTAATACTTTTTATCAGCGCAAATGATTAATTTTATTTGTTTGGTTTTGTCGATAGGCTGATAGGAGTTGGGTAAACATCATCATGGTACTAATCGCCTCTGTTTAGAAGTTTTATTGATTTTGTAAATAAGCACTTGGGAGTGATGTTTTACAGGGACTGATTGTTAAAGATAAAGTGTATGCAATAATATTCTCCAGCAAGCGTGAATTGTCCTCCCTTTTGATTGGTCAACAGTCGTGATATACATGTATGTACCATAGCGAAATCCTATGTACAATGTATATTGCATCTTGCATGTTGAATGTGATACGCATACGAACATGTACGCCCTTACTGCAACGTACTACTGTTAAATTTGTCAGCCTGTGACTGGCCCGCAGGATCAGTGAGCTTGTCATGTAATTGGTCCATCATTCACCAGACCATATTTTCAGGTTTACGTTAATCATGGCATGTCGTGGCCGAGAGATCATGCGCACTGGTCTCAAGCTCTGGTGTTTCTGATCAGCAGAGTGTGGGTTGGAGTCCCGGTCTTGACATTTGTGACCTTAAGCAAGACACTTTACCATTATTGCTTCATCCTACGGATGGTATGTAAAGCCGTAGGTCCCTTGTGTTGTGTAATGCACATAAAAGAACCCAGTTACACTTATCGCTAAGAGAAGGGGTTTGCCCCAATGTTTCTGGCAGTGGCTGCTGAATGTGCCGCAGAACCTTATAAACCCTTATAAGGTGCTACACAATAGGGTCTCATAATTCACAAACTTCAAAAAGCGTCTTAAAAATAATATAATAAGCACCTTGAGAACCTAAATGTTGGTAAATACATGCACTATACATGTACAAGACTCCCGTATTATTATTATTAGTTTCAAGCTTTTAAAGAATAGGCCTATGTCCTGAAATTCATGTTGTTTTAAGTTGTTTTTGAAAAGCACAGCCTCGCTATTTGTGGAAACCGTTAGAAACAACAAAACGCCAGAATGAAGTTGAAACCCAAAGACATGAAAGATAATGAGTTTGGGTTTGTGTAATTTGTTTTTCTCTCTGTGTTGTAAGTTTGCGGATTGTTAGATTTGTTATCCCACTTCCTCGCCTCATTACACAACTCTGCCTTTTTTCGCGTGGTAGGGGATGCTTAAAGCGTTTTGTTAGGTGTTCGGCCATCAGTTAAGTTTTTTTTTTTTTTTTTTTTTTCTACGCTTTTTTATCCCTGAACCTTGTCGGCAAATTTTCTCAAAAAGTAAAGCTTGTATGAATTTGAAACTTAAAGATCTTAGTGAGTAGATGAAACCGCAAATTTTTTGGAATGATGACGTCATTGATGACGTCATTACAATAAATAAACGTTAAATAATATTTAAAAAAATTCATATCTCGAGAACGGCAAATGCTACATTCAAAATCTTTGATGCATATGAAAGGTCTTGTAATGTTGGACAAATTGTATGCACACCGTGACCCCATTTGACCTTTACTTCTGGTCAAAACCGGAAGTTAAAAGTTAAAATCATGTTATTTGGGGCTCTAGAGCCTAAGCGAATAAAAATATGAATAAACTTTCAATGCATAATATTTTCTTTAGCTCACGAGCATTATAGAAATGTGATATATGACGTCATAGCTACATCACAACGCAAATCTTACACGAGGTCGAAAAAGAAATTATTTTGCTATCTCTAAAAATTAAAGCATACTACGGACTTGAAACTTACTATATACCTAGACCACAGTGTGTGCATGACAAAGAAGATTTTTTTTAATGATGACGTCATCGATGATGTCATTACATTAAATTGAAGTTTTATAATAAAATAATCATCTTATGCTACATATGTACATGATCTTTACACCATATGAAAGGTCTTGCTGTATTAAAAAAATCTTACACAGGATGTGACCCCATGTGACCTTTACTTCCGGTCGAAACCGGAAGTATAAGTTTGTACATATAAAAATGTGTAACTTATTAATGAAACGTGGTACATTAATAATCATTACATCAATTTAAAGCTCTCGGGCTATTCTACATGTAGATACATGTATCTTGTACAAAGTGTGACCCCATTTGACCTTTAGTTCCTGTCAAAACCGGAAGTTGAAGTTTCATATGACAAACCTTCATGCATAAAGATCAACAAAAGGTACAACTAAATATTTTGCCCGTCAGCACAGCACAAGGAGACAAAAAACTTGCAGACAATATTGACCTTAAAATTTTCAAATTATGCTATCACTTTATTACATTCAAGCAAGTGAGTTTGTTCGCAAACTCTAAATTTCTAGTTTGTTTTTGTTGTTGTTGTGGTTTTTTTTTTTACCCGCATTCTTCTATCGCTTTTTGGAATAACTGATTATTTTCCTAAAGCATGGTATCATTGTGCAAATAATGTTACCTCGTAATTTTCACATCGAGCATGACGTTAGTTCGAAAGAGATCGTGGGAGGCTACCCATGGCATACATTATTAGGGCCTAATTCAAAGAAGAGTCATTCATTCATTTCACAGAACTGTTTTTTAACGATAAAGTTCTTAATATTAGGGTAAACATGAGGCTGATGGTGGACCAAAATGCAATTTATCAAACATGTCAAAGCTTATTATGTTTTGACAACTCTGAATTTTACAAGTCTAAGTTGTAACTCATGTAATTTTTAATTTTTGATTTTGTAGGCTGTTTGTTTCCATGAAGGTGTAATTTTAATAACAATATATATATAATAAAAAAAATGTTTTAGTTCAATTTTGTTATTATTGTTATTTTATTTTATTTATTTATTTATTTATTTACTTTTTTTTTTTGGGGGGGGGGTGTTGGCTTCCATTCTCTAGTTTTTGTGTGACCCTCACAATATTTGATTTGACAATGTTTGCAAACTGAATCAAAATGTCAGATCGATGTCTTGCCCCATTCCAAAATCAGACACTTCCTCGGAAATAATTATGCATTAAAACCGAAACATAAGACATTAAACATTCTATAGGCCTATGTTTTCTATTTCATAATTAGGTGTTATCTGAAAGCTGTTATTCGCATCTATTATGAGCAAATAAACCCAGGTTGGGTATGGAGCGCCACAAATGATGCAGTCTAGCATGTCTCAATGAATTGACTTTTTGTTCTCATATGTACATTTCTTTTCAGGTGTACTTCCCTGATACCGAGAGAGCTGAATGGCTAAATAAGGTACAGTTGTGCTGGGTTTTTTCCCTCTTAGAAAAGTGAATTTCTTGCTACCTTAAGTTGGTTTCCATTTACCATGACCTCAAGGGGCTGGGTTTAGGTAGAAAAACCAAAAGAAGAAGTTGTTAACCAAAAGGATAATTTGAATTGGAAGTGGGGTTGGGGGTAAACCAGACACCAAAATAATACTGCCCTTCTTTATAAGTGTTTTTTTTTGCATTCAGCTTGAGCCCTCCCCTATCACCACCTTCCCCCTGTCACTAAGCCCCCCTTTAAAGGTATTTTATGTGTGGCCTTTGACATGAATCCAAAGGAGGTTGGAGGTACATTCAGTGGATCCTGAAGGGGTAGTCTTTGAAGGTTCACAGTGAGGGAAGTTTAATCCTCTAGAGCACATTGGATTTCATTGAAGCTGTTCAACAATGCTTGTCTTAGACAGCAGTCCATCCTAAAGTAACCATTGAGGCAAACTGATAATGGGGGCTGGCAAGCTCAATGCTTGGCAAGCTCATCAGCTAGTGGTCTGTATCCTGGAGAAGGTCAGAGGTCGGATTTTTACTTTGGTAATGTTCATGTATAAGCCATAGGGATATGTGCCAGGGTGTCTTTTGGACCATGGAGTCCTACACACTTGGACAGACTGTTTTCAATTTGGATGCCCTACTTGAACCCTTTTTCAAAACCAAGACAAGCTCATCAGTGGCCTGTAGCCTGGAGAATGTCAGAGGTTTGATTTCCATCTGACTTTGGTAGTGTAATAGCCAGAGGGGTGTGTGGGCGTCTCTTGGACCATCCTCTATGGGTGGACACACTGTTTTCAAATTGGATGCCCTACTTAGAAACCCTGACTTTGGCTTGGGCTCCAGCTTGGGCTCTGGCTTGAGCTCCGGATTGGACTCTGGCTTGGGCTCCGGCTTGGGCTCTGGCTTGAGTTCTGGCTTGGGCTCTGGCTTGGGCTACACTTGGGCTCCAGCTTGGGCTCTTGCTTGAGCTCTGGCTTGGGCTCTGGCTTAGGCTCCGGCTTGGGCTCTGGCTTGGGCTCTGGCTTGGACTCTGGCTTGAGCTCCAGCTTGGGCTCCAGCTTGGGCTTGGGCTCTGGCTTGAGCCCTGGCTTGGGCTCTGGCCTGAGCTCTGGCTTGGGTTCTAACTTGAGCTCCAGCTTGGGCTCCAGCTTGGGCTCCGGCATGGGCTCCAGCTTGGGCTCTGGTTTGAGCTCAGAGCTCCAGCTTGGGCTCCGGCTTGAGCTCAGAGCTCCGGCTTGGGCTGTGGCTTGAGCTCCGGCTTGGGCTCCAGCTTTGGCTCCGGCTTGGGCTCCGGCTTTAGCTCCAGCTTGGGCTCTGGCTTGGGCTCCGGCTTGGGCTCCGGCTTGGGCTCCGGCTTGGGCTCCGGCTTGGGCTCCGGCTTGAGTTCAAGCTTGGGCTCTGTCAGTCATTTTGAAACTGAGCACTTTCGGTGCCAAAGTCGAGCTTGTGAAAAGGGCCATTATCTGTTATTTTCATGGAAAGAAGCATGAAAGAGAACAATGTAGACGCCAAGCTTTTGAATTTGCAGGAACTTCAGACACCCTGTTTTCAGATCCTGGCTTGTGGGAGGGGAGTGTTTTTTTTCCGCTTAAAGCCACAGCTTAACATTGGTAAACTGACTGTAAATGCTTCCATTCGTCGCACAAATCAAGGTATTTTTAATAAAACCAACCTTTGAAAATGTCCGCTCATTTCGTTGTTTCATTTTGCGAAAAATCAGTGAAAATGGATTCAGCATTTTTGTAGGCATTCCTATAGGCAGAGTTTTCGTCTCACCCAGACGAAAACTAATTTTGGATCTCATTTCATGTTTAAAAACGATAACACTTCAGGCAGAAATGCTTCAAAGAAAGTTTTCTGCCATCATTATCTTTATACCATGTAAGGTATATATGTAAATGTGTTAACATTTATGTTTTTCTTCTTACCAATGTTGAGCTGGGGCTATAAAGTATCTGGTAAATTTTGACTGAAACCTTAGTAGACACATGAAATTGTTGAAACATCTGTTTTCCACTCAGATGAATGATGGACAGCATTGTGTGTAATACCAGCATTACAAAGTAAAGGAAAGAAAACAAAATTATATCAACCTGAATTAATGACGATGTAAAAATAACATGATGAATGCTGTTACGGGACTAGCTGCTCTTTCAGATTTAAGCTAGCCTCTGGAAACACTGGGCATGTGTCAGGTCCTTAAAGGGACAAATTGTCTTCAAATCTCTTACAATTTGCTGTTTGAAATTGCACCTTGATCCTTGTTAAGAGTTGTTCATGAAGTAAAACACCCACGGTGTGTTTAGTGAGTAGTGATTAAAAAAACATTTGCCTCTGTAATTACAACCAGTGGGATCACACTCTACATAGAAACATACGGTGCACCATTTTGTGGAGTCCAAAATTTGGTTCTACAAAATGGCAGACCGCGATCTGTCACAAAATTAAACAAAACCATACAATTTCAAGGGATATTTATGTGAACTTTAAAATTTGTATAATAAGAATAATCCAACCAAATTCATTTCAAGACATTCCCAATCCGAAGACAACAAGTCCCTCTAAATGCATAAAGGGAAAACGTATTTTTCAATCAACAATCCGCACAGAACAACCGGTGAAAATTTCATCAAAATGGGTAGTCAAATTTTAGAGAACCCACCTCCGAAAAAACAAAAGAATGTTTTATTTATTTATTTATTTATTTATTTATTATTTTTTTTTTTTGGGGGGGGCTTGTCAGGGATGTTGTGACCGCTCATCATGTCAGGCTTATTTTGATTGCAGCAATCCAAATTTTAAGCAAATGTGATGTTAGGGGGGTCTTCAAATGGTATTTGCGGGAGGATTGGACCTGGTATGGACTTGAAAATCAGGGACTTTTCAGACTGAAAATAATTAATTTTTGTTTTCAATAATCATCAATCCTGCACTTTGTCTGCAGGGTTAAAAGCTAACAACAAATTGTTCCTATCCTTTATGTACATTTGTAAGAATAAGAATTTGATTTAAGAATAACATTTTGAAGACGAATTGATTCGAAGGGCAAGTTAAAAAAACAAAACCTTATATCACCATGATCAATTTATTTCATGTAGGGAAGACTTTTTCTTTCTTTTTTTTCTGTCTGGATTTGGTTGCCCTGTATGAGCTCATCATAGTTCCATGTTTTTTTCTTCTTCATAGTTTGTAATTTCAATCCTGTTTCCAGATGGTGAAGCAGTTGTGGCCATATATCGAAGGCTACGTTGTGAACATGCTCCGTGACACCGTGGAGCCTGCTGTTCAGAAAGCCCTCCCGTCATACCTCAAGTCTTTCCGCTTTGAAAAGATCAAACTTGGCACATACGTAAGTTTACCAATTATCAATACTTAATTTTGGCATTTACAAATTTGCACACTGTCTTCCTCTGCGTTACCCTAGGCAAAGTAAAAATAGAAAATTTTGAGCAAATTTTTTCTCTGACTGTTTGGGCAGAGAGGAAGGTGTTTTTGTCATTTTTATTTTACCAATGCCTGTAATTATAACAGACCAATTTAAACGTTTTTGTGTATTTGATTCTTCGTAGCGGGGTTGGCTTCAGAATTGGCAATATTTAGGAGTTTGTACCGTACAGGGTACAAAAACAAAAAAATTGAGTGCCACTCCGGCTTTATTTACAACTTTTGTTTTTAGCGTAGCTTAATCCTGCGAACAATTCATTTGGATTAACAGGGCCCAATTTCATAGAGCTGCTTGACGCTAAAAATATTGCTAAACAAATTTCTGCTAAGCAAACATTAGCAGGAAACAAGTCAAAAATGGTAAATATGAAATGGCATTTTGGCTGGTATCCTATTGTCGGTAGGCACCATTATTTTTTTCATAGTTAATATTTGTGCTTCATTAAGCAGCTCTATTGGGTCCAGGTAGTCTGGTACAGTAGTTGAATCCGTAGGACTATTTGTTCATGGTAAACATACATGTAGTTTGATACTGTATCCGGCATATTGCAAATAGTCAAATGTGAGCATTTGAACATCTAAGCTGGTATGTATTTGTATGTATTTGAAAAAAAAAAATCATTTTTTCCAACGTGAAACAAATGTGGCCAATCTACACGTGTAATTCCTTGTTACCAAGGTGCAGGTAGTGGTGTTGTTAGGTTTCCGCTTCGGTGCATGGACTTTTTAACCAAGACTTGACTTAGAAGTATGTACCCCCCTGCATAAATAATGACCTGCACGACCTGTGCAAACCATAGTGTGCCTGGGACAGTTATATTCAAATTGTGCCTGCCGAAGATCGTAGGAATCTGCCACATTTTGTTTCAAGGAAACTTTGTGTAAATGAGAGCATTTTTCTGCCATTCATTCATACATTGTAGGTCACTGTGTAGGAAAATAAAATTCCAAATGGGAATGGGAAAAAGCTCCAAGTGGGATGTTCTTTTTTTTTTCTTTCAAAGAAGCCATTTTGTGCTTTACGTGCCCAGCAGAAGGTCCCACCCAGAGCGTTCTGACTGGCATTGGAAGAAATTAAATGATCACACGTGTCTAAGGCCCTTTGTTAATCTGAGTCACAGATATTTCAAGGAAAATGTGGTAAGAACAGATGGAACTTTTAATTTGTTAAGTTATGGGGCAATAAATACATTTCTTGTCTGGGCTGTACATGTACATGTCTGCTTCATGTGTGTACATGTAATGTAGGTAAATTTGTAGGCCTACTACACTGTACAAGTATTGTATTTTTGTTTTTTGCAATCCTAGATCACATTATAACACACCTCTTGCTGGTTCTGTATTCTGGTTGGCTGAAACGTGGTCACATGGCGTTAACGTAGGCTAGTGCATGAGATTTGAACCACCGTGAACTAGACGCGTGTCAAGATTTTGACTGGTTACAGCGCCCTCTCAAGGTCTAAACAGTGAACAGGAACTGAAAAATGTAATCTAGGGATTTTTAAAGCAGTCCTTCAATTGTTGAGTTGCTCATGGTTAACTATTGAATTAAAACAGTTCAGCTAAAAAAAGAGATTTTAAAAGCATTTTAAAAACATTTTTTCTTCATAAATATTGTTGACTGAGGTGTGTTATAATACACATAAGGACTGGCATAATTCGGTTACAAGTGCATGTCTATGCACTTCTCAAGCCTGTGAATGACCAGAAAAGGGTCCTAAATCCCTTGGCCTTCAGCCTTGGAAAATAGAACCTTCTTCTGGTCACTCAGTTCCTTGGGATGCATAGACGTGCACTAGTGACCTCACTGTCAGTCCATATCAACAGTAACTATTTTGCAATTCCTCATTACACTCTCCTGAGCAGACCTCAACTCGAGAGAAGGGGTGGAGGAGTCGCATTATACACAAGAATCAATGTCCAAACTCAAAGCTTGACAGACATCTTTGAGGTTCTATGGGCCTGGGCTCACCCCTTGTGTCTTCCATGCCCCCTAACTAGATTGATACTGTGTGTCATGTATCACCCTCCTGCATCTCCTCATGATATGCTTCTGATAGAGCACATTTCAACCACATTTGACTCCCTGCTAACTAAGTATCCTGTAGTGGGTACTGTCATTCTAGGTGATTTTAACAGATTGGAGACTGACATAATCTGTCGCCTTTATGGTCTGAAGCAAGTAGTAAACACTCCTACCAGAGGTCAGGCCACCCTTGATAAAATTCTTACAAATATCCAGCAACATTATCATGAAGCACAATCCTCATCGCCACTGGGTCAGAGTGACCACAAATGGGTCATCTGGAGAGCCATTCACTGAAAACAAGAGGAACTACGTTCATAAGAAGGTAGTTCGACCCATTAAGGAATCCGACAAAAGACCCTTTGGACAATGGATATGTGGCTATGACTACCTCGCTTAACTCCAAGGCAATGGCCTTTTACACCACACTGTCAGACATCATCGACAAAGTACTTCCCAACGTCAGCACATAGTGATGACAAGCCTTGGTTTTCTCCTCACCTTAAATCACTTATTAACAAACGTCAATTGGCCTACCATTGTGGTAATCTCTCTTTGTGGAAATTTGTACGCAACAAAGTCATCAGGCTGATTAAGCAAGCCAAGGAAAGTTTCTATAGGTTAAATGTCAGCCGGTTAAAGAAATCCAATCCCAATGGCATCAGCAAATCAAATAAAATGACTGGGTACAATACTCATAAGCAGTTATCCATACCGGATCTGACACCTTTTGAAGCTGCAAATGGGGTCAATGATTGTTTCATCTCAGTAGCTGAAGACATTCCTAAAGTGGACATATACATGTAAACCACTTACCTGCCTTTCAACCAGCATGCAGGCCTCCCCCCTCTGTATCTCCAGAAGATGTGTATAAAGGACTATTGAAACTAAATCTGAATGAAAGCAGTGGTCCAGACAGGTTTCCTTCCACGCCTGATTAAGGAATTCGCATACAAACTTTGTTTTCCCCTCGCCGAAGTCTTCAATTGCTCACTAAACGCAGGAATTGTACCTGACATATGGAAAAAGGCCGTTGTGGTTCCTGTGCCAAAGACACAACCCCTCAACTATCAATCAACTACGGCCAATCTCTCTCACGTGTTTTTTCGCAAGACTTTTTGAGGACTTTGTTGTTTAGCGGATAATTACTGACATTGGTCACTCACTGGACAATTATCAATTTGGGTCTTTTAAGGGATCCTCGACTACACACTATTTAGTTAAGTTACTTGATGATGTATGTCTAGAAACTGATAAACTAAATCGATCTGGTGTAGTCATGGCTACAGATTTCTCTAAGGCATTGGATAGAGTAAGCCACCAGATTGTAATAGAAAAGTTGATTAATTTAGGCATACGACCTTCAATCATACCATGGATTTGTGACTTTTTATCAAATCGTTCACAATGTGTACGCTTTGCTGGTACCCTATCGGATTGGCAAACTCCTATGCTGGTGTTCCGCAAGGCACTAAGATTGGGCCAGTAGCATTCTTGGCTTTGGTCAATGACTCAAAGGCAACCTCTGCAGAAATCTCTCAGTATAAATATGTTGATGACACAACATTATTTTTTCCCTTAGGCTTTGCTAAGATAGATCAAACGACTGCAATGCAAAGTGAAAATCTCAAACAGTGGTCAGATAGTAATTTGATGTGTTTAAATCCAATAAAGTGCAATTTTATGACTGTCTGTTTCCAGGGAGCTCCTGTCCAACCACATTTCCATATAAATGATTTACCTATTAACCACAGTACTTGCCTTAAACTTCTTGGTGTTCACATACTGAAGAACCTCAAATGAGATACCCAAATTGATTTTATGTGTAAACCTTTTTTTTCTGCGACAGCTGAAACATTTTAATATACCATTTCTGACCTCTGAATTGTGTACATCCAGTACATTAGACCTGCTATTGAATATGCATCTTCTGTCTGTTTTTTTTTTTAGACTAACTAAGAAGCAACTTGAGTGCTTGGATAAATTACAAAAGAAGGCCTTCCTCATCATTCTTACCCATGATTACTCTACGAATCAACCTTATGAGACAAATTGTAACAAATTAAATGTTCCTCCAATATCCCAGAGACTTGAGAAGTTGGCCCTTAATTTTGGCACTTTCAATCAGGTTCCGAGACTGGCTCCCACCCACTAGGAACAACAGTCTAAGACATGCAAATCACCACTGTTAAATACAGAACCAACAGGTACAAGAACAATTGTATACCCAGCTTAACTAATTTATTGAATAAGCAATGTTGACCATTAGGCCAAGGACGTATGCTTTTGACTTGCCCTGCAATTGTTTTTGTGGGTCCCTTTTAATCTGCTGTCTCCTTTTTGAAGTTTGATGTTTGTTTTATGCCATTTTTCGATTTCTTATTACAAGTTTTACTATAGGACTCCACTTTTAATAACTATTTGTATGTGCCGCTGTACGGTGCAATTCAACCTATCGGTTGCCATACTG
Source organism: Marthasterias glacialis (assembly GCA_911728455.2). Lineage (NCBI taxonomy): Eukaryota > Metazoa > Echinodermata > Asteroidea > Forcipulatida > Asteriidae > Marthasterias > Marthasterias glacialis. The sequence continues at coordinate 10,127,231 of OU452229.1, forward strand.
TACATTTTGTTTGTGAGTTTTTCATGAAATAAACCAATAATAATAAAAATGTGTATAATAGTACATGAAATGCACCCATTGTAATCCTGCAGTCTGGAACTTCATTTCCCAAAGGGCCAGGGCCCAATTTCATGAAGCTGCTTACCAGAGAATTCTGCGCTGATGTTGTCCTGTTAAAGTGCGTACTTCTATGGGCCGCAGCAGGGCATAAAATGCAAAATTCCATAGTTAGTACATTTGTAGCACCAGAAAGTTAGGCTCTGAGTGTAGTAACAATTTTAGGCCAATTAAAAGGACACATTGCCTTCAAATCTCTTAAAATTTTGCCGTATGGAATTGCCCCTTATCCTTTTTAAGAGTTGTTTATGAAATAAAACACCTACAGTGTGTTTAACTAGAAAGTAGTGATTCAATATAATACCCTTGCCTCTGGAAATACAACCAGCACAACCACGAAACATACGGGCCGCCAAGTGGTTCGACAAAATGGCGGACCGTGTTCTGTCATGAAAAAAAAAAAAAAAGGAGATAAAGGAGACAATTTTAGGAGATATTTATGTGAATCAATATATTCTACTTTTGAAATTTCTTTTAAACTATACATGTAGTCATTACATAACAAATGCTGTTAATGGACCTCGTCTTAGGCTTGGTCCATTAACAGCGGTCAGCCACCAACCCGGTCATTACCACGCAGTGAAGACCAGGTCCTCATACTGTTATTGCCTAATTAAACAACACATGGAACCAGCCGCTCTACACATGTACGTCCCATCCAAAGGACGAAGCAGTAGCGTGGTTTTAAAATGTCTTGCATATGGACACAAATGTCAAACCAGAACTTGAACTCACACTCAGCTGATCAGAAATACCAGAGCTTGAGTCCAGTGCGCTTAGCCGCTAAGAGCGTCTTGGGCGTCTCAGAGCGCTCAATATATTTTTTTTCCTGCAAGGTATGATGAGTTACGTTTTGAAGTATGAGACCTGTTCCTTTACATAGCACCATGTAACGGTTTACAAGGTGCTGTGGCGCAATCTGCAGCCGATCAAACCAGGAACACCGGGGAAACCCCTTCTCTTTGCGATAAGTGTCACTGGGTTCTTTTACGTGCAAAACACAACACACGGGACCTACGGCTTTACGTCCCATCCGAAGTCTGGGACTACCAGGCCAGATTGTAATAAAACTTTTATTCATTTGCATTCCAATTTATGATGTTATTCTGTTGTAGACCTGTTGGTAAAACACACTTTAAACTGAACACTGTAAATTTAATTAACTCTAACGATAAATATGCTGGTAGTCTGGTACACCATCCAATGAGTACGAAGAAATGAAGGACGTAGATGGAGCTGCAATGAATGATAACTAAGTTTAAGTATAATAGATGTTCATTTATCGGTGATCATGGTGATGCAGAATACATTTTTTTTACCCATACACTGATGTGTGTTAAGCACTATATACTCAACACTCACCCGAGTCCTGTGAAAGAAATCCACAGGCATGTTACTCGGGTGAGATTCGAACCCACGACCCCCACCAATCTAGAGCAGATCTCTTACCAACGAGACTCATTGCCCGGCAGCTAGAGGCAGTTCAAATCCTATTAGCAGCGGGTACTGCAACCATTATAAAAATTATTGTTGTTATTAGTATTATTTTGGGGGTAAGACATCTGCTCTAGAATGGTGAGGGTCATGTGTTCGAATCCCACCCGAGGAATATGCCTGTGGATTTTTTTCACAGGACTTGGGAAAGTACTGAGTGTACAGTGCTTAACCCAAGTGTCTTACCCAAGAACATAAATGTCACGACCATGATTTAAACCTACATTCTGATGAATCAGACATAGAACTTGAATTTGATGCTCTATAAACCGCAGGGTAATGCCAGGCATTTTTCTTTTTTATTTACATTTTTGTAATGTACCTTCACACCCCTATCTTTTATTCTGCTATCTGTATAAATTTAGCCACCACGCATCGGAGGAGTCAAAGTGTACACTGATCATGTCGGTCGAGATGAGATTATTCTGGATTTGGAAATCTTGTAAGTATGAATTATGGAGGAGAAAAAAAGCAAAAAAAAAAAATGTTGCAAACTACCAACCAAATTGACTTGTGGTATTTACTGGAAAAAGTGGTAATGACCAAGTCATTCTTAACCAGTTGAAAACGAATGACATGAATACTTGCAAATGTTTCCCTTGCCTGGAAACGGAAGCTGTGTAAAGACGCCATTATGTAATTTCGGGTCACCGGAGGAAAGGTCGCAGGGTCATTCAACTTTGGAGCATGCACAGACCACACAAACATTTCGTTTCACCCACACAAGGACAAAAAAGGTCTTATAAATACTGGCATTTTGTGGCTGTTGTCCAAGACTTTTTTATCAAGGCAAAGAGCAGAGAAGTAAACGTCTTTATGAGAAAGCGAAAAACATTACAAAGTAAATATTAAACTTTGCGAGTTTTACAGTTTAAAGAGGATGGGCCACGCTAGAAGTCTCTCTGTACTAGAAGTTTTACATCCCGAAATACACCTATATCTACCACGAAAAAACGGTAACAGAATTATAGAATGCGTGGTTAATTCATTTACAATGGCAGTTTCCGAGCCTCTTTTCACCCCCGCCTCGAACCAAAATCAGAACAACAGCAGTCGGTGCCTGAAAGTTGTCTCCAGAAATTCTAAAGAATAGTGACGTCGCAGGAAGTACTCCTCTGTCAAACGGCTGTTTGTTGTTACTCATTGAAGCATTGCTCAGTGAAGACCATCCAGGGATTCAGTACTTCCAGTGACGTCATGATTTGTTTGCTGCCCTCATTTCTGGGATTTTTATAAATTTAGGCGGCGGGCTAGTTAAAGGAGTAAAAACTGCCGGCACTTCTTTTGTCAATTTAATGTCACAAAAGAGAAGTTTGTCCGATGCAATAATTATAGAAAGCAGAAAACAATAACATCAACATCAATCACCATGGCCCATCCTCTTTGTTGTATTTTTTCCTTGGTAGGTGATTTGGAGAAATGTACTCGCCTCCTACTCTCCTTCAAAACCATCTTTGTTCCATCCCTGTTCTTATTGTTTGATTCTTCATGCTGCCCAAGGCTAAACCTGTGAACATGGTCAAGTGAGGTTATTTTAAATCAATAAAACTTGTATGTTGTGTTGTTTGTGTTTCTCTCATGTTTTTTTCCCTTTTTTCTTTTGCTTCATTCAGTTATGCGGGCAATTGTGACATCGAGATAAGTCTGAAAGCACTGAAGCGCTTCAAGGCAGGGATTGAGAGTCTCCAGGTAATGAATATTCATTAGACCTGGTTATTACTGTTCTGCTTTCCCAGCTCAAAAGAACTAAAGCAGTTCTAAGCAGGGATTGAGAGACACTAGCTCATGAGTATTCATGAGGCTTGACTATTGCTATTACCCTATCTTAGCTCAAAAGCAGTTCCACTATGTAAGTGTGGATTGAGAGACTAGGTGATGAATATTCATAAGACCTGACTAGCTTTTCCTTGCTCCAAAGCATTGAAGCAGATCTAAGCAGCCAGTGATGGGAGACGTATCAGACAATTAATTTGTATGAGGCTAAACTATTTTTTATTCATTATTATATTTTTTTAGCAGGTACCTTGTCCTCATTGTTCTTTACAAAACTGGGCAGAAATGGAGATTTGCCTGCATGATGTTTGCATTGTTAAAGTATATTATGGTGCTGCTTTTCCACAGAATTCTGCTTCTATGGCGCCCCTGAAAGTGTGTTTTGCTAAGAACATGAAATCGGAGCAGGCCCTGATGCAAGTTCCATCCAGTCGTCGTTAATTTTAATGGCTTGAAAAGTGGTTCAACTTCAAAGTTGATTTTCTGTAACCCTGTAATTTTGGCAGTGGGGCTAAATCATTGCTTCGTAAAAATGGCAACCCAAGTACACAGACTGTAGAATGAAAGATGGAAACAGTAACGCTAATTTTGTGACCCAATCAAGGGAAGTGAGTCACAAGGTGACCCACACCCAGTCAATGGTCGCTGGGAAAGAACTTTTCCAAGCCTTCAACACTCAAGGTCAATTTACACACATACGCTACACCAGCCTAAAGATTATCTTGGGTCGATGTTTTAGCCAGGATTTGTGGAAAAAAAAGAGAAAAAAAAAGAAAAAGGAGTGTCTTAATTTTCTGGGAATGTTCAATCGTGGCCAAATTGTTCCGTTACAAAAATAGTGTGTGTAAAATACGGATAAAACAGGATGTTATAAAAACAAAAACAAAAAACAGGTTGCCCAAAAGACACAGAGGTTTATAAGGACTGTAGAGGTTTATAAGGACTACCTCTCTTTGGCTGAGAGCTGTGCATAGCTTGCTATTGTTTATAACCCCCAGCAATGGCTGCCCTGGGGTCTCTTGTGAATCCCCTGTTGACCGTCTTGCATGTGGTCCAACAGTGGGACCCTCAAAAGTGCAAGGTTCTGTTTCTGTTGGGCATTTAAAGCAAATACATTTCCATTTTTGTTTATTAACTTAAAAAAAAAAATAACAAATAAATAAATACAAGACTTGTATTAGATAAATGTCTGTTTAACAAGCTCAGCACAGCTGGTCTAGGAAAAGTTGACAGAAATTATAATACCATTTATATTAATGGTATCTGACTGTGTCCAGGTTGGTCATCCAGATTTGCCTGATGGAATATTTTTTTTTATAAATACCCCTCCCAAAACCTCCCCCCACCAAAACCTCCCCCCCAAAAAAAACAACAACAACAAAAAAACAAAAAACAAAACAAAACAAAAAACTGAAAAAACAGCACAGATAAGTTTGAAACACAGGCAGTATACCATCAATCATGCCTGAAATTGAACACTATTGTAGCCTACTCTACAGACCTGTCACTTCATGATTTACATGTATGTTCAGTTTGAGTTTTAGTAGCAGACAATAAACCGATGGGTTTTCCTGATATTTACTGTGGGTGCATCAGCCACCCCCCCCCCCCCCCCCCCGGGAATCATGTACAGCTCCATGCATGAGCAGATCACAGTGTTTGAATTGTTGAGATTTTACTATATCACAATATATTCCAACTCTTCTCCCACAAGCAATTTTTACTTCCATGGTTGTTAGCCGAAAAACCTTCCCAGTTTTAAAGGGTCTGTATACGTTTGGTAATGACTCTGAAAATTTATGGCAATAATAACTCACTTGGTAAGAAGTACAGCAGCTTTGGATAGTGTAATGCATTTTGAGAAACGTTTCACTTCAAAGTACTGCAGTTATGGAAAAATACATCACTTTTCATCCCCCCAAAATGTTAATCTGAAAAGCGTTATGGCCGTAACGCTTCTCAGAATGTGTATTCCAATGACGGATACCTCTTCTGCGTGAACACAACCGCTCCAGATTTTTTGTGATATCTCAAAAACGCTGCCACCTTTTGAACTGAAATTTACACAGGTTAGTTTTATGGCATATATCTACAATTCTATAGCATTAACGCAAATGTACGGTTCCAAAAACCAAAGGTATACTTTGCCTTTAACTTGCTACACCATGCAAAACTTTAAATTGTTGATTACACCAAAAACTGACGTATCGTGCTCCACAATAAAGAAAAAGAAAAACTAGAACAAAACATAGTGCACTGTATGCAAAACAATCCATTTTGAGATACAAAGTTGAAACTTGCGTGTTTGGCACCTTGCCAGTGCTATGCGTTTCAATGGATTGCGATACGCCACTTTGTGGAAAAGCAAAAGGGTGAATCTGGTGATAAGTTGTTCTTGCAAATTAGCGTAATTATGAAACTCCTGAACTTGCAGAAATTGTTAGCAGCAATGAGTACATCAATAATCAGTTGCTCAAAGACATTATGAAGCATTGTTAAGAAATAACCCTCTTTTAAGAAGTAGGCCTACCCAGCCCTTTCAGTGGTATGTCTTACCCGAGCAGTCTAGCGCATCCAACTCAAAGTTCGAATCCTAGTCAAGGCAATTGTGTCCTGAAGCAAGACACTTGACTATAATTGCTTCTCTTCACCCAGGAGTAAATGGATACCTGTGAGAATAGAGATCAATGATGTGAATGATTAGTGACCTGTGCCCCCTATTTGTCTGCCGGTGCTGCATACTCCTAAGGAGTTGGGATGGTTTCAGGAAAGCTTCTAGGGCCCAGTGAACAGGGGTAATAATATTGAAAGGCGCTTTGAGAGGCCTGCTTGGCTTCTTTGCTTGACAAAAAGTGCATTATAAATAAATAATATGTGTTGTTACATTTTAACACAGTCGGCCTTGTTTTCTTTTTTCACAGCTTCACGGTACTCTGCGTGTTGAGATGAAACCATTGGTAGACAAGGTGCCCCTGATTGGCGGAATGTCCATCTACTTCCTAAATAAGCCCGTAAATATCTTGCCACCTTCTCTTCTAGTCATATTGCATCCAAACTTCTTTGTGACAAAACAATTTCTTGATTATGAGCTATTGAAACAAACTGTGGATATGTTTTCCCTTGTAGCTGTATCTGTTCCATATTTATTCATTTTACACACAATTGATGTCGGACTGTTTTTTTTCTTATGTATTTTTGTTTTCCTTTGGCCTATGTCTAATTCAATGGATTTGTGGTTCAATTAAAGGCACTATACATGATTGGTAAAGCTGACAGTGCAGTGTTCTTACTTTGTGTGGTTTAATAATATACATGAAAAAAGTGAAAATTTGGCTTAATCGGTCTTCTGAGTCAGGAAAAAATAGTGAAAAATCGTGCACATTTTTCAACATGTGAACACATTGTACTTAATTTTGGTTGTTACAAAAAAATCAGCTGTTACATTTTGTAGGTTTTCAGATACAGTTTTCTCAAATATAACAGCATTTCAGAGGGAAATATTTTACAGAAAAATTGGTTCTAGTATTAACTTCCTAAACAGTAAGCTTTCAGACTGAAACTAAACAAGAATGTTTTTTATCCTTAACAATCCTGTATAGTGCCTATAAAAGTTGACTGAAAGATTTTTGTTTTATTCATAAATATGAAAATTAATTTGAAAGAGGATTGACTGTATGGCTGATTGAGTTAACCTCCTGCCCTCATTCAAAGAACTGTTTTGGAGAACAGTTTCTCTCGGAACAGGACAAAAATATATACCAACCACAATTGCTGTGTGTTGTTCATATAAGAAGCTTCATGAAATAGTTTTCGTTAAGGATGCATTTTTGAACCAACAAGTTTCACAGTACAGCTGCATGTTGTTGACAGGGCAGGATCTGTTTGCTGCTTTTTTCTTTATTTATTTTATTTTCATTTCTAGGCTATTGACTTTAATCTCACCAATGTGGCAGATATTCTGGACATCCCAGGCTTGAGGTAAAGAGGCAAATCAGACATTAGAAGACAATGTTGTTAATGATGGTCAATGCATTCAAAATGTTGTTGTACGAAGACGGATCTTCTTATCACAGCTTTTTAAACTACAGTAGCCTTAGTGACAGGGTAACTTTGGGGGGTTCAAACTTGGTACAACCACCCCCTTCAAATACCGCTGTGTGCCTGCTAATTTCTGTTGTTATTATTTTGAAAGAAAAAATTTAAGATAGAAAAATTTAGACCAGAGAGAAAGTAAAATCCTAGCAGAAAAGGCATGATTCCCAATTTTAATCCCACCCAATTTGTTCTAAGCCCGTCATCTCACTCAGTGGCCAGTTTTGAAACCAAGGCTCTGGCTTTGGCTCTGGCTTGGGCTTCATCCGCCTGTTGAAAGTCCCATTACGAAATGACACATTTTCAAAATAATGGATGGACCCAAGCTAGAGCCTAAGTCAAAAACGTGGTTTCGAAAAGGGCCTTTATTTTCATAACTGTTCTGTCTTTACCCTTGACTTTAAATGCCTGTTTATGAATTGCGTTCAAGTTTTGGTAGAATTTGGTAACCTTTTGAATACCGCACTTTGTGACAAGTCGTTCACATTCCGTGATTCTTGGCTATGTAATGATCTATTAACCCAGAGAGGACATTCTTCCTTCTTCAATCTGATTTCCGATTTGTTTGCACTCATAAAAATCAACTTAACTGTTATTAAATGGACTGGAAAGTCTATAAAACCATATACCCGATGTATGTCAGCTTTTGTACTCAGTAAATGATCCTACATTTTGGAGCCAAATATCGTGCCTGGAAACCCTAGTGTTTTTTATACTGAGAAGGTTTCCACATACAGTATTCTTAGATTCTCTCAATAATGTTATTATCGGTGTATGATTTTTCTTCCCTTAGCGGCCTGCTGCACTCCATTCTAGAGGATCAGCTGGCCAACTTCTTGGTCCTGCCGAACAGATTGCCCGTCAAACTCATCGACGACGTGGACATCAGTAGCCTCAAGTACCCAATGCCACAGGTAAGATGGAAGCCATTGTGGTCTGGCTCCCTGTATACACACTGGTAATGATAGTACTTTTCTCATTGCATAAAAAGGGACCAGGCATTCTGTTTACCTTGTAACCCAAGTTTGGTCACCTAAATTTCATAGAGCTGCTTGAGAACAAAAAGTAGCTAAGCACAAAGCTATCCTTACCAGAACCAGGTTACCAGCCAAAATACCATATCACATATACAATCTGCGACTGGTATCCTGCTTTGTTGTGCTTTGAAAATTTTTTTAAAGCAATATTTTCTGCGTAACTAGTTGGCACTGGATGACCTGTTAACGTGCACATGTTTCCCCTGCCTAGAAATTGGAAGCCATGTAAAGACACCATTGTGTAATTTCAAAATACCAGAGCAAAGGTCGCCCTGACATTCCACTGCTGAGCGTGCTCAGAACACACACACGCTGTATAATGCTTCCTTTTACCCACACAAAGACCAAAAAAAGGTCTTGAATAATTTTACATTTTCTGGCTATTGAGACGCGGTTTTTGTGTAATCCCCGATTCCAGAGTAAGCCGGCAATTGAGCCATGGTTCCGTGTTTAGTGCCACTCCTATGTCATAGGTAACAGTTTGACATTTTCTCGGTCGAGAAGATAAAACTGCAATCCAGTAAAGAGAATCTTTGTTCTCTTGGCATTGTTAAGTCCGGGTTTCTTTGTGCCAACGGTAGCCTCAAAGAAAAATGATTCCAGATCACTAAAAAGTTCTATTTTTCAATCTTGTCACTTCTTCAAAAAGCCATAACTGTACTCAAAGTCACCTGACACAGCCTTACATTGACAGCAAGACAAAGTTAAAGAGGTGGTGAACAACCGTTTGGGGGAAAACCACTCTAATCGACTAGATTTTGTGCGTTTGTTTTTTTTCCCCCTAAGAAACAAATTTCTACTACACAAATTTACGATGAAGCATTGTAAACTCATTACTTCCTGAGTTCCACAGAAAAAAATAAAAAATCAACATGCACTTAATAGTTAAAACCACTTGTCCCTAGAGCTTGCACTGTGAAGAGAGGCCAGTTCGATTCCATTACTAATCAGCAGCTGATACCGCAACTAATTTTCACTTATTACTTGCAAAGTGTGATTTATTGAATAATCTGAATTGGATTCCAATTAGTGTTGACAATCTTTTAGAAAACTAGACTTCTGATTTCCGGCTTGGAGCTACAAAATTTCAATAAATCTAGTCGCATAAATCATTCAGTAAACCTTCTGTCTGATACCCCTGGCAAGCGTTACTTGACTGATTGCTCCAACTCATTATTAGTTGGGGCCTTGTCATGTATCAAGCCAAATCAAACACCTGGTTGTTCAACACCCATGACCTTAACATTAATGTGATAATAAGATTGGCTTGGTTGGCCACATCCTAAGCATAGTTAATTGTTTCGCTGTATAGAACTAAATTGGGTTTATAATATTGCTTCCCGTATCATTGTGTGCCCAGAAGAAGGATGTAAAGAAAGTATGACTGGAAAAAAGGTCCTCAGCGATTACCCTCCAAAATTGTGTTTCAAGAATTGAGTGTAAAAGTTTGGTTGTTTTTCTGTCATTTATAAGTCATTGGAGGAAAAGTAACTTCTGCATGGGAATGAAAAAATGTGTCGTGGGAGTGATTTTAGCACCTAACACCGGACTCAAGCTTTGATGTTTCTGATCAGCAGAGTGTGGGTTTGAGTCCCGGTCGTGACACTTGTGTCCTTAAGCAAGACACTTAACCATTATTGCTGCGTCCTTTGGATTGGACCTAAAGCCGTAGGTCTTGTGTGTTGTGTAATGCATGTAAAACAACCCAGTGACACTTATCGCAAAGAGAAGGGGTTCGCCCCGGTGTTCCTGGTTTGATCGGCTGCAGATTGCGCCACAGCACCTTGTAAACCATTACATAGTGCTTTGTAAAGGAACAGGTCTCATACTTTAAAAACGTAACTTTGCATACCTTGCAGGAAAAAATACTGAGCACTTTGAGACGCCCATTGGGTGTGGTAAAAGTGCTACATGTATATCAGAACTGCGTATTATTATTATTACTATTAGCAACAATATACAACAGTCACACCCTACTTTCTTTTCAGAAGAGCCATTTTATTGATTGTCGTACTGACCTTTCTCAGGATTGGTTGGTAATCAGTCGCTGGGTGAAAAATGATTAGTTTGAATGTGACGGCTCACTGATTATAAAGATGATACCTGTATCAAACCTCCAGAGAGATATTTATGTCTGAAATACTGTCAAAGTCTTAAAAATAGCGTCCAAAATCAACATTGCTCACGTTTTGATTTCAGAAACTGAACGAAGCAAGCATGATTGTACACAAAACCATGTCCAAAATGAAACCTGTTTTTTTTTCTTCTCCTCTTTGACTCAAAAGGTGACCACTGAATTAGATAAAATGTTCACATGTTTATATGTTTATATGGCATCTGATGTGTTTGTTGAAAACTAGAGGATGGGAATTAATTTACTCTTCCGAATTATGTTTGGCCGTGTCTAAATGAAGTGACTGTGGTTACGGCTGTAGCTGTTGGCTGCATCGACAGCATTGAAGAATTGGTTGTTTCAGCAGTCTGGACATAGCCACTGTTAAAAGCCATCAGTTCGGACACGGCCAACTTTCCATTTCAACCTAGTGTTGTCCTGAGCCAATTACATCAGCCTGATTTTCAGACTGACTGTATTAGTAGGGCCGGTTAAAACGGCTGTACTTAAAATGCATTTGCCTTTAATAGAGCACAAATAATATAGACGAGTGGGTTTGCACCCGACAAGCTTTGCTTCTTGCAAATCCCCTCCACATCTTTGTCTAGTCTTATCTTTACTTTTATACGGGAGTGTTAACTTATCTGAATAATGTACCTTTGCTTCCTATTGTTTGCATTCATGTGGAAATAATAAAAATGAAATGAAATGAAATCACGTGACCTTACGAATTACAATTTTGCAACATCAAATTGTGACCTAAAATAAAGTTTAGGAGGTCAGCTTTGAACTTGTGAATGCATTGACTGCAGTCATTGTTTCTAGAATTGTTATTGGCAATTTCCTAATAGGGAAGGTTGTTATTTACAGCTTAAAATGCGTAACAAGCATTGTATTTGATACGGGGTGCTGCTAGGGTTAAATGAACAATCATTGCAAGGGTGGCATAGGTGGCTAGTGTATAAAGCACCAATGTGGCCCTTGTTCAATTCCCGGCTAGTGCCATACATGTAGGTGAGTAGAGTTGTGCATTGGTTCACTCCTATGGATTTTTCCCTGGATCAGTTTGGTCAAAACCAAGAGTATGTTGTGTTGAAGATTTACTTATTATGATAGATATGTATTACTATTATTTTCCTCAGGGTGTTTTGCGAATTCATGTGATCGAAGCTAAGAATCTTGTAGCAGCAGATTTTGGAATTCTCAAGAAGGGGAAGTCTGACCCGTATTGCATCGTGAGAGGTAAGGAAGCTATCACTATCACCAGCTAGCCTCACGTAATTAATAACAGTTATAAATTTGTGATCTTCTGCATCATCATTGCTATGTTGATCGCTGTGTTCTATATTTGTTGATGTCAAGTAAATAATCATAGTAATAGTAATAATAGTAGGCATTTGTACTGCACCATGTTGCAAAACTCAGCCAAAGTACAGGTGTTACAATACTCGAAGATGAGAGATTATGCAAATGAATGTCAGAGATTGAGGTGGGAGTCCATTCCAGTGAGATGGACCAGAGGGTGAGTGGGATTGGGTTCCTCATGAGGGTCACGTGCGTGGTATGTGAACAAGTTTGGTGTTGCATGATTGGATATGTCTTAGTCATGCATAAAGACGTCAAATTTTAACCAGTAGGCGCTAGATGACGCAAATTTTTTCGCTGCCTGGAAACAGAAGCCGTGTAAAGATGCCATTTTGTGATTTTGGACCACCGGAGCAAAGGTTGCCCGGTCATTCAACTGTGGAGCGTGCACAGACCCCACACATTCCGTCTAACGTTTCGATTCACTCACACAAGGACAAGAAAAGGTCTTGATTTTTACTCTCATTTTGGGGCCATGGAGAGGTGTTTTTTTTGTGTAATCCCCGATTGAGACCTTTGTGCTTTGGGCCTGGAGAAACTGATAGATGAGATAGAGATTTATGAAGTCAATGTGTTTCTGAACCAAAGCCAATAGAGATCCTTGACAATGGGGGAGATGTGTGATCCTTTGGCAAGGGTTACCAGTTTGGCAAAGGTTACCAGTTTGGCAAGGGTTACCAGTTGGGCAGTTGAGTTATGGAGCTTTTGGAGACGCCTAATCTAATAATTTTCACTGATATACATGTATTTCAATCCCACTGTTACGTCAACTAATGTAATCGTAAATATTTCCATTCTGGTTAATCACACAGTTGGTTCTCAGAAATTCAAGACAAAGGCCATAAAGAAGACACTGGACCCAGTTTGGGAAAAAATATTTGAGGTACGTATGACCTTTTGTCTTACAGCATCCCCATAAACCAGCAACCAATTTTTCAAAGATTTTGTTAGATACGTTTAACAGCAAAACAAATCCGAGGGTAAGGAAAAAACAAACAATTTGTTTTATCATTGGCCTTAATGTCATGGTAAACGAATCGACATCTGAAAATAAGAAAATGTGTAGGCCTAAATTATAATTTTTTTATTAGGTGTGTGTGTTTTTTTACCCAAACAACAATGTGTGTTAAGCACTGTATACTCAGTACTTTTTCTTCACATGACTTGAGAAAGTATCGAGTATGCAGTACTTAACACACATCGGTGTATGGGTGAAAACAAAAAACAAAAATAGTAATCTTTGTCCCCGATGCAAATTTTTTTTTTTTTTTTCACTTACAACTGCCTGAAACAAATTGTTTTGGTTATGTTCCTTGTTCCTTGTTCCACCAGTGACATCACATCAGGACCAAGGCCTGTTTTGTGGGCATTACAAGAGAGCATTATTTTATAGGAATGAATTGTGAAAAATACATAGTAAAGGGGATGGTAAAAGGCAATTTTCAGCTTTTTTATTTTTTAGTAATTACAAACTTTTACATGGCATATTTAAAGGTACTCGTTGCCTTCGGATTGGCCACTTTTTGGCTAAAAGAGCATTTTTTATGAAATGAATAAGGTTGGAAAGATATTTTGAAAGTAGAATAAAATGATTCACATAAATATCCCTTGAAATTGTGACGTTGTCTGTGTTTTGTTTATTTTTGTGACAGAACATGGTCCACCATTTTGTAGAACCAAATTTTTGACTCCACAAAATGGTGGACCGTATGTTTCTATGTAGAGTGTGGTTCCTCTGGTTATATTTCCCAGTGGCAAATTTATGTTTTTTGATCCACTACTCACTAATTGCAACACACTCTTAAAAAGAACAACTCTTAAAAAGGTTAAGGAGCAATTCCAAACAGCAAAATTTGTAAAAGATTTGAAGGCGATGTGTCCCTTTAGGGACAAGATGGTATGGCACACTTCCTAAAAGAATATGAAGTGTATGGTATACAATACTATCTTCACAACTGGAATAACGCTTTCAGAAACGGACATTTTGTTGTCCTGTTTAATTAATAAAGATATGACAAGGTTGTTTGTGTGTGATTTCAGGCCATTGTGTACGAGTGCTATGGTCAGACGATGGACATTGACGTCTACGACAAAGATGATGGACTCGGGAAAGACGATTATCTGGGAACGTAAGATTGATTTGTGATTTGGGGGATTTATGTTAATTTAGTCGCTAAGCTGTTCTCTCACTGGTCGAGGACTTGTGTAAAACTAACGTGAGCGAAACTCTTGACTGAAAGAAAAAACAATTTATACACGGACAAAATTGGGAAACATAAACAATGGTTTGAATGCTGGAATACTGGTTAATTCTCTTATATGTCAACTCTTCAACATCATTGGACATACATCATTCAGCTACGGAAGGGAATGGAGCTGTTTAACCAGTTGCCACCAGCATTCTTTTTTTTTGTCTCGTCCCCCTGGCGGGATTCTTTTGGCGAACTTGCTGGAATGTTTTTTCTTTGAGGGTACCGCTGGCACAAAGAAACCCTTGACAATGCCAAGAGAACAAAGATTCTCTCTTTTGGATCGTCCATTTTGTTTTGCATAACAGCGGCCGTTACCTACGGCACAGGAGTGGCACTAAACACGGAACCATGGCTCAATTGCTGACTCACTCTGATTTACCTCCATTCAGCCGAAATACAATGAATGAACAATGGTGGAAGCCTCTCGATGCCTTGTAATCCCCTTCTTGGAACAAAAGGACAAAGGTCTATAATCGAGGATTACACAAAAACCGGCCCTCAATGGCCACAAAATACGAGTAAATGCATGACCTTTGTTTGTCCTTGTGTGGGTGAATCGAAGCATTACACAGCATGTGCCTGGTTTGCGCACTCTCCGTAGTTGAATGACCAGGCAACCTTTACTCCGGTGGTCCGAAATTACAAAATGGCATCGCAAGACAACCTCCATTTCCAGGCAGGGGAAACATTTGCGTGTTTTGATGTGATCCGGTCTCAACTGTTTAAGATGTACACTCACTGCTGTCAACTTTAGCACTGACTTGCTTCAGTGGGAATCCTCTACAAGTCATACAGACGCTGTGCATGTGCGGCCACTGGATTTCCAGGTTTGCTCATCAACCCATATCGATTGATTACACCTGTGTGTACCAATTCGAATCGCGGGCTAATTGCGCCCTCTCTGGACGAATTCGTCACTCTATCAATAATTAAGGTATTTCCCATGGCCCAACTTCATAGAGCTGCTGAAGCACAAAATTTGCCTAAGCAGAAAACAGTTTTGCTCCCCAAAAAGAAAATAGGTTACCATCCAAAGTACCATGTCATTTGTACTGTTTGTGACTGATTCCCTGCTTAATTTGCTTAGCAGATTAGGGCCAGTTTCGGAACGCAAGGACGCGAAAGAAAAAATGATAAGTATTTCTTGCTGCCATAACTCGACTGAGTGGTTGGTGTGATTGGATGTTAACTTGTCTGACTTTATGTTTTGTTGACAGGATTAGCCTGAACCTTCACCACGTCTATGAGGCAGGCCATCTTGATGTTGTAAGTATAACACAAAATCTATGTCTCAGGCTCTGGCTTACCCTATAAGCCACTCGTCAGCTCTTTACTGGTGGGTGTATGGGTATAAATTGACTGATGGTGTCAAAGGCACAGCTGGTTTTGAAGAGACCCATTGTTACTTCAGCTAAGGTCTTACCAGCAGCAATTGTTAATCAAAGTGAAAAGATGTGCTTTCAGTTACCCACCAAACCATGACTCATACCGCTCCATAATTTTATTTTTCTGACGCTGATCTCCTTTTCTTGAGTAAAGCATCTTTCATTGCAAGAGACAACAGTAGCTGTTTGATGTTTAAGTGACTGTACATTACAGACATTGTGGTCTATTAGAATAAGGAAATAATTTGTACCTACCAATTTTGTCTGCATTGTATGTTGTGATGGGTTATCATTGTGACTTCATCATGCTGATTTTCTTTTCAGGAACTCTTTGGTACTGTTGCAACTGAGACGAAGCAGTTCAAGTAGCTTTAATAACGTTCCAATGGTGTTAATATAATTACCAATACTGACATCGTCATCTTGAAATATGAAAAGATGCAGTGCCCATTCAGTCATTAATTTTGTCTGTTTTGTATGCCTCGTCATAGTTTCATGATGTTCGATCAGGCCTAACACTTCACAGAGGCAATTGCCTCCATGCCCCCTGGTCTTTGCCTTGGTGCCCCTTGAAATGTTCCAGTACAAATGTTAATTTCCCTCCTAAAGGTACCCTTTACTAAGGAGAAACTGCCTTGCCCTTAACAAGAATGTAGTATCAGACCTGGATTCTGATTTCCTTTTCTTGAATTTGAAGCGGCTGCCATTGCAACAGAACAAACAATGAAGTATCTGTCAACTGTTTTAGGGTACTGTTACAGACACCTTGGTGTTTAACAGAATTAAACATTGTAATTTTACCCATCAATTTTGTCAGTAATGTAGCTCACCGTATTTAAAAAAAATGTTGTTGGCATGTCGTGGCTGAGCGGTCTAGGGCACTGTACCCAAGCTGTGCTGTTTCTGATCTGCAGAGTGTGGGTTCAAGTCTTGGTCATGACAATTGTGTCCTTGAGCAAGACACTTAACCATTATTGCTTCTTCCTTTGGATGAGATGTACAGCCGTTGCTCCTGTGAGTTGTGTAATGCGCATTAAAGAACCCAGTGCACTTACCGTTATGAGAAGGGGTTTGCCCCAGTGTTTCTGGCATGGACTTGCAGCAGATTGGGCAGCAGCACCTTGTAAACACTTCAAAGGTGCCATAAAAATGGTCGTGGTCGTAAATTCAAAACACATTATACCTGTAATATTTGTCACAGGGCTTTAAATGTTGTGGCAAAGGTGCTATATCAATGACTGATGTGGTATCCTCATGTGGAGTTATTAAATATGGGACCCGTTTTATATAGCACCTTGTATAGTTTTACAAGGTGCTGCGACCCATCCTGCAGCAAACATGCTAGAAAAACACCAGGGCAAACCCCTTCTCTTAACGATAAATAAACTGGGCTCTTTTTTTGTACATTACACAACACACAGGACCTACGGCTTTACGGCCCATCCAAAGGACAAATCATTAATGGTTGAGTGTTAAGAGTCTTGCTCAAGGACACAAGTGTCAAGACTGGTACTCGAACCCACACTCTGCTGATCAGAAACACCAGAGCTTGAGTCGATTGTGGCAGACTGCTCGGCATTGACACTCCACCATAATTTTATTCTTGTCATGCTGATTTTGCTGTTCTTGAATGCAGTGGCTACCATTACAAGAGATCAAGCAGGGTGACATCCATCTGGAGTTGACGTGGTTGACGCTAACACAGTCAAGCAAAGACGTCTACGAGGTACAGTGGACTTGAGTTCCAAGGGGGGAGGGGAGTCACATAAGTTGCATTTTTGGAAGAGTGTATTAATTCCACTGTGAATTTCAAGAAAATCGGAACATGATCCCTGTGCTGTTACTTCCCAGGTTTTATCCATAGAACTAGCTATATGGCTGTCGTATAATGGGGTGTGATCCCTGGCTACACGGTAGTATCCAGTTGATGGCGTCTAAAGATAATGATAAAATAGGGAGACCGCCAACATTAGGGCTGGATAGTTCAGTACATTTAGCCGGTGGCCGTAGGTTCAAATCCCGCTCCAGTCAATGTTTCTTTGTTCATCCCAAAATTGTTTTCATAATGGTGAAAACTGTGTTAATGCTTCTTTGGGAAGATAAGCGGTAACGACACTTCATATAGAGTAATCTGTTACAGCATGTAGCACTTGAATCCAGATTCTCTCCTGAAGACGATCAGAGCATACCGATCGAAATGTTGAGTTGTTAACACTCACAGAGAGACAATTACACACTTACATAGTATCACCGCAATGCTTAGTTTCAAGATAGTTTCCCACAATGCAATAATATCCTACTATCTTTTAAGACTGCTTTAAGCTTCAGAATCAAGAATTATTTTTTATGTTATTCCTGTCTATTTTAAAGTCATAAATCACGAGGGAAACTGACTAGTTAAACTTTTAATTAATTTTGGGGTGAACAAAGAAATATTGACAAGAACAAGATTTGAACCTGCGACCTCCGAATCAATGTGCAGGCACACTACAAACTGAGCTAACTACCGTTGATGTTGGCGATCTCCATGTTTTTGTCAAAATGTTTGTTCGGGTTGTCAGTTAGAAGCCATTCAACTTGAAACTGCCGTATAACCAGGGATCACAGCCAATCTTACGATACAACCTGGGAAGTGGCAGTACGGGGAACACATAAAGGGGATGCAACTTTTTATCTCAATTAATAAGTAACAAACCGCAAGGGAAACTGACCGCGTAACTTTTAATTCAATTTTGGGGTGAACAAAGAACAATTGACTGGAGTAGGATTTGAACCTGCGACCTCGGTATTAACGTGCTGGTGTTCTACCTACTGAGCAATCTATGTTGTGAGGGAATGACCTTTTCTAATGAGTACATGTACATGCATTTGAATCTTAGTCCAGTTTTCACTCATTCGGAGTGTAGGACATGTCGAACTAAATCTTAGGCAATCAGATGACAAAGACATGCTGTTGAAGATTCATGAGTTATCATTCCCATTGGCTGTTGATGTTTTTCATCAATACTCTTCCCATTGATACCTACTACTGTTAAATATTCATAAATCTTATACATGCTGCTGATGAATATTCATAGAGCGAGGCACTGGTTCAAAAGGAATTGAAAGAGGCGGAGATGGAAGAGGTAGGGATTTATGCATGTTACCGTGACAACCATCTTGTTGACATTTTCATCTCAGTTTTTTCTCCTTCAACAATCACCTATTTTCAGATTTTTGATGATTTTTGATGATTTTTGACGATTGCAGTGCAGCACGCTTACAAGGAAGAGAGTTCCAAACGATTTTAAACTCGTTCTTCCCTGAGTCACTCTTTAGATTATTTCTCACCTTCCCAGATCTCCAAAAACCGTTTTCCTTTTGTTGTTCTGTTTTTACGGATTTCCTTCACTAGTTTAAAGATTTCCCAAGCATGTTTTGCTCTTTGAGTGTAAATTAGTCTTTTCCTCTTGTAGAACTGTCTCTGTGCACCAAGAGAAATCTGTGCTGTAATGAGCATCTTCATTTTCTGATATGGCTCGGCAGTCATTTTTAGGTTACATTTTAGTCAAATGAATGGAAAAGGGTAGAGGGGACAGTGTTTTACTGGGTTTTATCTGTTAGAGAGCAGATATTTCTGTACAATCACCACATCGTAAGCAACATTACAAAGTGCCAGAAACATGAAAAATCGGTAGGAAAACTCATTTCGAGTTTTTTTTTTTTGTTATTTTACTCTAACAATCTAACAATTAACCAAATTATACATCTCAAATCATCTAGTTTCTTAATTATGCTAAGGTGATGAACGGCAAAATCCCCAAAGAACCGGAAATAAGGTTTCACCAAGTGCCAAAAATCTGTTGCATTAATGCATTGATTACACAGCTGGCACTGTTCCGGCTTTTATGTTTTCGCAAAGTGCCAAATACTTTGACCTGCTGTTTTCACGAACAGCCAAAATGTTTAAAAACGACGCGCTGCACACACACCACTTTTGTACAGATTTCACAAAGAGACAATCTTCATTGAATAATTACTCATTAATTAAACATGCTATGAACAAAATCAAAACAGATTTGCCTGATTTTAGATCTCCACTTCTCTGGTTTGTAAAATTTCAAAGATTAAACGGTGAACAGTCTACAAACCAGTGATTTAAAATGCAGTTTTTTCCAAACATTAAGGTTTGGCCGTAGGGAACTGTTTTGCACTTTGTGATGTTGCTGTTGACATGCATGTAATACAGCATTTGAAATCATTCAACTGCACAAATTGTCATGGTCATGGTCATGGTCATGGTCATGGTCATGATGGTGGCACGACATGGGTGCACTCTATAGATGGCATCACCACATAAAAACATATCCCAGGCTGTCATAGGTTTAGTCTATCATACCTAACTACAGTGGATGATATTGAACGGTCGGACAGTAGGAGGGTTGACTGTGTACTGTGTCAATGCATTCACCGCATGATGTAACATCACAGGCTGGCATAGTCTAATCTATCAATGTGGATGACATTGAATGGTCAGACAGTAGGAGGGTTGACTGTGTACTGTGTCGATGCATTCACCACATGATATAATACCACAGGCTGGCATAGTCTAATCTATCAATGTGGATGACATTGAATGGTCAGACAGTAGGAGGGTTAACTGTGTACTGTGTCGATGCATTCACCACATGATATAATACCACAGGCTGGCATAGTCTAATCTATCAATGTGGATGACATTGAATGGTCAGACAGTAGGAGGGTCTGGTGCTGTATTGTTGAATTGGGAAAATGTTCCGTACAATTTCCTTTTTTTTTTATAAATCCGAAAAGAAAGCAGTCTTTAATTTTAAAATGCTTTTCTGAAATACATGTTTAAGAAAACCAAAGGTCCATGGGGTCTGGTCCAATAAAATTCACCGTTGTCATTGGTGTTCCATTTCTTGTTTGATTCTCATGTTTTTCACAATCCTGTCTGATTTTTCTTCACAGTGTTCTACCATTTTATGCCTTAATTAATGAAGACATTATGATTAATCCATTGACAGTTCACTTAACACGTTTCCTCATCCCAGTTTGGTTGAATGATTAGATTAAAGAGTTTTGAAAACAGACTGAATGTTGTTTTACGTAACATATTGACGTGTTCATAACGTGTTCTTCAATGTTGCTGTAACTCTCACGTAGGAAAGTGTGCCCTTTTAACAGGAATAATTACAGTGCATCCTCAGGACCTCCTGGTGATAAATACTAAAAGTGGAAGTCCTCCGGTTTTTGGATCTACTCAGAGGTAGTAGATAAACAGCAGGGCAAGTTCTTAGTTGAATTCGGTAATCGCCTTGTTTTCACCATCTACTCCTCTCCAGTAGATCAGCAGTAGGACAAGTTATAGTCTCCTGATTTTCCAATTCTACTCTGTGGCAATAGATAAACAGCAGGACAAGTTCTTAGTTGAACTTGGTAGTCTCCCGGTTTTCCCAATCTACTCCACAGCAGCAGATCAACAGCAGGACAAGTTGTTGCCAGATTTAGATTTAGTCTCCTGATTCCGAATCTACTCCACAGCAATAGAGAAATAGGACAAGCTCTTATTTGAACTCAGTTGTCTCCCAATTCCTAATCTACTCTTCCGCAATAGATAAATAGCAGGACAAGTTCTCGTCTGAAAAAGGTAGCCCCCAGGTTTTCCCAATCTATGTCATGGCAGTAGATCAGCAGCAGGACAAGCTGTTGTCAGACCCCGGTAGTCTCCTAATTTTTCCAATCTACTCCATGGCATTAGATCAGCAGCAGGATAAGTTCCTATTTGAACTTGCTTGTCTCCCGATTCCCAATCTACTCCACGGCAGTAAATAAATAGTAGGACAAGTTCTTATGAGAACAATTCTGCACAGCAAAGTAGATCATATCACATGGTGTTAGCGTCAACCGTGTTGGTACCCCGCCATGCGGTGCCTCAAATCACAAAACCTTTATATTAATACAGCTTTTTTTCTCTTGTCTGAAGTTACCGCTTTTTTTCTTTTGTTGTTGCTGTAGCGCATGGACTGTAACACACATGCAGAGGAGGAAGGAGATGATGATAATGAAGAGGACGACTCGACTTTCTCTTCCGCCATGTTGATCATCAAGCTGGACTCAGCCAAAGATCTCCCCGTAAGCCCCACCCCTTTTCATCAGCCTAAAGATCAAAATAGACCATCACACAAAATGCTTGGTAAACATTTTGCATATTGATTACACGCCTGTGTTTACACACTGGTAGAAAAATGACGTCGCAAAACTTCATCATTTTTTCAAACTGGTAGAAGCCAGTTCAAGCTGATTTGATGACTGCATGAATTCAACCTGTAAGAGTGACTTCAGTCATAAAGTGGGTTCCCATCTCTGCAGCCGATAATTCAGAGAGTTATATTTTCAAGTTTCTACTATTTGTGTTGATGGAGACTTGTTTCGCTGGGTTTATTTGGTATGCCTGTAGTTTGTGTTAATTGCATGGTGTCATCATACAGTCATTGACTTCAACTGCACTTGATCAGTATTCAAATAAGGTCTCCGAAGTTTACCAATGGTCTACTATGACAGTGCTAACTCCTAAGTAGCTTGTCCAGGTGAGGTTTGCAATATCTTTCTCACATCTTATAAGTTCTCTTTGTGCGACAATTTCTAGTAGCTTAAAATGTAAAAAATACACTATTTTATTGAATGTTCATGAACTGGAAAGGGCAACTTGGAAGTTTGGAAGGGTACGTTCAGTTGAAATTCAAGATGCATGAAGGAAACGTCATCTTTGATTGAAACACTAAATCTCGCAATGTTTTTCTGTAACGTGGAAGTTTTTTTTATTGTTTCTTACAGGTGTCTTCCAGGTCATCCTCATTGCCACACCCATTTGTAAATATGACAATTGAGAGAGACAGTAAGACAAGTCAGGTTAGTTTGACTTATATGTACTTCTTAGAATTGCATGTATTCATTTGGGTAGTGTTTTTAGCTGTTTTTGTCTTTTATTTTTGTGTATTTTATATTGAATGTATCCAGGGGCCACTAGGGAGTACAGTTCATTGAAAACTGATGGGTTTACCCTGATTAAATAAAATGAAATAAATAAACAGATAAATAAACAGCGTGTCTGGTTCCTAGTCTCAAGCATGGGGAGTTATGCAAACTAAGAGCACGATGGGTTGCCCCGACCAGAAGGTTTTTGGTTGCTATTTCTCAATTGTATAGACACCTTGGATGTAGGTGCCCTTGCTGAGGTCAAATAAAGTCCTTTCGTCGGCTGAGAGATGTACGCGGCAACCCCATTCCCAGGGGTGATTGATCTCACTGCGTCTTTTCTTTTTGGTACGATCAAAACCCCTGAAATTGTGATACAAAAATATCCCAAAATATGGGAGATTTTAATTAGGCCTGTGGCCGATCCACTCTATGGGCCGCTCAAATATAGTATCCTGCAAAAGAGGCATCAATTCATAGAGCAACTGGTCCCCTCTCATTCTTCTTTGATTTGTGACCTGTCTGACTGTATGCAGTTTAGGGTGACCATGTAAAAATGATTCATTTGAAGTTGTATTATCAAAATACTTGCGTTTTGCAACGCGCATACTCATTTTGACACGCGCCAACTCATTTTGACACGCGCATACTCATTTTGACATGCGCGTACTAAGTGCCCCTAAAATCGCCCTAAGGGCACTCGAAAGTTTTTAACTAGTGTCAGAGTGTGTGCACAAAGTATTCACTTTTGGGAGCCAATCAGCATTGTTTTTCAGTGCTTCCCTGCCAGGGGTTAGAGACAAGAGGTATCGATACGACTCGCTGCCCATGGTGATGAGGTTGTGTATGCGTTCATGCAGACGTGTGCGCTACCATTGTTTGACCTCAGTAATAGCAGCCTGTGCAAGGGGACTAATTAAACTATGAGCATATCTACCCCCCTTGAAACTTTAACGATGACTTTAACAAAAGGGTTCCGGGTGTTTGGACAGAGCAAGGACGTGCTCATTTCGTTTTTGTGTAATAAACCAAAGGGGATATCACTGAAAAAAAAAACTAAGTCCAAACAATCGGAGAACAAATTTAAGTCCTGGAACTACCAGCAAATGTGTAAGAGTTTTTTGTCTGTGCGTGTTATTGGAGCTGTTATTTTGACCTTTCCCTGTAGGTTCAAAACGCCACGGTTTCACCGGTGTGGGAGGAGGTGTTCAACTTTCTGATTCAGTCACCAAGCTATCAAAATCTCAAAGTGGAGGTATGTAATGGTTCACTTGTGTTCTTGTGACTTCACAGATGTTATGTAATAATTAAATATCTAATTAAATAATTAAGTACTCCGATATACTTATTGGACTGGGCTCAAAATACTCAGTTTTATAACCAAGCATCCGTATTTCCAAGGAGAGATTTTTGGTTTAAATATAACTTCTTCTTTTTTTAGACGACAGCATATTGGGAATAAGTATTACTCATGACATTTTGCAATACACCAAGCTCGGATTAATGCAAAGTAATCACCTTGCCTTTATTACAATTACCAAAGCTTAGCCTTTTCTTTGATCGCTGGACTTCAGGTAATTGACAAACGGAAGGACAAGTGCATCGGCATGCTGGTTCTACCGATCAAACAAATTCTGACGGCTCCTAACATGGTGCTAGAGCAGCCATTCAAACTGGACGGATCTGGACCCCAGAGCTTCATCATTTTGAAAATGTGCATGAGGGTGAGTAAGGGGTCATCCCAAAGTTTTTAATAGGGAGATGTACCCTCCTTTAACCAGCCCCACCCCCCCCAGCCTCACCCAAAGTATCAGCATTTCTTTGTGCAGGTCGCTATTGATGCGCATCTAACGTCACAAACTCAAGGCACTGAGGGCAAAAGTTAGACCTGCAGGGTCCAAATTCATAGGGCAGCATAGGCACAAAAAATAGCTTAGAATAACAAAATTATGTTTACCAGAAAAAGGTTACCAGCCAAAAATCTAAGTCACATGTACCATCTGTGACTGGTATCCTGCATACTTTTGCTTAGCAGAAAATTGTCAAGCAATATTTTCCGCTTAAGCAGGTCTATGAAATTGGGCCATGGTATTTTGGCTGGTAACCTTATTCTGGTAAGCACAATTTCGTTGTGCTTAGCTCTATGAGATTGTGGGTGACATGTAGACACCGTACATATTTCCATGTTAGTCCTCAGCCATAGCAGCTAATGGAAAGGGTCTATACATATTTCCCCTCCCCCCTCCATTCCCCTCCCCCTCCCCCTCCCCCTCCATTCCCCCTCCCCCTCCTCCAGCCATAGATCTGCTGAGAATTCATAATGGCTTAATAGAAGATTGTTTGGTTTGCAGGTAGTGTTACCAATCAAAAGTCACCAAGATGTGTACAAGTTATGACAGGTTCCCTGCTACTTTCGGTCAAGTAGATTGAGAGAACTTTATCAAACAAAATGTCTTGCTAAACAGTTTTATTAAATTGCCCCCAGCTGTGCTGTCAATGTATTTTAAATGTTTGGGTTTTTTTTTATTAAGATTTTTGTGAAGAGGATTTAACACAAAGTATGATTGAAAACGTTAACTCAAAAGTCACCTTTCCCCCCCCCCAGCTTTTGATCTGTCATTTTATTTCTTTCTCCTTTATTTATTTCTGTTATCGATTGAGAGGCACTGTGTTCTGTGTAGAGCCCCATAAAAGTGCCCATTTATTATTATTATTATTTAAAACAAAAACGATTTGAATTATTATTATATTATTATTATATTATTATATTATTATGTTATTATTATCAGTGTTCTTTTACTAACAGAATATTCTTGATATGCATTTAATTTTTTTTTACAGGGATTGGAACGTAAAAAGGCTCTGAAAGTCACCAATCCTAGAGCTGTGTTGGTGAGTAAAGAAAATTACACTTGAACTATAAGTGATTTAAAAATCTTGGATTAGAAATACTTATTGGCAAACTAAATCAATTTGTCCCCCAACTGATCAGTTATAAATTACTTGTCTCAAATCACAACAGTGGAATTATGAGATTACCAACATGGTGTGATCCTCAAACCATGCATGCAACTTCTCAGCGGATCAGCTGATTTCCTCTTTTTTTCCCTTGAGTTTTTGGATGTTAGAAAACTGAAAAATAATGCATAAATTTTTGTGTCCGAAGCAGTTTCCTTTTTTTTGTATTTATAAGTTGCACATCTGACATTGGAAAGACCATCTATAGACCATTATCACAGTGCGGCCATCTTGATTTTCTCCCATTCAAACCAATGTAACCAAACCGAGGCTGGAAGGGCAACTAGTCTGGTTCCTTTCAGTACAATGAATATGAGCATTTATTACTGTTATTGGATACAGAGTACATGACCAAGATGGTGGCAGCATGGTAAAGGTCTATTAGATCGGTCTCTGATAGTCCTGCGGTTCGATTTCTCAAAGTACTAAGATTCATCTTGAGATGAGTTGTCAGTATAACCTTAGTGATTTATATTGTGACATCACACTTTGCTTAGCAACTAAGAGTGATTTGCAGTTAAGATCAATCTTAGCTCTTTGTGAAATCGAGCCCTGTTCATACTAGACAACTTTTCTGGGAAGTTTTTTGAAAACTCAGTTGGCCTTTTCACATTTGAATTGTGAACCTTAGGCCGTTGGGTTGGCATAGTGGTATCTTTCCTGGCCTTCCTTCTCTAGGACCCTGGTTTGAATCCCGCCAGGGGCACTGTGTGGATTGGGTTTTCAGTCCCTACCTGATTGCGTGGGTTTTCCCTGGAATCATTCTCTGTGGTTTTTCCTCCCACATCTAAAACTGAAACTTCCTTCCTTGTCTTCTCTCCATGGGGTTTGGGGCTAGGGTAGGGGTTCAGTTTGCTTTCTGAGAATCCTTGGCTTCACATCCGTGATTAATAAAAGAAAAATGAAAATGAAAAACCTTCACAAACTACCAGGAAATTATCAATTTCCTGGGAAATAACTATCTCTGCTTGGAGGTAGGGTTAAGTAAGATAGACTTGGGGTTAACAACATACATCGGTGTTCATTTTCCTATTGAAAATAGCATTAAGTGTAAAAGGATTTTGTTTCATGGAAGTTGTCTCTGTAATGTGAATGGGCAGAATTTTGAAGTCATGTTGATATCCATATTTGACCTCATTATTACACAGTTGTCCGAAATGAGCATGGATGTTGAGGAGGAGTCAGGTCTCCCTGACTCCTTGGACGTCAAACCTCAGAGACAGTCCTCCGTCTTCAGAGAGACCTCCATCGATGACGTCCAGCCCAAGGGCAGCCCTCGTAAGGAGCAACCAGCTGTGGTGCCCAACCAGTTGGACACGGCTTCTTTATCAGAGAGTATCGGGGAGGCCCAACCAGTCAACGAAACCGAGCTACGCAGGCGGCTGGTTCAACACTCAAAGTGAGTCAGGAAAAGTTGATGTCAAGGGCTGTTCTTGAGAACCTGTTTTTTTTTATTCCTAAACTTTAGTAGTGTTAGTATACCAGGCTGATTAAATCGGACCAATTTTTGAACTGTGTATTGGCAGGGCCGATTTATAAAACATTTATGTTGGTTACAACACACCACAAAACCTTAAAATGACCTCAGTGAAAGTTCAAATTAAGAACAAAATGTCACTGTGTCTATGATTTTTATTATTTGTAATGTTTTACCCATACACCAATGTGTGTTAAGCACTGTACACTCGGTACTTTCCCGAGTCCTGTGAAAAAAAAGCACCTGAGGCATTTTTCCTCGGGTGAGATTCGAACCCACGACCCCCGCCATTCTAGAGCAGATGTCTTACCAACTAGACTACCGAGACTGCCCGGTAGCTAGAGGCAGTTCGAATCCATTAGCAGCAGGTACCGCAACCATTAAGATAGATGTAAAATTTGGATTCGAACTGTATAAATACAGGGCACTGCAAGGGTTAAGCTAGTGCAATCTATTTCTAGGGGGATTTTAAATGAAATGATAGCTTTATTTGTTTGTGTTTGTTACACTTTTTGTATTTGAAGGGAGAGTGAGGAGGCCCCTCTGGGGAAGCTGCAAGTTACCTTGAGATACAGTGTGCCAAGAAGTCGACTTATTGTCGTCATCCACAAGGGAGAGTAAGTAACCTCAGCGAGGATCTGAATTTCTGCTCACTTGTATTAGTTGCTGCGTCAAGCCCCATTCATACTTCACTTGCAAAAGTGAAAAGGCTTTCCAAGATGGAAAAATAAGAGTGATTGTTTGCATTGCAATAGTTTGAATCAAATGCCTTTTCACTTGAAATCTGAACCAGGTTTGACTTTTGCCACGATTCCTTAACGGTGCACTGTCTGCAACTAGCTTTTGTTATTACTGCTGTGTTCTTGTCACCGTTCTTCATGATGGTGTTTTCTGTTGGTGATGTTTTTTGTTGTTGATACATGCTGTTGTCACTGCTGCTGCTGTGCATGGAGTGGTTCGTCTTCATTAACTGGAGTTGTGATTTGTTTGTGGTGTGCTACTGCTGCAGTTGTTCGTGCTGTAAACTACTTTTATCTGTGCTATTTTGGATGCTGGTGCATGCCACTGCTACTACTGATGTACTCTTGTTAATTGTGCGATACGCTGTTGTTACTTCTTGTTAAATGCTCATGCTGTAAACTGCTTTTACTTTTGCTATCTGTTGCTGTTACATGCCACTGCTACTACTGCTGTAGTCTTGTTATTTATGCCATGTTCTATTGTTACTTCTTGCTGTACTGTTGCCATGTGTATAAAACTCTATAGACAGAGTTTATGCTGGTTCTCTTGAAGGGAATGAAAGTAAATGTAACAAATAACATAAAAATTGCTGGTGCGACAAGTTGATGATTGTGTGGAGAGCGCCCTCAACCTGCCAGACAGAAACAACATTCTGTCTTTGACAGTGATCCGCTGGCCAAATGCCAGTCAAAACAGCCGAAAGCCACTTCTCCAAGTAGTCTGGCTCGCTGGTGAGGTATTGAAAAGCATCCCTATTTAATATAAAGCATGGACTAGTGTAAAATCTGACAGACTAGTGAAAGGGCAAGCTAACGGCTGGTACTGCTTGCTAGTCAATGAAAAAGTAAAAAGGCAAAAACCCTGGCAAAGCAAGGTCAGAGTGACGTATCCCTAGACATTTCATACTTTTGTAACCTGTCTCCTATAGAGGGATAAAGCGTCAAGAGTCGAACGAAGCTCCAGATACATATGTCAGGATATATCTCCTACCAGACAAGTCAAAGTCCAGTAAACGTAAGACCAAGGAGATTAAAGACACTCGTGCACCTGTCTATGATGAAACGTAAGTAGAGAAATCACTAATTGACCTCTGTCGATTAACAGGATTTTAATTCTTCATTGGTTTTCAGAAGGGTGAATTTCATTCCCATTGTCTGGTTTTCAAAATACACAATCGAAAAACAGCTCATATATTTAAAGGTCTTTTTTAGTAGGGAAAAAAACCCAAAATTTTTTGGTTTAATGTTTGTCAAGAATTTTGTATGTGTTAATACACTAATCTGAGCAGCGTTTGTTTATGGTGTTTTGCACCACCAGAGATATGGCCGTCGCACGCGCGCGTGACACAATAGCGCGTCAGGTGGCATATGTACCAATCAGCATAGAGGATTCACAGTGCGTGTGTGTGAACGCTCGCGTGGTGTAAACGCCCATGAACGAGCTGCTCGGATTAGTCGATACTTGTACAGGCTTGCAGTACCCTCTGCTGAAATAAAGGATTCGAACTGCCTCTTGCAACCGTGCAATCTTATTGGTCTACCGGTAAGACATCTGCTCTACAGTGGCAAAGTTCGAGGGACGAGGGTTGGAATCCCACCTGAGTAAAATGCCTTTGAGTTTTTCTTTCACGGGACTCGGGGGGTTGGGGGGGAAGTATTGAGTAAAAAAGTGCTTTACACACTATGTATGGGTAAAACACAAATACATTTGTTTAATTACATCTGCATTTATCTTCCACAGTGTGGAATACATGATAGCAGCAAGTGAAGTCAACACTCGCACACTGAAGCTACTGGTCAAAGACAGCTCCCGCTTCATCTCTCTATCGGACCCTGTGATTGGTCAGGTAGGTATCAATGAGGGTGAAATGAGCCAATGGGAGACTTTTTTATACAATAGCTCATTGGTCCTTGGGTCCTTTTCCAGTGTTCTCAGCCATGAGAACAACTGAATAGGACCAATGGGAGTGGGATGCCCGTTATTGTCTCATTATTCTGCCATTGGCATTGACTTTTATGTGTGTTTTTTTGCTATTTGTGTATCTCTCTACAACGATTTTGGTGGAATGGAATTTTACGTTTTATCACACAGTTTAAAGAATATTTTCACACTCTATTGTTCTTTTGTTTTCAGTTATAATTTCAGATTTCTCTGATTAATTTATTTTGTCTTCCTTTACCTAATTTGATGCACATGTATATATGGAATTGCAAAGTATGAAAATAAATGTTGCATTGAAAAAATATATATAGGAATATTTCACTTTTATTTATGTAACATTTGATAATAATTTGATGTTTTCTTTCGTCTGTGGCTGAATGTTTTTCCTAAATTCGATCATTTGTTTTTATTTACATAGACTGAAATCAAGCTTGTTGATTTTGATCTCAGCAAAGCTACAACAGAATGGTGAGTGAATAACAGCTCTCTTTCATTAATTCCCAGAATTCTCCTGAAACCATTGTAACATCCATGCAAAAACAAAGTAGAAACATGCCGTCAAGGTTTTGATCGCTGTATTGTGCATTTTATGATAATAGTGTGAACGTGGTAAATGTATGACATGTTCTACACATAACATGTCAAAAATGTTTCAATTCTCACTTCTCTGTACAGGTTTATATTGAAACCAAACGACACAGACGCCTCCAAGTGATTCCTAAGTAGTGATGAACCCAAAGCCCAGATAAGGACATCTTGTGATGACAACAAGCATACATTAAGGCTGCGTCCGAATCCAGCGACTTTCGGCTACAGCTATGGCTGTTGGCAGCAGCGACTACATAGAAGAACAGACCTTTCCAGCGATCCTGCCGTAGCTACTGCCGTAGTCATTAGTTTGGACACGGTCTCAGTTTTGCGGTTGCACCTTGAAAATATTTAAGTAAGTTTTTTTTTTTGGTCAAGGTAGGGAAGAGTATGAGATTTAAGGCATTGCGTGGTGGAGTATCATATAATGGTCTTCTGATTGTTTGCATTCAAATTTTAACTCAAGAAAAGACCTTGGCATCCAACTTGTGTGCTCTGCACTCTGATCAGTGCAATCAATCTGAAGTCGGAAGGGCCAGATAGTCTGGCTCTTTCTTTTGTATCATGTCTATGATTGTTGCTGTATACAGGGAGCAAGACAACGATGGAGATACTATGACAGAGGTTGATAGAGATCAATTACTCATCTCTATTTCGAACCCACCATTTCCTTTTTGAAAGGGATTTCTACTTTTTTGTTGCTGTTATGTATTCCCTTATCCACATGTAAGCCCTTGCACACTAGGCAAATTTCCTTTGAAAATTCCATGTAAAATTTTGTTGGCCTTTTTCATACTTGTATTGCCAACCCTGGTCAACTCCTTTGGTTTTTTTTTTATCCCCCTTTGTCAGGAAATTTCTTAATATATTTCCATTAGAATAGTTTTCCTTTTCATTTGTACAAATTTTCTAATATTTGAGCTTGCCCATTTGATATGTTTTGGTGCTATAATATCTATAATTCTCCATGAATTTTGAAGAAGGCATCAAACTGACAATGCCTGGTTACGCAACTTCCCCCTCCCCCACCTCCCACCCTCCACCTTTAATAGAACTTCCAGTTTATATCGCTTCAAAGAAAAAAAAAACATGTCGGGCTTCCACTGATGAAAAGTAACATAACAAAACGCGCATGCAGCCCTACAAATCTTCCTAGTTAGCAATTTGGTAATGCTGACATAGGCCAGGTCAAAATTGATGCCTTAAGCTACAGCTACGGCTACAGCTACTGCTATGGCTACTGCTGGATCACTCTGTCAACATGCGTTGAAGCACAGGCTGCCCTTAGCAACACCCTTAGCAACAGCTGCAGCCACTGGCCGCCAATTTGGACACGGCCATTATATTTTACTTCTGATCTGTGCTTTAAAAATGTCCTTACCTGTTTCTATAAAATCGTGCACTTCCTAGTTTTTTTTTTATATATAGTACTCATTGATGCCTTAAGCTACAGCTACGGCTACAGCTACTGCTATGGCTACTGCTGGATCACTCTGTCAACATGCGTTGAAGCACAGGCTGCCCTTAGCAACACCCTTAGCAACAGCTGCAGCCACTGGCCGCCAATTTGGACACGGCCATTATATTTTACTTCTGATCTGTGCTTTAAAAATGTCCTTACCTGTTTCTATAAAATCGTGCACTTCCTAGTTTTTTTTTTATATATAGTACTCATGACTAGCCTAAAGTTTTCAGGTGAATGCTGTGTCTTTTTGTGTGTGACTTAAGTTTAAAAAAAGGTCAAAAACAAACCATGGGGTCAATTTCAAGCAGATGTTTTCTGCTTAAATGGGCTAGAGCAGCCTCTGACAAAATTCTATTTAACACTGCTCACTATAAAAGAAAAGCTAAACATGATCGCTAAACTTGCCACTGGTTTTGTACACAAATCTTCTTGATCGTTTATAAAATAAACTTTTGCTTATACGCACATTTGTTTTCTGCAAAAGCAAGCACACAAATTGGAACATGCTTAAAAAAGTGCTTGACGTGTTTGATGGAATTCGTCCCCAACTCTGTCAGATTGAGCCCAGGCTGAAATTGTTCGTCCCCAGGTAGTGGTAGTTCATAAGAATTAGATGGCTTTCTGGATGCATATCTTGAGATGTGGTATGTGATTCGGTGTGATGGGTGATTAATTAGTCTTGTGGGAAAATAGATGCACATTATTGTATAAAATATTCATGTATTCATGATACAAACGAAATGCAATTTCTTTTTTTGTGTATATATAATTTTGGTTGAGGTATTTTTTCACATTTTAAATGTTGGTCTACTCAATAGTTGTTTGACTTCAAAAGTTTTTGATAAACATCAAATGTACACCAAAAATTACCAAAGTATAGACAGTTTGTTTCTTCCATGCATTGCTGTGTTACAAAAGTGAGGCTAGGGGAAAAATAGTCTGGTGCTTTGAAATGTCAGTGAGTGTAAAGGGAACCTGACCAAGATTGTAGCAAGTAGATATTTGATAGTACCTGATCGTTTAAAAATAAGGTACAGCTGGGTAATATTTCAAAAACTGCTTCTACTGGCTTGCCAATACTGTCTATGCATCGAGATGTGGTACATCGAAAGGATTTTTTTTTTTAATCTGCTTATAAATACTGACTTGCTTATAAATTTTATAAACAGGGACATTCAACATTGCTTCTCTTGGCTTGCCCTACTGTCTATGCATCAAGATAACGCACATTGCCTAGGATGTTTTACTGCGTATAACGGCTTACTTATACCTGCGTATATATTGTAAGTCATCACGTCAAGCGCGAGTGGAATATGGGAAAATATAGCGCTTCTGCGTCCCATATCCCACGAGGCGAAGGGCACGTTGGGTATAGGATGCAGACGCTCTATATTACCCCGTATTCCACGAGTGTGATAACGAATTTATCTTCCAGTCAACTGGAAGATAATACAACTTTGAGCGTTATTTGATGAAGAGCAAAACGTGCAACGCACAAATTGTAGAACGTCATTTTGCACAGTCTGTATACGGAGCGTGACGCATGATACTAAAACTACGGAGGGTGCAACTGGGAGTTGTTTGGTTTATTATCATACTCCCGTTGAGCTGTCTAATTGGAAGATTAGCGCGTACTGGAAGATAAATATATATATGCACATGTATATGCGTCAATATAAGGCGTGATATTTGGGATATTTTAACAGTGCTTCTACTGGCTTGCCAAATACTGTCTATGCATCAATGTAAGGTACATAAGTTGGGATGTTTCAACACTTTGTACTGGCTTGCCAAATACTGTCTATTCTTCAATATAAGGTAACATCAGTAGGGATGTTTCAACACTGTACTGGCTTGCCAGTACTGCCTATGCATCAATATAAGGTACATAGGCCTAAGCAGGGATGTTTCAACACCACTTCTACTGGCTTGCCTATACTGCCTATGCATCAATATGCGGTACATAAGTAGGGATGTTTCAACACTGTTTGTACTGGCTTGCCAATACTGTCAGTACAAGGTATATTGTTTTTACCCGTGGGCTTAATCGTTATGCGTAAAGTTGAGTCCTAGTCCTTGGTGTTCAGGAAAGCTGGCAGAGACAAAATGTGTTTAGATTGGATTGAATTGACATGGTTTGTCATCCTTTCGTCATAGTTCGAAACTTCGGGGATTTTGTTGCAATGAAATGTGGAACATTATAATACTGCTATTACCATTCGAGTGTTTTAATATAACTTTTGGTTTTGAGGGAAAGTTTTACTACTTTTTGACGGTGCATTGTAAATGTTTGTCTTTGATATTATCGTCTTGTGCACTTGCATGTATATTTTCATAGTGGAAACCTGGTGTGGTGTATAACTATTTTTAAATATATATTTCTATTTTATCGTTCTTTGTAATCGGTATTCCAGAATTTCGTTTCAAGAAAACTGAGTGTGAAAGGTTGGTCGTTTTCTGCTATTTGTAAGTCATTCAGGAAAATTAAATTCCGCATCGGATTGGACAAAAGGTTTCTTGGGTGTAATTCTAGCAACAAATATACAACAGTTATGCCCTATTTTTTTCAAAAGAGCCATGCTATTGCTTGTGACCTTCTGCTGGGGCAAAAAGTTGTAATTTGTGTGACTGGAAAGAGGTTGTACAGCCTTACGACCTTCTTCCAGGCACTCCACGTTATGTAAGTCGGACGTAACTAGAAAATTGTATTGCATTTAATTGAACAAAGTTGACATTTGGTGTATTTCTTTTTCACTTGACCTTGGTAACCATTTGGCTTCCTTTTATTTATTTATTATTGTTATTTATTAATTTTTTTTAGTTGGTTTAGACATACAAGCAACTCAGATTGGTCGGATATCAGTTTATCATTGGTTTTTGATAACATTAGAATGCATTCACTCCATTCCTCCAGTTTTCAAAAACACGTCTGCATCAAATAGGGACCCAATTTATTGGCTCTGCTCACCGCAAACGAGGAATTGGCGCTAAGCGAGGAATCACCGCTAAGCGAGGAATGGAGTTTACAGTAGCAAAAAATTTGCTCCTTACTGTAGCGTGTTTACGGGCGAGCAAGGAACGATAGACCTTTTCCATGAAATATGTAAATTGAACATCGCGCGTGCGCTCTAACACAACTGGTTAGCAAAATGAAAGAACATTGCGCCTTTTCGTATGGGGCGGCTGATGGTTGCCGAGTGTACAACTCTATCGCGTTTGCCAACCAATAGTGTCTGTACGCATGCGTGAATGTAGTTTCGTGGGAAAGGCTAATTGCTTTCGCGATTGCGTACTGAGGGGCCAGTTTCTTAAAGCTGTTTAACAGAAAATACTGCTTAGCAAATTTCTTTGCTAAGCAAAAAATGAATGGGGCACCAGTCGCAGCAGTTTAAACATGATGGAATGTTGGCTGGTAACCTGTTTCTGCTAAGCAAGATTTTTCTGTGCTTAGCAAGTTTCTGTGCTTACAGGCTTTATAAAATTGGGCCCAGCCTGGACACATTGCTACGCATTCTTCGCTTACACTATTTGTGTAGAAATTGGGCGCCAACCTTGTTTAAACGGAGATGGTGACCGTAAGCGCAGAATTCCGCTGCAAGTATAGAGCCGTGACATTGGGTCAAGGTTGTCATGTTTTCAAGAAGTTTGTGTCAGGGATTGTGTGCACGTTTATGTGACGTGCTTATTTTGATCTGTGTGCCAAAATCAATAAGAACTTGGTCGAGGGACAGTTTTGTCTTACGTGGTAGGCCTATTATTTTAGACAAATTCTTGTTTAAAGCCCCACCTCAACATCTGTAAGAGGAAAAACATAAATGTTCACAGTTTGTTTATATATACCTTACATGGTATAAAGATAATGATGGTAAAAAACTTTCCTTTAACTACTTCTGCCTGAAGTGTTATCGTTTTTAGGGAATAAGTGAAAGAAGTGAATAAGTACCAAAAGTACTGCCAAATGCATTTTCACCGTTTTCTTGCAAATGAAACAACGAAAGAGCCGACATTTTCGCAGGTTGGTTTTATACATGTATCTTGATTTGTAAAAAGAATGGAAGCATTTACAGTCAGTTCACCGATGTTGAGCTGGGGCTTCAAGGACATTTGGTGCTTGTGTCAATTTTAAGTAGGATTTAGTGAAACTTTGCATAGTGGAGATACAATCTAGTGAGGTTTACAGTAACACCATGTACATGACAAATCTCTGTATGAGTTCTGGTGGTTGTCTTGAAAGAACCGGTGGTTAAGCAACTCCTGAAGACGACCAGAGGATAATGATCGAAACGTCGAGAGAGTTGTTGCACCGCCGGTTCTTTTCAGAACCACCACAACTCGTAGAGGGATATTTCATGTGCTTGGTGTTACCGCAAACCCCACTAGGTTGTTTAAGTTCAGTAAAATGTGAAGGGGTATTCCCCCTCAATCTACCAGTATTATGACTTCAGTCCAATATAATCAGGGAAGCGAGCAATTTTGAAAAAAACTGGTGTGGGTTCGAGTCCCGGTCATGACACTTGTGTCCTTGAGCAAGGCACTTAACCATAATTGCTTCGTAAAATTTGGGGAGGTAGAGCTTTCTGCTCTACCAGCCAGGCTTCTGATGGATGATACCCAAGCCTACATCCTTACGGATTGTAAAGGGGGTAACTCTGTTTCAGCCAGTAGGTGGCAATGGCCCCTGTGAAAACAGCTTATTTGTAGCCCACACCTCGAGTGGCTTGCTGGCCTTGTGTGTCTGGCGTCTTCCATAAAAAAAAAAAAATAAATAAATGAAATAACGAAGTATTTTGACAGGATATTTCACTATCGAAGAAAACAAGAGACTGTTTTTAGGTCAGGGAACATTTATTTATCGTAGTATGAGGATTTATGCAAAGAAGACGTTTTTATTGAATAAACAACTGATGTTGACTTCATTCGGCGTTTTATAATAATTACATAGCGGAGTGGATACAGTATATATGAAACCTGGGAGATATTAAATTACATATTCAAAGCAGTTGAGTGAGGATTCACTAGCCTAAAGGATTTTCATTTGTCTTAAAATCCTTTCGGCAAGCAGGGTTTTGAAATCGTTTGTACAGTGTGTTAACTTTTTTTGAATGTATAACGGTGAATGGTGCGACCGATTGGTCATAATTAACGTTTGTTTGATCCCAAAATAGCAATAACGGGTTCCGAAATTTAATGATCATTTTATATACTACGGACACGATTCAACAAATACCACAAATACGCACTTATTGAGTGTTCTCTACGGTTTTAACTTGTGTCATTTTGTTTTATATTCAAATAAAAAAAAATTATATGATCAGAAGTGCGATTCCGTTCTTATATCCCTTATATTTTTTTCGCAAATACCCGTCTAATCTACGTAACAGTTACGATCTTTGATTAAAACATACTTCATTTACCTTTACACTTGCATAGAAATTGTAAACCATCTTGTATAACCTTTAGCATAATGGGTAAATACAAAAAAACTGTACAGTGAAAATGGATTTTCTACAGCGGCGGGAGTAGTGATTATCTTTTAGTATAGGTCATGCAAACTGTTGACTTCACAGTGTTTACAAAAAGAGATATCAAAGCCTGGGGCTCGATTTCACAAAGAGCTAAAGATTGATCTCGGGTGCGAATCAATTTTGATGTCACAAAACAAATCACTATACGACGCAATTTGAATCTTAGTGGTTTGTGAAATCGATCCCACTTCTTGCGGGACAACTTGTACACAGATCAAAGGATTAATGAAATAACAGATTTTCTTTTGATCTGATGATAAGAATGATTTCAAAATATTCGAAATACACCTTTTTTTTCTTTTTTGAGATGGTTACTGAACAAATATTTCACCCTTCTTGGGGGGAAAAAATGAGGTGGTAAAAACTGCCGCCGATTTAAATAGTTGAAGTAATCCATTGCTCCGTTTGTTCTGCACTGTTTGCCATCCACCGTATGTTCACCTCCGTTGTCTTGATGGCCGACTTGTAGGCGTACTGCAAACCGCCAAGATGATGTTCTGTGCCGAACTCCAGCAACTGAAATCACACAGAAATGAATATTGTACCTTTTACTTCAATCGGTTCATGAAAAATAAAAAGCAAATCCAAGGTCATTCTGCTGATTTCAAAGGCTATAACTTATTAATTCATTTAAAAAAAGACAAAGTTAACTTACTTCGTGCAGTCTCTCTTTGGTATTGAAGAATGAAGTCATCTCCTCAAAAATATCAGCGAGTACTTGGTGACGATTTCTTCTGAACCTGTAAAATCATTGAACGATAACAACGTTGGATTGTTATTGCGTAAGTTCCCTTTTCGAAAACCTGGCTTTTGCATTCGGCTTCAGTCCAGGCTGTGACCAGAGATTTGGAAATCGGCACAGGGCTCAATAGAACTTTAAATGGAGTCCTATGGCGGATCCTGTTCAGAAGCCACGGTTTCGAGAAGGCGCCTTGAACATTGCCATGCTTCCATTTTGTGTGATAGCAGTGATGAATACTGATTCTAAATATTATACCAAAGTGACGCTGGACTATTTTGCTCTTCTGTATCTGTTGTTATTCGTTTGTATGGGGGTAAACAAATAATGGCCCCGCTGCGTCTGCCACTGGTCCGCAATGTAGAACTGTTCTTTCTTTCTTAAAACTCCAGCTCAACATTGGTAAACTGACTGTAAATGCTTCCATTTTTTGCTAATATCAAGATCTGTAATAAAACAACCTTTGAAAATGTCATCTCATTTCGTTGTTTCGTTTGCGAGAAAACGGTAAAAATGCGTTCAGCATTTGTGTACTCATTCCTATAGGTCTCACTGAGACGAAAACTATTTTTGGATCTTGTTTCATATATTATTACTTAAAAAAGATAACACTTTAGTTAGACATATTTTAAGGAAAAGTATCTACCATCATTATCTTTATACCATGTAAGGTACATGTAAATCGGTAAACCTTTATGTTTTTCTTTTTACCGATGTTGAGTTGGGGCTTTAATCATCAAGTACTCGCGATAGCGTTTTGCAAATCAAAAACTTTCGACAAGAAAACTTTAGTTTCTGCAGTTAGTCCTGCTCACCAAATTTTCCCTCTGCGGTTTCGCAAGTAAGTGGAGGCAAATGTATTAACGTCGGTATGCCAGAAGGGTGCTTTAATAAAATGCATACTGTTGTATTTGGCTTGGTAACTTTTCTCGAGGACATCATACTTTGGACCAAAACTTTGATTCTTTATTTTTATGTGTGGATTTGTGATGATATCAGGAAGTGCTCTTACATTGTGGCGATTGTCCCCCACTCGCTGCGGATGAAGTCCCAGGCCACCCCGTATCCAGCCGGGTTCTCGGCCACGCCCATCAAGACAAGTCCGGCATCCTTTCGATTGAGGGCGGTTGCATCCAGAACCAAAGCCAAATAGCTGTACAGACAGAAAATAGCTGAAATATTACACTTCCAACACCACACATGAATTACTCGTTTTGGGTATCAGAGAGGGAATGATTTAGTAAAACATTTTTTACAATTAAAATAAAAACACTCAACCGCGTGTACCTTTTCAAAAGTGAAGTGTCCCTTGAGCATGTGAGGGCGCTAATCCATCGAGATCGCTCCTGTCGGTCATTGGTTGTTTTCATCATGTTCCATCCAAAGTCCCACTCTGATTGGCCACCGAAACGAATGCCGCTGCAGTACACAACTGACCTCTGGTTTAGGGGGATTCTGGTGGTAAAGATTGAATAGGTGACATTAAAAAAGGGAAAACAAATAAACAAATAAAATAAGAAATCAAAAGGCTTTGGCTTTTTCGCTAAGCACCCCGTGCATGACACGATGCTCATTTACGGATTTCACGATGCCCATTTACGGATATTACAATGCCCATTTACAGATTACACAAAACCCATTTACACGTTTCACGATGTCCATTTATGGATTCCACAATGCCCAATTGTGGATTTTACGATTTCTATTTGCGATACCTTCCAGAGAAATGAATTTATAATGAATTTATGTTTGTTGTTACGGGTGTGGTATTCGTCACTCAAAACGTCAAAGTATATTTGTTGTAAATGCAATTTCTGCCCCGAATGTAAAAATTAATGTCATCAGTATTGAAAAGATTGTAAAAACTTACGTGTTGGAAGTCGGTTCGTTCACAAAGTCTTTGAACAAAGCAGTTGCCTTGGAGACACAGTGACTGTTGCCATAGAAACACGCCATTGACGTCACATCGATTCTACTCCTTTTCCCTTGACGTCCACTAAAAGCAAATCAACCCCAAATTTTAAAAGTTGAACTACAGTTAACAATAAAACGTGAAACATAAATATCGGGGAATGCACACTTCACTGTATAACACGCGGAAACATTGACTCCCAAAATGGCGCAACCAAGATTATTGTGATGGTGACGTCATGTGAATTGAGGCAATATCTCGCTAAAATATATTTTTTACCAGAAACTGATGTGTTTTACTGTACCTTGCAGCTTGGATGTCTGGT
Organism: Marthasterias glacialis; assembly: GCA_911728455.2. Classification (NCBI taxonomy): domain Eukaryota; kingdom Metazoa; phylum Echinodermata; class Asteroidea; order Forcipulatida; family Asteriidae; genus Marthasterias; species Marthasterias glacialis. Next base: position 10,167,568 of record OU452229.1, read on the forward strand.
ATGAAGGTGTCGTCCCATCCCAACTCAGTGTACAGCGGCTCCACCAATCGCTGCATATAATTCTGAAAAATGAAAATATAAGTAATCATCTTTAGAACAGTTTGTAGATTATCAAAGCGCAGTTGCATATTCTTAAAAAAAACCAAAAAAAAAAACAAAAAAACAAACAAACAAAACAACCCCACAAACAAACAAACCAACAAAGAAACAAACAAGAAAAAACAAAAAACAAACTAACAAATAAACAAACAAAAACAGGAAACCAGTTCAAGGCAATCTCCAAGAGGAAAGAAAACATTCACATCTCAATTTTAAAAGTGAATTTGTGTGTACAATAAAATATTGGTAGAAATGTTTCTTGTGCCACCAAAGTGGTCCTTTTTCAGTATGCCGCATGAACAAGATGCCCTTGCGACAAAGCCCTGTTCAACTGTCTGATATCAATGTTATCATCAAGTCAAAGCATTTGATCCATTCACCTGAACTGAAGAGGAGGATCGTCTTCTGTCATCACTCAGCAGCATTTTGGCAAAGTAGGAGGATGTTGCCACTACCGCCCTGCGAGACGAGCGGGCAGACGATCCGAGATACGTGGAGAAGTTCTGGTAGACGGAGTTGGGAATGACCTCGGCTTGCGCCAAGTAGAAAGTATCGTATATCAGACCGACTCGATTCTCCTCAACGAAAACCTTCATGGATGATAAACATAATTTAGAACTGATAAACATAAAACGGTAGTTGAGCAGAAAGAGTTTGAGAGAAGAGGGTACTCTTCACTTTACTTCCTGGTGATGTATGAGGTTTGAGGAAGTATGGCTGTTTAGGTGGCCGTAGCATTTCAAGAGGGCCGTTGCAGTGCCGATAGAAACAGTAAATTTGGCATGTTGGGAACCGATTTTGCATCTTTTCTAAATTTGGAAGGTACGTATATTTGCATAGGTAATTAGTACTGAGAAGAACCAATCTGAAGCCCGAGTGAGCCGCATATTCTAATTATATCCATGTGTTTCATACATTGGAGAGTTATTTGTTTCTTAACTTGTTGCGGTTTTACCCTCAATCTGAGGGAGACATTGACAATTTTTCCGGTTTCAATATTCGGTGATGAGATTTTAAAATGCATGCAGAGGACTTTCTTTTTTGTCTCCTTGCAGACGTAGTGAGCCGTTGGTCTATATGGATGGAATCGAGATCCTGCTGCAGTTGGGATTGGTAATACTGAGCTTTAAAAGGGCTGTGTCGTCATGGTTATAGTGGGCCTGTGGCTGCGCATGGATTGATGAACTCACACCCAGATACTACACGCACGCGTGCCGTCTTCGTCAAACTGTGACGTGACCGCACCCGTAGTGACTGGGCTATTCCATTTACTGCTATCATCATGACGACACAGCTCCTTTAATGCATTCTCTGAGTTTCAACGTTGAACTCTCAAAGGAATTTAACATCTTAGTAGGATATAATGATATTTTCTCATAATTGTTTTTCTTTTCAAGTCAAGTGAGAACAGTATTTCTATTTAGTTAATCTAACAAATACAGTAAAATAATTGGGAGACCGCCTACATGGAGATATACAGCTCATCTAGTAGAGCTGTGTCACGTAAACCCGGAGATGGCAGGTTCAAATGCCGTTCTAGTCAATTTGTCTTTCTTTATCCCAAAATTGTGGTTGATTACTTGATGAGAAAAGTCAAACTAAGAATATCAATCTTTACACTTGGATCGGTGGCAGCTTGGTCCAGGAGACGTTGCCAGTTGTCGTCTTCGTAATTGACGCGGTAGAGACCAACCATCTTAGCGTTGGCAAGGTACCAGTCATCAGATGCAGCCTCGTCCGGTAAAGTAAAATAGGCTAAAATGATCAGAATACGTGTGCAGTTAATTTAATTGAATATAACCTATATATTTTTTGAAGGTTTTTAAATTTTAAAACTGGAACTGGACTTGTTAATGGACATAAATTTGGTAGGTAACACTGTTTGCAAACTCTGCTGTAATAAACAAAACAACTGGCTTACAGTAGTCCTTTGGTTCCATCCACACTTGTTCCGGTTTATCATACTGATCTGCCGGTCCGGACTTATACACGTACGTCAACGGAACATACCAACGGTACCTGTGTAAAAATGACAAGAAATAATTGACTGTTTAATTTATACCATGCCCGCTTTGTGGCAGAGGGAGCCCACACGCATACATTCTCCCCCTCAACAACAACAACAAAATCCTCAAAAGATTTCCTGAAATTCCACAAAAAAATGAAGCCAGAATGGAGGGGGGGGGGGGGGTTACACCATTCCACAAATGTCACTCCTCAGCACGCGTATTTAAATGTCTCTTCAATACAGCCAGCGAGCAACTACAAATTCTTTGTCAATGCAGACAATTGATCTTTACAAACGGTTGTTAATATCTTGATTGGAATGGGATTAACGAGACACGTGTTCAAAGAAAAAAGAGGAAGTTGGTTTTGTCCTCTATTTACTGGAATTTAACCAACTATACCTGTACCTGAAGAACGTAAGTGTGTGATTCGACTCAAAGAATCATCAGAAAATGGGACACCATGGGGAACAATTGTGCAGGAGGAGCTGATCGTTCGTCGGACCAGTGTACCTGGACGTCAATGTTTCACCGTCGTTTGCGGGAGACACGCCGTGCAAATCATAGTCCGGACCGGTTGAGCTAGTCATGGACACCCGGCGAAAGGTGCACACCTCACCCGGGGGACGTCACAGGGGAAGTTCGTTGCAGTGTGACTTAAGCCCTACGTGAACGTTTTTTTATCAGGATCAGGAATCACTGGCCATCACGTTTTGTTCTGAGGATCTTATGGATGTCCAGCTATAAACCAGACCAGCTCTCTTGGGAACATACAGGCAACAACCATCTCTGGAAGATGGTAAGTTTAAAAACTAAATGTAAATAGCTTAATTTTATTACCCATTTCTTGGAAGCTTGAAGCGTGTACACAGCAGTGGCGTAGCCAGCATCTTTTATGCAGGGGATGTGGCAAAGGGGGCACATGTAAAGGGGGAAATTTCAGTCGTGGTCAAGTCTGCAATTGCCTGATTATAGCAAACAAGGGGGGCAAGCAGGGGCAAGATGTTCCACAGGGGGTCAGTTGTCCCCTTTGCTCCCCTTGGCTACGCCACTGGTACATAGTACATGTATAACCACCGCGGCAACTACAGCACTCAAATCTTTGGCCGTTAAAACTAGTGTATATTAGTTGTGTGTGTAAATTTTATCGACAATAATTATACCCGTCTTTTACTACACTTCGACTGAACACTGTTAAACTGATGCCCGACGACACCACTGATCGCGGCTAAACTATTCGTAAGGCTGTAAAAATTTAAAACATGTTTATACGTATTGACGACTTGATTCACTCTGAATGTTCCGCTAACACTGCAGACTGACTGTCTAAATACGCCATAGTCTCATAAAATACTGGTCAAGGAATTTCATCGAATAATTACTAATATTCCGGGGAAATTCCGGAAAAGTGTACTGTAAAACCCGGTCTGCGATTAAAACAGGATTGTTTTTCTTCTTTTGAATAACATTGCAGTATCTATAAGCAAACCCCGCGAATTTACTGTTGCATGATCTGGCATCAGAGTTTTGTTAAGACATTCAGTTAAGTTAATCTAAAGAAAATATAAAGTACTAACTAGTTCTGCTTCTGCACCATAGGGCGTTTTCGAAACTGTGGCTTTGGTTACAGATACTATATGCCTTTAATCAGGATTCAAATCCGCTGCGTAGCAGTTAGTGCTTAGATAAAAAGACATATTCGTATGCCACATTGGAATCAGTTGCTTATAACCAGAGTATTTCGGTTAAATGTATACAGTGCTGAATGTATACTGCTTGATTTTGCCGTGCCATCCTTGAGTTACTGGTAATAAATAGTTATATCAGCGCACTCTCCTGCGCAACTGGCTCTTGCCACAAAATTCCACAGGAGACCTGTGGAGACCAACAGTAACAAGCCATAGGGGTTCCTCATGATACCAGCTGTACAAACAAAATAAACCCATGCAACCGATGTTAGCCTGAAAGGTGTGGTACTTTGTGGCAGTCTGTGGTACCACCAGTGTATCGGATAAATCTATCCCATTAGGGAGTGATGACGTTTTGGAGCCGGAAGTTTAGTGTAACGAATGTTCATGCGTACAAGTATGTTTACCATTCGTTTACATTGTACTTCCGGCTCCGAAACGTCATCACTTACCAACATGATAGGAAATTGACCATCTGCTTCAATATTGTGAAAAAAATACTGGAGACTTACCCAAGGTTTCCGAACTCCTCATCTTGTGCCGTTTGGTTGACTTGAAGGAACAATTTCTGTGTTGCCACAACGTCTTGTCCCGTCCTTGTCAGTGTAATCAGTGGGCAACCGAGTTGAAGGGTCCACGTGTCCATGATTTTTTTCACGTCGTGTTTCCCGACGTCCTTATCGGCCTGCAAATTGAAGTCGAGTGAGGAACGTGAAATTCTCGGGATATCAAATTGATGTTGTTTTTGTCAGGGTCACTGTGATTTAAATATTTAGCATGTATTCATTGTGTGCAGCCAGGGTGTTTGCGACCATTTCTTCAGATCGTCATTTTACTATGGCATTGTATTAAGTTTCAATGGTATGCGGCAGGTTGTTATATGCGATGCCAAAAGAGAACATAATGGTTTATGAACGCAAAAGACTGCATTTAATCCATTCTGCAAATAATTTGGGTATTCCTGGTACTATGTCTTCCCTACAAATCAAATTATTTTGAAAACGAAGAATGTCTTGCGAATAGGCCTAATGTTAACAAAACAACTATTAGTTACGTTTAGCATTTTTGTTGTTGACAGTGGCCATTTATTCTTGATAAAATTAAAAACTGTTTACCAGTTGATTGATTGGTAAAGATTCAAATAGGCTAGTTTTGACCAACACAATTTTCGAAGGCAAATTCTTTCAAGAATCATAATCTATAGGTGTTGATGGCATCTTTGTTCCAACACTCACCTGTTACTGATGGTCTCTTTTAAAAAGGAAACATCTTTAAAAATTACATTAATTTGACGGCCCAGTTGTAAAGAAAATGATACATACGTAGGTTAGTTCGTGCCAAAGGTGTTCCGCATTGGCATTCTTGTAGCCTCGCTCCTTGAGGTAGTTTCTTATACCTTGGTTGAAGACATCGAGGGTCAAGAAATGCTCCATCATCCAGATGATAGATCCACCCTGTGATTGTAACGAAAACCAGCGGATAGAAAAGGAGCATTAAAAACAAATGAGAAAACCAATGATTGGGTATTTGAGGAACCTGTTTTGCTCGTAAACATTAATCTTCAACCGTATCCATTCCAAATCCATCAGAATCCAACTGCATGTTTTTGTTGGATACTGTTTTTGCTTAATACTGTTTTTGTTTGATGCTGTTTTTGTTTGGTGCTGCCTGAGTAAACTGATTACGCTTTACATGGGATCAGGCAAACCACCATAATCAGAATCCTACTGTGTTTGGGTATTGGGTATACACCTGTATTGTGTTGGATTGCATCCTAGTAAATCACTCGAGAATTTGAGTTAATAATACACCTTACCTAAATGTGGAAGATCCCGTGTAAACTCGGTGCTTGTTATTTGTAATTTTGTAATCTGTTTCTTGTATACCTCAAAAGGTCACTCAGAAACAAAGGTCAACTGTCATCGTCATTATCATCGTCATTGAAATTCTCACTGTCATTTGACACATGAGCCATACGAATTGGGACGTGGATTGTTGTAACAGGGCTACGTCATTTTATTACAAGATACACAACTTTTCTTATTGCTTTCTAAGACACAACTCGCTCTGCCTGTCTTTTGCCGGTTCACAGACAATCAGTCATGATCCTAGACTCGTCCCACGTCTTTATCCTTTAAGAATAAATACAGGCTTTTACCTAAACAGTTTGTGGTTTTATTGAGTTATAATCTTATGTAAAGACATTGAGTTTGCAACATATACAACTACAAAGGATAATAATATTTTCTTTGTATTTACTTTTAATAACTACACTTAACAGTCCCCCCTGTGCAAAGGGCCTAAAACATTCCTGAAACCATTTCAACTCCTTAGGAGTATGCAGCAACGGCAACCAAATCACCTAAACAAGCCTTAGCCTCACATCAGATACTCTTGGGTGATGCGAACAATTGAAGTTAAACTTCTACCCCAAGGACACAAATGCCGTATAAATGGGATTCGAACCAACACTGGGTATGACCTAGGCATCATAGCTTGAGTGATTGAACTTCCAGCATGAATTAACGAGTTATGGGGAATGTAGTTAAATGTTTTGGGAAATCCTATTGTGAATTCGTTTAAAGTACGCCTACCTTTTGATACGTAATACGGGTGAATTGGTTTCCTATATCCTCATCTGTGGCATAGACTGGTGCCCTGATGGATGGATAGGTACCGAAACTGTCGTAGTACAGCGCCACGTTGACAGTGTCAACATAGTAACTTTCAAACTGAAAATTGAAAAGTTGCATAATTATTGTTGCATTGTTCGAACTGTTTACATCTTCATCTACAACTATCACTTTGCTTAAGAATAGAAAGAGCTGGTGGTGTAACTATTAATGAAGTCTACCAGTCTGAGTACACTGATCACGAACGTCGAAACAATACAACCACCTGCTCCATCCGGAGCCATCGCGATACATTAGAGAATATTAAGTTGTGCCACCGTATGTTTTTTCCCACCAATGAAAAGTCCTACTTGATAGTCATCAACAAGTTTAGAATCCATAAGTCATTTTATGCAGTTGCACTTGAAGACATCCTAGTGGCTGCTGTGTAGTTAACAAGTATTCGTAACAAACAATTCAACTGCGCTTGGCATGTGTTTTGAAGGCAAAAACGATATTTCAACTGGTTTTTGTTGTCGGTGTTGTCTGTTGGGGTGTTCGTTTGTTTTGGTTTTCTTCTTTGTTTCTTCTACTTTGTCGTGATGTGTTTTGTTCTGATGACACAAACTTCATTTGGTTTATAAATTATCCATTTGTTAATAATAATATTAATAATACGCAGGTCTTAAAGCGTTTTTCACACCCGAAGGGCATCCTTAACATCCCGTCCGAAGGACGTAACAAGAATGGTTAAGTGTCTCGCTTAAAGACACATGTGTCAAGACCGGGACTCGAACCCACACTCTGCTGATCAGAAACACACGTGCTTGTGTCCGGTACACTCGACTGTTCGATATCTGATCGTGTAACTGTGCAGACCCAAGTACGCTGAGCTCGATTAGAAAAACAGGCAAAAATTCAACAAAGGAGAACCAAATGATTTTGTGACGACATCAGTAATTGGTACATGAACTGAACAATCTCTACCATCAAGGCCCACCTTGTTGAACTCCGGATGCACGTAGTCAACGCCGATGTGTTCCAAGTAGGTTGCAAAGCCTTCGTTAAGCCATAGGTCGTCCCACCATTCCATCGTTACTAGGTTACCGAACCACTTGACAACAGAAATACACAAAACACATATTTATTTACAGATTATTTTGTGGACGAACACGGTATATGGTTGACTTCAACAAGACAAGAGGTATAAAGGTTTGAGCCGTGTTTAAGTATATTTCAATGCAGTGGCGTAACTAGACATTATTTATATTTTTATGGGGGTAGGGAAGGGAGAGGGGGCGTCCATTGCTGTATCGATCCATTTTTTTTGTGAATGTTTCGATCTCATTTTGGGGAGGGAATTGAGCAAGGGTTCTGAGCGGGGGCGGGTTACGTCACTGCTAATAAAATCGTATTTTTATCGCAATTGTTATGAAGTTACTTTTTTCAATGATTCGTGCTTTCTGTCGCTTGCTAATTATACTGAACCTATATTTCAGGTTCAATGGCCTTTTGTTTGTACGCTCTCGACCCCAAAAAATAATAATAATAATAATCATAATAATAATGATAAATAAATAAATAAATAAATAAATAAATAGATAAATAAAAGAAGAAAAAACAATATATTAATGTTATAATAATCACACAAAAGCATCAGTCAATAAGAGTTTGAGATTTAGCAAATTAATTGAAATTATACTGTTATTGGGAAAATACACTCTTCCAGTGAGTTAGTACTATGCCACTCCTTATACTGTTTCCCGATACCACCTTTTTTACAGGCCTTTTTTTTTTGCCTCTCTTTTCCACTCTGAACAAAATTATATTATATAAAAAATCTCCGATGAGGGTTTGATCTACTATAATAACTTAATAACATGGCATTGTACTTCAAGAAATTGTACTTCTGGATCCAACAGGTCAAGGCCTCGAAAACCTAAGTACTTCAATTACCCTCGAGTAGACAACACCCCAATTAACCACCAATAACATGTATCTACTTTGTAATATAATGGCCATTAAATCGACGGCCCACCCTGAATCAGAAAAAGGGGGGAAATGCTTATCATTGTTGACTTTTAATCGAACGATTGGAGCCAACTTCAAACAGTAGGCCTCGTGATACCTGGCTTGGGTAGGTCTTATCGACGACCTTTGACCCATGATTTGGCTTCATTGTTTTAACCCTTGACCTACACAGAGGATACACTATTTACCATGTGAGCTAATTCGTGGGTGATTATCTCCGAGTAGAATGTGTTGTCACCGAAATCTTCCATACCATACAGCAGATAGATGTCCTGGTAGGTGATAAGACCCCAGTTCTCCATAGCGCCTGCACCGAAGTCCTGTATAGCTATATGATCTGGAAACGAAAACAACACACACAAACATTGAGGCAATGATGTAAATTATTTGATTCATTGACAGCATTTCGCCATTTTCCACCATACTTAAGGAATAATTTTTCTGGTCGCTTTGCTAATGTTTTATTTACTTTTTTCGTATTATCGCTTGTTTCTGTTGTTATTGTTGTTGTTGCTGTTGTTGTTGTCGCTGTTGTTGTTGTTGTGGCTGCTGCTGTTGTTGCTTTTGCTGTGCTGTTGCTGTTGTTGTTGTTGTCGTTGTTGTTGTTGTTGTTGTTGTTGTTGTTGTTGTTGTTGTTGTTGCTGTTGTTGTTGTTGTTGTTGTTGTTGTTGTTGTTGTGACTGGTGTTTATTATAATTTTCTGCTGATTTGCATTAAGAGTTTGTACATATACAGAGGTTTAAATAAATGTGAACTGAACTGAACTGTAATATGGAAAAAGCTGTTGAACGATTTTCGTTCTCAAAGTTTTTTTTTTCTTTTCACAAACTTGATTTGAGAACCAAACCAATAACAACGATTGATTCTTTAACATTCTCCATTAGAGACCCAAGCTTGGATTGTGGGAAACGTTACACAATGTTAAATTTAAAATGACAAATCAAACATCGCTAAGATTTCAGACCATGAGAGGGGAAATTACAAAGAAAATAAGATCAACAATTTACAAGGGGGGAGTAGGTCTAAAAATGTAACACGAGACAAACTGAAGCGAAGTACAAACGTATTGAAAAGTTTTGGAATGGACATGTATGATGAAAGACATTAAACAAACAATCTGAATAAAAACAAAAGAAGAGAAAACTTGATTGTTCAAAAAAATAATCAAAACAGATATAAACGGCAAGAAATATCTGCAGATCACACTACAGGAGAAAAACACAAATGACACGAAGTTGGCATGGTTAAAAAGAAATAATTGTCGTTAGAAATATTACTTTCTGAAATACTGCTTTGTGCCAAAACATTTCTTATTTCGGTTTGCTTAATCAAAAAGAAGCACACGGGAACGAAAACAAGAATCCATGACAAAAACAAAACGCAAGTATTCGTTGTTTTCTCCAGAAGAACATGACAACCTTATTGTGATATTGTTATTGGTTGTATGGCGGGGTTTGTTTCTGGGCCTTTTTTTTCTTGTAACGAAAAATCACAAACAAAAGGACAGAGGACCACTCGAAAATAATTATAGAACAATTTAGTGGGAAATAAGATATTTGTTCACAATGTTCCTGAACTGGAGTAAATTGTTGGATGGTGAAAACCAAGGTAGAGGTATAGGGAGTTCCCAAGTTCAGCAGTACGAGGAAAAATGCTAGCAGAATATCTCACAGCACTGGCTTTAGGAACAGCCCCAGTGAAGGGATGAGATGATGCGGTGAAGCATGTACTGCTAATAGGGAAGTCTTGTACAGAAGGGGGTGAGTTGACCTCACTGCACACGTACCATGAAAGTACATGTTGAAGAGACTACAGAGGAGAAACAAGACTGTGAGGCGTTCGAGTGACAGCATTTTTGAAATGTTTGTTTCTTGTTGGGGGTTGAAATCTTACCTTGTTTATCCAATGGGTACTCGTTGTCCAGGTAGTCATCGAAATACGTCTGAACTAAATCTGAGACATTGAGGGCGTACGGAGCAAGGCCGATCAAGTCTTTCTCTGTCCAAATACGAATCTGTAGAAACCAATTAAGAATTATGTTGAGATCGAACGGTACAAGAATAATGAAATTTGTGTTGCACCCAAATTAATGCGTTTCTACAAACCAATTCAGAATCAGAAGGCTGGTCAATTCTGCCAGTCGCACCAATTGCAAATAAAGAGTCCAATCAAGAATCGAATACATCTACGTATGATCAAGATCAATTAATTCTGTCTTGCACGAAATGAGAATCAAGAAACCAATTGAAAATTGTTTCCAAATGACAGTTTGTGAGTTAAATTTCAACGTGTGACCACGTACTGCTGATAACTGATTACCATGACAATAATCAACTAATAACAATTTGTGTTTCTCTGATTAAACATGATACATAATATTTGTTTTCCCCACTTTTCTTGTGATGAAAGAAACGACAAATCACAAATTTATTAAGCAACATATGCCTTTTAACTGAAACGTATTTTAGAGCCAGACTCATTTTTGTTGTTAAAATCAATTTACAATAAATGTTACTCTAACATTCGTAAAAGAAAATGACAAATTTTAATTTAAATTTGCATTGAATTGAATGGTTTATGATTAAGAAAAAACCACACACGTTGCAGCCCGAAGGCCGAATTGGGAAAAATTTTCTTTTTTACAGGTAATCAAAAAAAAAAAAAAAAAATGTATAATATGAGTATTAAAATTACAATAAACAGCATGATGTGAACAAAGAGAGATAGTATTTATGTGGAGCTTCTGGAAAAATATCCACCAAAATGAGGGTTACATACCAGGCATCCGTTGGGGTTCATCACATCGATATGATCGTAGTCATGGATTATGAAAGCCAGGAGGTACGTCGGCATTGAAGGCACCCTCTTGAAGTAAGTCCTGGACCAATGACTGTCCAACTGGATACGTCTTATATCAATGCCATTAGACAAGGCGCCCATGTCTGTACGGTGTTCCAGTTGTACGTCGTAAGATGCCTTGAACGTGGGCTCGTCGAAGCACGGCAGGACGCGGCGGGCGTAAGGTCCTTCCATCTGGGTGGTTGCGATGTACCTGCAGTTTAATTAAAGTAATAAGAAATAAGAAACAAATGAGTGACGACAGCTTTTTACAAAATTTGGCCGATTTCACTCAATGCAATGGTTGTGTTTGTAAAATACCGTAAGGGTTTCTCCAAGTTCCGGGTCCAGTTCCAAGATTATTCTACCGCTCCTATATTTTGAGGGTCGTGCCGTGGCGCAAGTGAATGGCTATGTGGAACCTATGTAGCTGGAGCCGGCGAAGGTACCGGGGGTTCGTAAACGCCCATAATGATATTTGAACTGACCTTGTGTTGTTCATTGAATCCATATACATGCTTGGGTACAGTCCGGCTTCGTCATCACCTAGGAGACCAGAGTACGTGATGTAGATGTCGTACTCTTCATGAGGTCGAAGCATCTCCTTCAACTTGAGAACCAAGAAAGCATACTCCTCAATCATCTTATAACTCTCAAAGATGTCTGTCTTATCCAATGTACTGACGCTATGGACAGTTGGCATACCGTGGATGCTGATATTTTTGGAGTGTAGGGTGATCTCATCTGTTGCTTCCATGCACTCCACTTTTATCCGGACCCAGCCGTCAAAAGTGAATCTCTCCCCAAGCTTTGAGTCTGGTACGTCATCGTCGTACAAGAACGGACGGAGGTTGAGCTCGTAGCGTCTCGGTAGAACGGTCTTGGGGAGCCGGCCCTTCATGAGATCTGAAGGGGCCATGTCGGTTGGTTTTACTGGCTCCATGGTCGGGTTGGCAGGCTCGGGGGTCTTCTCAGCATCAGTTGGCTTAACAGGTAGTATTGTCGATTTGTCATCGATCAGAGGGGCCTTGGTGGCAATTCCGTTGACCGAAGAACGATCGGGAATGTAGAACACCATTAGAGCAGTGGCAGCGATGAGTACACAGACTGTTAGAATAGAGAATGCGAGCATGGCGGGGCTACAGTACATCCCGTTCCCCTTGCGACCAGGTGGCTTCTCACCTGATCCACCTTCGAGGTTGAACTCTTGTTTCGCCATCTTGAGTTTCCGAATCTATACAAAGGTGAAAATTAGCTTTGTTTAAAATATTGTTTGCTTTCCCGAATCCTATGGGGAAAATCCACAGGCATACTACGTGGGTGGGATTCAAACCTACGACCCCGCAATTCTAGAGCAGATGTTACCACCAGACTACCTGGCGTGCCCGGTGACGAGAGACCAGTTCATTAGTTGACTTAAGAAGACAAACATTTGTTGTGCCCTGCGAACCATCTCGATTTTACTTCCAGTAAATGTGAACCAAGAATACTTAGTCCCACAGGCCCCGAAGAATATTCATGTTTTTTCTGGTTAAAGTACATCTTCGATGTAGGCTTAACCTATTTGATCTTCTAGCACCTGCATTTACATCTACACAACTAATCCAGCTTACGTTGTTATCATGAACTACAATGCATTTATGTAGAGGAGACCGGGAACCACCGATAGCGATGATGGTATGGCCTTTTCGAAAACACGGCTTTCCTTACGGGGCTTCAAACAGGGGCGAGGATGGAGCCCAAGCCGACGCCCAAGTCCAAGCCGCGGTTTGGTAAAGGCTCTATGAATCATATAGCAACATCGCTCGGTGCCGAGTTGGGTTCCCACTTTAAGCAAAACTTGTTCCAGCTTTTATTTCACTAAATCACGGAAAACATTTCCATGTCGTTTAGGAAGATATCATGGGGAGATATCATCAGATGGCAGCAAACACTAAATCGCCTGATATAATGCTCTTAAGGCTTCAGTGATCAGCTGTTTAAAATTTGCCCAACTTTTCGTAACAGTTTTCACGAAAAGACATAATGCTCGAAAAAAAAGTTTTGTACAAATTTTACTAATGCTAATATTCAGAAAGTATTCACTGATACCTTTCTTTCTGCCAAGTAACAAGTCTTGAATCATCTTGGCTGCTTAGTTACAGTAGTGCCACTAAGCTAAAATTGGATGAAACTGCAATTTTTCCTTTTCACGAAGTGACATGTTGTAGACGTGCATGTGTTACTGGATGTGACACAACGTGGTTTGCACGGTTTTTTTTGTTTTTTTTTAAGTTTTCACGAAGTGACTGAATGGACCACGCCACACAAGTGACACCATCCCCTATATTTCGTGAAAACTGCGGTGTTTGGAAACTGTACTGCGAAAATGTACTCGAAAAACACCTACAAGCGTGTACTACATGCATTAAAAAAAACTTTCTAACAAAATTCTCTATTATTCAGACAGCTACTTTAGAAGATTTTTGTTCGTGTTTCTTTTTTTCCCAAATATGCTTTTAAATTATCGAACACTTGTTATAACCATGCATTTTAAACAATAATCAAACTCACCGATCCACACAACGGCCCTGGCGTTTCTTAACGGCCAAACTCTGCAGTGTGTTTAACTTCCGGGACCTTTATACAACTTGACGATGTTTTCTCATATCGGATTATACCACGTGGTTTAAGTAAACAATACTATCTGCCTGCTCAAACTTTACCGTGTAAACATACGTTTTTTTTATGAAACTATATTCCAAGTATAATGTAAATACAAACCATGATAATAGAAAAGCTAATAATTATTCATAACGTCATGTTTTAATGAGTAATGGTTTCTATACCGTGAATGGAATAATAAACGATACCAAACTAGAGTCCAATTTCATAGACCTGTTTATAAGCACGAGAAGTAGTTATTAAAATCACAATAAAAAATTGTGCTTACCGGAATGAGGTTACCAGCATAAATATCATTCCAAATGCACCGTGACTGGTATCCTGCTTTAATTTGCTGAACAAAGTTGTTGGGTAATTTTTCTGCTTAAGCGCAGCTCTTTGAAATTGGGCCCATCATATCAGAATGATATCAGATAAGAATTTGGGATCCCTTTATCTGATCAACTGAAGGTTTTTATGTAAACCACGCCTGAAAACATGAGGATTAATCACCCCTGATGAAGATACTCACCGCGTTGCATTTCTATTAGGGGCCTCTGTGTTAAAGTTTATGGTAACACATCGACCTTTGTGACAAGAGGAAAGAGATTACGCCGTTTCCAGGGTACGGTGCTCTGGAGGGGCCATCCAACTTGTCGAAACCCTATAATTATCCCAGGCTGACGACATTATGAGAGTACAATGACGACTTTGTTTACAGGTAAGTTATCTTGGGAAGACGTCAACAATGTTATGATATCGTTGTCCTCAGAGATTTTTCTCAGGATCTCAACAAGTTGGATGGCATGTTTTTAGCTCCGTACTATAGACTCGTCAGTTGTCCAATTAGCATACTGTATTTGTTGCATTTCCAAAGCACTAAGAGTCATCTTAAGATGAGTTGTCAATATCGCCATAGTGAGTTGTATCGTGACGTCACACATTGCTTAGTAATGAAGATTGATTCGCGCTAAGATTCGCTCTTTGTGAAATCGAGCCCTGGTGTATTGTCAAACTACCATCATATTTTCCATGTGACTTCTTTACACAAACAGCTGTGGTACAGGTATTTTTTATACTCCCAAAGGGGGGGGGGGTTGGTATCCAGCCTGGACTGAATTGATTTGAATGTTGGGAAAAGAACTGCGTGATAGAGGTTTGGTATCGAGTTGTTAAGTCCTTACGTCACACGCGTGTACATCTGCTGCACACCCAAAATGTTCGCCTATTTCCGGTTCAGAGCTGACATACGTTACTGTGTTGCTTTACAGAGAAACACTAATTCCTTGGTTTAAAGACATTTCTTATGAAAGAAACCGATATTTCTGATGAGACATTGAGTCTTTGCAAGCCACACGTGAAAGGAAAGTCCGGAAATTATGTTGTTCATACATAAATCATCAAATACAAAAAGTTCAATGCATTTCCTATGGGCTTCTGGCAATTGATGGAGCCAGTTTGTGTGAAGTGGGCGTGACTTACAGTGGAATTACGTCACACTTACCAACAAAAGTGGCACTACAGCTGGAACAAGATCAGCCCAAGATATAAAACATGATATGTAAGATGCGAACCAGTATCTACACAGTCCGGAATTTGAATGCATTGTCCGACATTCTAATTTACAAAATGAAGTTATTATGTCTGAAAATAATACAAATCAATTTGACAAAATGAGAGAGATTGTGTACATTCGTTATCCTTTCCATATTTATTTGATAACAACAGCCACAGTGTCCTAAAGTATGCTATTTCTTTTTTTAAATAATAGACAACTAATTTCAACAATTATAGCAACGTATAATGACAACAAAAAATAACACTTTTCGGGGTAAGGTTTGAGCCGTTGCTGCAGTCCCAGTCAAGTGCAGCTTTCACAGGGGTGTTCGTTCACAATCAACATGGCTCAAACCATGTTATTTAAGGAATTTTAGACATTAATTATATAAACCTTTGTGCCTATTCACTGTACATTTAAATCAACCGATTTAATTTTTTCTTTTGTCAAGTACGAAAATGAGTGCAATAGTAAATTGAACTGAATTCATAGTTGGAAAATACTTTTTCTTACTAGAAATACAACTAGAAACTCAATCGACTGACATTGAGCATTAATCTCTTGCATTATTTTATTCAGGGCCTGTGGCATTATCCGGGGGGGGGGGGGGTGTTGAGTTTGGACCGGGGTTGCTGTGTAAAAACACCAAGTGGAACATAACTGAATAATACATCCCCACATTATTTTTTTTGTAAAAATACCAAAAACATTTGATTTGTCAGGAGTTTTGTGCAAGTTCTCACACGGATTTCTTTCTATTGTTGCACACTGAATAAAGCAACTGTGATTTGGGAGGTCTTCCATTGCAGTTTTCGCAACTGTGGCAGTATTTCAAACTAATAATATTATTTCTCTGCTGAACTATGGTACTGCTATGAACTTAAGAATCACTAAGCTCTCACACTGAGACTGTTTTGTTAAATCTATGATTATCAATTCTGTACTTTGTCTACGAGCGACCTGATCCATCGCTCCGTTTGGTCAGCGCTGTTGGTCATCCATCGAATGTTGACCCGTGTTGACGTAATGGCAGCTTCATTTGCATATTTAAAACCACCGAGATGGCTACTCTGGCCGAAGTCCAACAACTTGAAAATCAAATCACAAAGAGAGCACAGAAATCATAAGAAATAAAAACAAACTGAACCTAAGGTGAATACATGACAGACCATGGGTGGCAATCAAGGTTAAAACAAATGCAAGCAGTCGTTTACTTTGACCTATAATGGGTCATGACTGTGTTGGATTACTTCACAATGTTTACTGTTTGTCTTGTTTTGAGTGTTGACCTTCGACAGCTGCGGAGTCAAGGGGGTGGGACGGGGTGGCACGAAAAATGCCCCACATATTTCCAGTACCCCCAGGCCCCCCATACAAAATGTAGATACATTAAAAAACATGTCCCCTGACCTCCCCCTCCCCAGTGAAAAGACACGCCCCCCGTGGCCCCAGTGAAATAAACCTTGCTATACACCGCTGTCCTTCGTTTATTTCGCCTTCCTCTTTTTGTTTCTAGGACCTTTCCGTAACCATGGTTACGACTTGTTGGGCTCCGGCTTTGTCTGCGTCTGCCTGTCTGAAGCTCCGTA
Source organism: Marthasterias glacialis (assembly GCA_911728455.2). Lineage (NCBI taxonomy): Eukaryota > Metazoa > Echinodermata > Asteroidea > Forcipulatida > Asteriidae > Marthasterias > Marthasterias glacialis. The sequence goes on from OU452229.1 coordinate 10,184,632, forward strand.
CCAAAGGCACACGTTTTCAAATAAAATTGACGGAGGTTAAGCCGGAGTCCGCGGGCTGAAGCCGTGGTTCCGAAAAGGGAGCCGTTTCCATCAGTCCATCGATTGTGATATTATGTAATAACTTAACAACTTTGATAAATATTTATTTACTGTAAATGTTTGATAGGTAGGCTGAGAACATGCCCGCTGGGTCCAATTTCATGAAGCTGTTGAGAACCATGCTTAACACAGAAAAACAGACTACCAGCCAAAATACCATGTCACGTATGTTTTTTGTGACTGGTTTCACTGCTAATTTGTTGCTTAGCATAAAACAAATGATAAGCACAATTTATAAGCACAGTTTAATATTCATGTGATGTTTGTTGTCTTTTGTATGTTCTGCATTTTTCATAATTCTGTGTAAAGAGAGAAAAATAATAAGGTTATTCCTAAAGCTTCAGCTCAACATTATGTCAGTAAATGCTTCCATTCTTTTCACAAATCAAGATACTAAAACAAACCTGTGAACACTTTAGCTCATTCGTTGTTTCATTGGTGAGAAAACGGTAAAAGTGCATTTTGTCATTCTTAGGCAGACTTTTGGTCGAAAATTAATTTGAGATCTTATTCAATTTCTTATTAAATAACGATTACACTTCAGGCAGAAATATTTCAAGGACATTTTCTACTACCATTATCTTTAACACCTTCGGAGCAGCCCCAAAAATCACAAACTTTGCTGGATCCACGAGGTCAAAATTTCGTCCACCCTGTCTTTAGGACAAAAAACCCATCCTGTAAGCCCAAAGCCATTATAAATCACTGTGGGGTGAATTGGAGTGCCAGCGAAGACTTAGACTTGTGTTATTTAAGATCCACGTGCCGCACAAGCTGTTTTCACAAATTGCTTACCGCCCTGTGTCAATGACCCTTAGCACTAGAGTCAATCAATTACTGCACGGAGACAGGTGGCTGCTGTCTTTCAACACTCCTTACTCTGCAGTGGTTAGGGTCTGGCCAATAGGAGTCTACAGGCTTGCGGGGTATACCAGGGGTAAGGTTTACATGGAATCTTGGCCTTATTTGCCCATTGAAAAAACATTATGACCATAGTTGGTAACATTTGGACGATTTTTTACCTGCCCGCTGACACCAGGGTTTTAAGCGCCATTACAAAATAAAACTTTAACTCGTGTTAACGATATAACTGTACCATGGGGGTCATCTTTTATCTTATCGGTGGATGTTAATGTTTGACTTCGTCAAGATGATATTGAGTGTATTAAGGTCACTGACCTCTCGCAGTTTCTCCCGAGTGTTGAAATGAGACGTGATCTCCTCAAACACCTCGACCAGCTTCGGTAGTCGGTTTCCTCTAAACCTGGTAAATTCACATGCATACATTGAGGGGGTTATGTCACATGATGTTGATTTACAACACCCTGGTTTCTTCTCTGTTCACAAGGGACTCATCCTCTCGCTACGGAAGCTGTAAGTAACCGTCCAGGTTTCTGAGCTTAAAATTGTCATAGAGAGATGTCAAACTTAGATAATTTAAGATGAGTTTTTTCGAGTGCTCATGTCGGAAGAAAAAGTCTCGACGATTTGCAGTCATGGACTTTCCACAATCCAAGACCATCTTATCATGGAATCAATATACAGCAAAATAATCGGAAAGAAGTATGCTTATGGTGTGAGAGCTCGGTTAGGACATCGTAATTGTCAACTTTTTCCGTTTTTATGTAACAGTTTAACTCTGACAAATTGAATTGCATGGTCACTTTAAGCTTCCGTATCTCACTGAAACTGCCCCTTTTATGCGGAAAAGTCAGTTAGGTACGCCCCCGCTTTCTTCCCATGCCAACATACTGACCTACTCTGGAAATCATGTAGCTTGATTCCCTTACCAGAATCTGGAGCGGCTAAAATGTAATGTTAATCGCTATCTTTCTACCTTGTGTGATTTTCCTGTCATCTTCCTGTCCAACCCCCCCCCCCCTCCCCCCACTTTTTGTTAGACTCCACCTTGAGTGGCCTTATAATGGGAAGTACTCACACAAAATAGTAAATGAATAATATGGAGAACAAGAAGAAGAAAACAATACGTAGCAACTAAACATGCCGTTTCGGCTTATGGTTACGATTTCAGCTTTATGCATGCAGGTGGCAAGTTAGTTCAAATTGCACTAAAGGTACCAACTGCCACCACTACCTCTAGCTCGTGTTTTTATTTATTAATATCTTTTTTTTTAAAGACAGACCTCTTGCGTGATGATGGCACAAGCATAAACAGCGCCCTCACTGAGGTCAAAGGAAGCCCTGTAGTTTATGTGTGGGAGTTGTGCGTGGTGTGTACACACCCAGTGGCCACTGTTTTACCTCAACGCCCACTGCAAGGGGTATAACGGTGATTTGTTGTGGAGAACCGTTTTGGTTTATGTCATCACTAAACCTATTAGGGAACTTTTGAGGACTTACCACGTATATCCATTGTTCTCGGAAATGTGGGCATGCTCATAACTTCGTAAACAATGACAATTCACCTGATAAGTCTGCTGCCACCTAACGTTCCAAAGTCTCCCATTATTAGGTATCAGTAAAATACTTTATAGCTCATGCTGGACTTAAACTCATTATCCAAATAGAACAACTGAGGGCCCTTACATCTCGTAAACCTCCTCCCAGTTATTGCGAATGAAGTCCCATGCAACCTCGTACCCATCTGGATTCACGGCCAAGCCCATTAGGATAGTTTCAGTATCCTTGGCACAAGAGGTGGCCAAGAGGTGGCTGTGAATAAAAATCAACGATAATAGTATTTAGTATTCTGTGCCATTTTAAAGATAATAGACAATGGTTTTTGATACAAAACATCTTTAACGTTGCAAAGAAATTATAATCCATTGCGACATTTAGTCATAATGTGGTGCCGTTCACCTTTGTTTATGTAACGGTAGATGACGTCACTACGGGACAGAAATAGGTACCTTTTCAAAAGAAATGTGTTCCGTGAGCACGTGAGGGCGCTAATCCATTGTGTTCGCTCCCGTCGGTCATTGGTTGTCTGCATCATTTCCCATCCAAAGTCCCACTCTGATTGACCACCGAAACGAATGCCGTTACAATACACAACTGACCTCTGGTTGGGGTAAATTCTGAGGGATGAAGGATATAAGCCTCGAGAATAGTTTAAAGCTATATTAAGCACAGGTTGTCCACCTGTGGGAACTTAAATATTAAATCCCATCCAACGTGTGAAGCTACAAGCCTGTCCGCTGTTTGGTTCTTTAAAAACATGTGATGTCCCAAGGATGAAGAAGGCAATTCATTGGTTGGGCATGCTCGGCATTAAAATGATAGTGATGAATCAGGTCATTGTATGACGTATGTGACAACTAATCTATGAAAACGGTTCATGGGGGGGGGGCATGGTATGTATCCAGTCTACACTCTAAAAAGTCACGGGTCAGATTTGACCCGGAAAGGGTAAGATTTGATCCAGATTCCAGGTCCCAGGGCGGCTTGACCCATTCGGGGTTGGCGTGACCCGGAAAAGGGTTTCTTTTAATTGAGCCGGAAATAAGAAATGCACTGTATACAAAGGTCACCTGCCCCCTCCAACTTCCGATGTTTTTAAGTGATTTAAAAAAACAACTTTTTGAATAATTATGTTTTCCACTTATTTCTGATTTTTGTTGAAGGAAAAATGATAGCGATAAATCAAGTGATAGTCTGAAATGCTTTTGTGAATTCAAAATGGCCGCCCGTATTCGGCGGCCATCTTGGATTTTGTGTCTTTGGCCAGTAATTACTATGTGTCCCCCCCCCCCAGGTCCCCTTACATCCCCCCAAAAGCCCAGTCCTGATAGGGTTTAACTAAAGTATGAGAATGTTTATCTATAAATCCTCAAAACCTTTGTGGATAAGGTGGACGGGAAAGCGCTTACGTGTTTAATGTCGGGTCAGTCATATAGTCTTTGAACATGGTGGTCGTTTTGGAAACGCAGTGGCTGTTGCTGTAGAAACACGCCATAGATGTAACTTCGAACTTATTCTCCCTCATTCCTCTGTCAAATTAATTGTTATGGTTTTCAAAATTAGCTTAGTTTGTTCAACCAAGAGTTTGTTTTATCGAACACTTTTTTAACAAAGTGTAGTTTAAAAATGTGATGAAATAAACAATATTTTCCCGATTACGAACGGCTACGAATATATGATTTTTTTTCTACCATTATGTCTAATGATTGTTACTGTTATCACCTTGAAACTGGTACGTCTGATTTAAAGCTGGTACCCCAGCCCAACTCCTGGTAGAGTGGCTCCAGTAACTGTTGCATGTAACTCTGTCAGTCGTGAAAAACTATGGTCAAAATGTCTGCATTCTATTGTTATTTAGTAAGTTACAATAAACAATATTTTTAAAGACATCTCTCTCTCTCACTAACCTGCTCCCTCCATAAAATGTTATCGAAGATACCTTAATGATAAGTTTTTTTTAGTTTTGGTATACGAGTCCATAAGGGTACGATTGAGTCGTGCAAGTATACGTTCCTATGGAAGACAGTGAGATTTTTTGATGGATGTTGAAAGTTTTCCTTTTTGACTTTGAGTCATTCTGAACATGTGTATTTTGTCCAAAGTAATGAGTTTTCCAATTTGTGAAAAAAGGCTGCCACCTCGCTAGTCAGGCCCCCTTGTTTGGGAGGGAGTCGTCAATCTGGGACTCAGTGCATTTTGTTGCAGCCAGGACTCAAAGGGAGCTGCTGACACAGAAGCACAAAAAGTAAGCTAAGCAAAGGACAGTTTTGCATACCAGAATGCCACCTTACCAGCCACACACCATCTCACATTGTAACGTCTGTGACAGGTTGCCTGCTTTGCAGGCAATTGTTCAGCTTTATAGATAGCTCTATGGCAATAGGCAAATAATATATATAATCCATGTGATAACAAAACAAGACGCCCGCACATCATTCTATTACACCCATTTATAGACAGTATGATACAATAAAGACAGTCCAAAAGTCATGTAACGTCCTTACCTGAATTGCTGAGAAGGAGGATCGTCGTCCGTCATCGCTCAGCAGCATCTTGGCGAAGTAGGAGGATGTTGCCACCACAGCCTTGCGAGTCGAGAGGGAAGACGGTCCAAGATATGTGGAGAAGTTCTGGTAGATGTAGTTTGGTATGACTTCGGCTTTCGCCAAGTTTAACGTGTCGTAGATCAGACCGACTGAGTTCTCTACACCGAAAACCTAAACCATTGGTAAAAGAACAATGAGCATTTTGCAATCTGAATCGGCGATAACGAAGTACTGTAAGATGTAAAAGCCTTTTTCAAAACCCGATGCAGTTTATATAAAGCTAATGAAAAAGGTACTCAGTAAAGTTATGATGATGTGTTATTATTAGGCTTTGTCGGGGGGGGGGTAACTTTTGTCCGACTTGATGTTTAGTTGAGAGCATCGACAATTAATTTGTATAATTACAATAATGATTATATGTGCAGTGGCGTTGCAAACTCAGGGATTCGGGACCCAACGCCCCCTACTCAGGACGATTAAATACTGTTTGGTGGATTTGTAGTAACTTACATAAAAACGTCACTCACTACAAAGGATCATTCAGCTTTAAACCCAACCCCATCCCACCCTGGTGATTCTATAGCATTGTTGACATCTTGTAGTTGCTGTTGCTTTATGCGACCTTTCACATATTGTAACGTTTAATATCAGTGAATAATCTGATAAAATATTTCCTTCGATGGGTTTTAAAAACATTGTTTCCATAACACCTGTTTCATTAGTGTACTCTGTAACATTCGATTTGATGCTAGTCAAAAAAAGACTGAATCAAAAAATGCATGTTTTACATCCGGGTCCTTTTCGGCTTGGTCAAGGAGACGTTGCCAATTGTCGTCCTCGTAATTGACGCGGTAGAGACCAACCATCTTAGCGTTGGCAAGGTACCAGTCATCTGATGCAGCCTCGTCCGGTAATTTGAAATAGGCTACAAGAAAAGATCAAAGCAAACGGCAAGGAAATATTTCAAATGGACGGTACACAGTTGTTTTGATTACTTTGGAGCATGTAAGATATCCAAAATCAAAGAGATTATAACTCATCAGTGAAAATACACTGAAAACTGCTGACAGGCACGGCAGGAGCGCAATGTTGGACCAAAATTGACCTGTGCATTCGGACTAAGTCATCATTATTTTATTATAAAAGTACCTCAGCTATTAGCCCCTCGCACCAACGTCACATGCAGCTACTGTCTGCTTCCCGTTGTCTGTCATTTGAGGAGTGAAAATGCTTGGAAAGATAACCATGGTGTGCACCTAAATGTACCGGTAGTTACAGGCAAGATTTATTGTGTGGTGATCATGAATGGATCGCGCAAGTTGCGCGCGTTTCCAAACATTTTTTGAAACCTTGGGGTTCTCACGTACATTGCTTTAACGTGTCATGGAAACAAAATCGCACAATTCAAACGGGTCCCATCATTTAAATACGTGCAAGATTTGCGCAGTCTACTTTCTACTTACAGTAGTCCTCTGGTTCCATCCATAGTTGTTCCGGTTTATCATACTGATCCGCCGGTCCGGATTTATACACGTACGTCAGCGGAACATACCAACGGTACCTTAAGTAAAAGTAAAACAGTCCAAACAATAAAATGAAACTGAACTTACCTTTTCAGCATTAGTCATTGTATTGTGTAAAATGGAGTCGATTTCATTCGTTATCAAAGATATATATATTTTAAAACTTTATTTATAGAAATGGGGGAAATCGGATGGAAAACGAGTGAAAATAAGCTGTTAATTTTTTTCTTTCAAGACTTTTTTTACCCGGGGTCATCAGCTGCTCCACCGTCTATGATTTGTAAGAATCGTCTCTGTGTTGCCACAACGTCTTGTCCGGTTCTTGTCAGAGTGATCAGAGGGAATCCTGGCTGAAGGGTCCATGTGTCCATGATTTTCTTCACGTCGTGTTTCCCGACGTCTTTATCCGCCTTTCAAGAAAGTAAACATTCATGGATACGTCTAACTCTAGAATCTTGTAACTAGTGCTTCTTAAGTTCAACCAAAATTGATGTATGGTTGACATAATTCCATGAAATTGTAAGACTTTTCTTTATAAATGATTATCTTTTTCAATCTACACGTGAGTTGAAATTAAAAGCAACTATTTGGAATTGAATTTATGTATTTATTAAACATTATATATTGGACATATTATTATATATTATTATATATCTTCGGAAAATAACATATTACATTTAAATTGCCCAGGTCCTGACAAATTTGAAAAACATTTTTTTTTTCGTTTCAAAAACCTAATTATGACAGATTTACTTTTTGACGATTTTATGTACAAGTGTTACATAATTAACATTCTTTTGGCACATATGAGCTATTACTTTACTTCAACCCAAGCGGCCATGAGTCACAGTTGTTGTAGATATCCGTAACACATATGATATGTGTCAATAATGAATTCAACGGGATTTGAATGAAGCCATACCAGTTGTGTGCACTTAAAGAAAAACTGGGTCAGAATTGACCCGGATTCCGTGTCCCAGGGTCCTTACCCATTTCTAGGTCAGTATGACCCGGAATCCGTGCCAAAGTGACCCTAGAAATGGGACAAACTGAAGCAGAATCAGATTTGAAATCCCAGTTTTTAACCAGTGTCAGGGTGAGCCTGACCCGGAAATGGGTCAGGCCTTCTCTGACCCGGAATCCATGTCGTCTGATCCGGGAGGTTTCTTTTTAGAGTGTAGCAATGTTATTTCAAATTGATATCTCTTGGTTACTTGTGTAGCAATTTATTTTTATTTTGTATTATCAATTTTTTTTTATTCAGTTAATGACAACCAAACCGGGGCTTGAATTGTTAAAAGTCTGGGACCCTTGTCTGAAATGATAATAATAACTATAATTATTATTGTGTCGACAGGGAATCCAACAATTAGTATGGCTGCATGCAGTACAAACGACCTGCATAACTATACACCTCTCTAAGGATAACCTCGACAGAGGGATAACTACGGTAGATATTTCAGTTCAAGTGTGTTCACCGTCAACATTTCATGTTTTCCCTCGACCGTCTGACTGTTCAATTTCACCCACTGTGGTTTAAAATGCTAATCTAGAGTGCAGTATATGATGTGACAAATGCATCTTAACAGTATACACAAAGTACAAAGGTAGTTTTGTGCACAGTTGGTCCACCATACAAAACCTGTGCAGTTAAATGGTTTGAAATGATTGGTCAACCCACTGGGAAATGCTACCAAGAGTATGAGAGTTTTAAGAAAGGATACCTACGTAGGTCAGTTCATCCCATAGATCTTCTGAATTGGCATTCTTGTAGGCCCGCTCCTTGAGGTAGTTTCTTATACCTTGGTTGAAGACATCGAGGGTCAAGAAATGCTCCATCATCCAGAGGATAGATCCTCCCTAACAATGAAAAACGTCCTGCATTTTTAAACTAATTGTCTACCCTCACACAATCTCGAAAGTTTCCTAATTTGGATGAAAAGCTTTTGAGCATTCGTCGATAACGATAATTGGTAGAAATATTTGTATCTTTTGTGTTTCTTTGTGGCAAAAACAGTATTTTGTTAGAAACACATGGTTTGTTATCGTGAGTTAACAGTACGTGTTAGCATTACCTTATTATAAGGTATAGCTGTAAATATCCCGTTGATGTCGGCATCATTGGCGTAGATTGGTGCCCTGATAGCTTCATAGGTACCCCGACTGTCGTAGTCAAGTGCTGGCACAGTTGCATCAACGTAGAACGACTCAAACTAGGAAGAACAAAGAGAATTGCGAAGGGTTGTGTTCGCTTTATTGTTGGAACAAGTGATGTCCGTTTAATTCACAAGAAAGTGAACTGTCTTTAAAAGTAAGGCTGGTAGTGCTATAGTGTGGTCGTGTAAGTTACAAAATGTTATTCGACACCTCTGAATGCTAAAATTGGAACTCAATATCTACGAGCTTTTAAATTGTGCACGTCGAACGCCTTCTTTGAAAATGACCTCTCCGATTGGACTGGAGCAAACTCTAGGTGGCGCACTATATTGTGAACAACGCACAACAGATCCCATACATCATAACACGCGAGCGATGTCCACATTGCGTGCTATGGGTTATTGATCAGGCTTACCTTTCTGAACTCAGGGTGTACTCTGTCAATGCCAATATGTTCCATGTAGGTAGCAAAGCCTTCATTCAGCCACACGTCATTCCACCATTCTAATGTGACTAAATTACCGAACCACTATAACAACAAACAGACAACACAAATGATTTTATTTGTTTCAATCAAATCAATCGTGATACCTCAAAGCGATAAGAATAAGCCGAGACATCATTAATCGAATTCCATGTTAGGTGGTACTTATTAAATATCAAATGGCATTATATTAGTTTCGGCATATTAAAGTTAAAATAAACAATAATTGTTTATTAAGCACAAGTAATGGAGGTTTATTTTAAAACTCACTGATAGTAAAGTTTATATCAGCAGTGACAGTCCTCCAGAGGCATTTTAAACTTAAAACACTGCCAAAGTCGAGAAAATTGCATGTTTCTCAGTTTTCACAGCCTTTTTGTTTGTACTGTGTTTATTGAAAACTAAAGGATGTGGATGAATTTACTGCGACTTGACAAAAACAACAAAATACGCATTTAAATTTAGAAATCACGTTATTTCATCTGCTCTGGTAGTATTACAAGAACGTTTAAGACATCAAATTTGATTTCTTTTGCCTGTTGTGTTTACTTCGAGGCAAACATTGAACGTTATGATTAATTGAACGTTAAGATTAATAATAACTAGTTTTTATATACCGCTTTATCTACGGCGTCTCAAAGCGCGTATTATTATTATTATTTTTAAGACAGGTTTCTGAAGTTGTTAAATTATGAGGTCCATTTATGTAACACCTTAAGGGTTTACAAGGTGGTGCGGCTCATTCAGCAGCCACTGCCAGAACCACTGGGGCAAACTCCTTTTTCTTAATAGCGGCAAGTGTAACTGGGTTCTTTTACGTGCATTACACAACACACGGGACCTACGGTTTTACGTACCATCAGAATGACGAAGAAATAATAGGTTAGTGTGAAGACCGGGACTCGAACCTAGACGCTCTGCTAATCAGAAATACCAGAGCAGTTGAGTCCAGTGCGCTTGACCGCTCGGCTATGACACGCCACACACCACAGATTTATTAACAAAATGTAAAACACCTTGATATTATCTTCTTTTGACTTACCATGTGAGCCAACTCATGCGTAATTAACTTTGAGTAGAATGTGTTGTCACCGAAATCTTGCATGCCGTACAGCAGATAGATGTCCTGGTAGGTGATAAGACCCCAGTTCTCCATAGCGCCTGCACCGAAGTCCTGTATAGCTATATGATCTTTTGAGGCAGAATATCAAATAAAAAAATAATAAAAAATAAATTAAGAACATTGTTGGCAATGCAATGGCTTTTACTAACAACCTCGTTCACATGAGCAGCCGCACCACATTGTCTCCTCTAATTATCACCAACCACAGTACGCTTAGAACAAAACGAGGATATACTATCAATTACCTTTGCGTTCTGAAACATGTATTCGGCTTCGGCTTTGGTTTAGGCTCCCTTCGCTTGTTTGAAGCCCCTTACCGACAGTGCGCGTTTTTTTATAAAGTTGACAGAGCTTAAGCCAAAGTCGTAGCCGAATCGTTTGGTATTGAAACTGTGTAAAAGTAAGAAAACACACAAAAATAATGGGCGAAAATAGAATAAATGAAAGCGGCAACAAAACTGCCGTGTGGTTTTTCTTTGTTTTGATGCCTACATCACTCCTCGCCTTCGTGTAATTTCAGTGCTCGCTGGGTATTTAAAGGTTCACTGAAATAAAAAGTATTCCTGCTTTTATGTTACACCTTATAATTTTTGTAAAACGAGTCACTTGTAAGAAATCATTTTTTGCATTCCTGTGTATTTTTGCATAATTTGTTTTCTTTAAAAATAACAGTCTTCAGGAACGCCCACAAAAATAGGTCACTTGCTAACAATGGCTGGATTCTCAACGTGACATCACATGCATTACAACCAAGAATGAATTTATTAGAAGAACACATATTTGTCATTCCTTTGGCAGACCCAATCCCAGAACAATTGTTTTGTGGAATAGCTTAGGAAACATTATGTAATGCATGTGATGTCACATTGAGAATCAAGCCATGTTAGCAAGTGACATATTTTTGTCGGCGTTCCTGAAGACTGTTATTTTTTAAAGTAAAACAAATTATGCGAAAAATACACAGGAATGCAAAAAATGTGAATCGTTTTATAAAAATCATAAGGTGTAACATAAAAGCATTAATACTTTGTATTTCAGTGAACCTTTAAGTGAATAATGCTTAAAAAGACGCATTGCCCGTGTTTTGACGAAATGATTTTACAAGCGAACGAATTTAGAAAGAGTACAGTGTTTGCGTCAAATTTCTGACGTAGAGAACTGTAGAAACAAGCGCTTTTATTTTAAACGGGGCTCGGTCTAATTGGCTAACCGGCGGCCAATCAGCTTGTAATATTTTGATTTGGTTCTCAGAATCTTAGAGTTTTCTAGCAACTCTATCAACTACCATAAAACACGAAGGCACGTGAAGAAGGGTCCAGCTTCCCTTTATTACTACTAGTCATAGTTTTGATGTGTGGAAACCTTAAGGTAACGAAGAGCCAGCACCTTGATAAAAAATTAATATGATCAGACATACAACTATATTTTGCTATTATAACCTTGTTTGTCAAATGGGAACTCGTTGTCCAAGTAGTCATCGAAGTAAACCTGAACTAAATCTGATACATTGAGAGCGTACGGAGCCAGGTCGATCAGCTCGGTCTCGCACCAAATGCGAATCTGTAGAAACCGATCAATTAAGATTTGGATTGACAACGTGAAGAAACAAGATTGATGAAATATACGTTGCAACCAAATGCAAACCTACAAACCAGTCAAGAAACCATGCCTTTTTTTGTCTCACTCCAATGCAAATAAAGAAGTTCAAAACAAGAAGTAAAAAACAAGTTCGTGGGCAAATACTTTTCATGTAGAACTCGTGCCCTTTTGCTGGGATCATAAAGTAGTTCGTCCCAGTAACAAAAGGACGTAAGCAACAAAATGGCTCCTGACATGAAATATGTGTCATTCTGTTGTTTTTTTATGCTAGAATTAACCTGAAGACAATGTTTGCCCATTCCTCATGCAGAATTTAACCTTTCTAGAATGACTTGTGCATGGCAACAAATTTACCAAACTTTCCCGCTCATAATCCTTGAAACACAAATTTTAACATACATTGCTTACGTCCTTTTACCGGGCACACGACGAACTGTTCTCAACTTTACAAAACAACCCTCTTTCATCTCTGATGTTGTCATGTGATAAGTGGTACAGTTTTATAGAAAACTGAGTATAGTTTCACTTTGTATCTTACGACAGTTAAAAAAATAAACTGTTTACCAAACATCCATTCGCGTTTGTGACATTGATGGACGAGAAGTCGTGTACTATAAATGCAAGAAGGTACGTCGGCATTGAAGGCACCCTCTTGAAGTAAGTCCTGGACCAATGACTGTCCAACTGGATACGTCTTATATCAATGCCATTAGACAAGGCGCCCATGTCTGTACGATGTTCTAGTTGTACGTCGTAAGATGCCTTGAACGTGGGCTCGTCGAAGCACGGCAGGACGCGTCGGGCGTATGTGCCTGCCATCTGCGTCGTGGCAATAAATCTGTAAAAGCAAACAGAAGCGTATGAAGATTTGTTGAAAAAAAGGGTTTAGTTGGAGATTGGAGCTTGAAGAACTTCTGATAATACTTAACTAATATTAATTACTATTTGTAGTATGAACTAAAAATACTAAACAAGACCAACATATAAACCGACCTGTCTATTAAAATGTAGGTCTTTTCTGGATAACGTTACAAAAGACAGCTGCGGAACCTAGCAGGGGACATGCAAACAGTGCATTAAACCTCCGTTTATTTTATTTTATGTTATTATATATTTGTTTGTCTCTGCATGTCATGTTAAAGGCTCCTTAGAAAGCAAAAGTGGTTTGGTCGACTTATCTTGATTAATGTTTGTTTCTTTAATATACATTTCTTTGTGTTAATCCCTAATGCTTTCGTTTTGATATATACCTTGGAAAACGTCAACATTGATAACTTTTATACTTAGAGTTGGCGGTTGGGATACTTTGAGTTACATTTGTTTTGATTGTTTTTTGCATACTGACCTTGTGTTGTTCTGTGAAGTGATGTACTTGCTCAAATAAAAACCAAAATTATCAGTCCACAGTTTACCGGAGTACGTGATGTAGATGTCATAGTCTTCATGAGGTCGAAGCATCTCCTCCAACTTGAGAACCAAGAAAGCATACTCCTCAATCATCTTATAACTCTCAAAGATGTCTGTCTTATCCAATGTACTGACGCTATGGACAGTTGGCATACCATGGATGCTGATATTCTTGGAGTGTAGAGTGATCTCATCTGTTGCTTCCATGCACTCCACTTTTATCCGGACCCAGCCGTCAAAAGTGAATCTCTCTCCGAGCTTTGAGTCTGGTACGTCATCTTCGTACAAGAACGGACGGAGGTTGAGCTCGTAGCGTCTCGGTAGAACGGTCTTGGGGAGCCGGCCCTTCATGAAATCCTGCGGAGAAGTAGTAGATGGACGTGTTGGCCTACTTGGTGCAGTCGTTGGATCTTGGATTGATGGTGCCTGGATTTTGGAGTGATCAGGTATGTAGTAGGCCATCAGCACTGTCACAACCAGAAGTACACATACCACTAGGATTGAGAAAGCGATCCTAATAGGGCTGCAGTACATACCACCCTTCGGATCAGGTTTGTCCGGTTGTAAAATAACTATCGGGCTGGTGTCCTTTCTGTCGGTAAGCTCCATGGTATATTTCCAGCAATTTAAAGGTGACAATGGCTTGGTTTTCAACAGTGATTTTGCATCAAGGCACGTCAACCTTTGAGGTGCAGCCTCTGGCTGGATGAATGTATCCAAGCTGAATATTAAACCTCCGAATCTAGCGCGATATATTTCCGGTTCCTGCAACCACCTTTACTCTTGACAAAACTACTGAAGTCGGTTGTACATGGTGTAATATTCTAAACTCATTGTCTACATCTGGTTTATTTGTCTTGTCTTTGGAAAGTCTGCACACAGGTTTTTTTTTTTGAAGTGGAATGTTCCATGGGTAAAGTGTAAAACAAATCTCATGAATCTGACCCATTTGTATTTATCAGTGATATGTGATGTTTGTTTATATGAATTATGAACGACCCATATATGAAATCACTTAAATGATATCTGATAAACTGATGAAATGATTACAGGGCCAGAGTACAAGCGGGTTTTTGCGACTTTGTAAATATTGAGATTACCCAGAGTCAGTTAAACAACTATGCAAGCCTGTTGCTTGTATTTGTTCCAAATCATGCTTCTCACTTTAAATACCTTTTTTAATTGTCTTTCTCATAAATACAGGACATACTGAATTTTCGAATCATGAGACAGTTTGATCTTCTCATGAATGTCTTTATTTTCTTCAATGTCTTCAATTTCTTTTTTTCCCTTCAGTGTCTTCAATCCTTTCAATCTCTTTAATCTTTTCCAACACCTTCGTCTTTTCAGTCTCTTTCATCTCTTCCAACTATTCCGTCCTTTGAATTTACCCAACTTCTAATCCCTACAAACCTTCAGTCTCTTCTATCTCTTCCAACTCACCTGTCTTTTTAATCTTCCCAATCTATCTAATCCCTTCAATGTCTTCAGTCTCTTCCATCTCTTCCTACTATTCCGTCCTTTGAATTTACCCAACTTCTAATCCCTCCAAACCTTCAGTCTCTTCTATCTCTTCCAACTCACCCGTCTTTTTAATCTCCCCAATCTCTCTAATCCCTTCAATGTCTTCAGTCTCTTCCATCTCTTCCTATTCCGTCCTTTGAATAAACCCAATCTTTCTAATCCATTCAGTCTCGTCCATCTCAATCTCTTCCAACTCGTCCGTCACTGCAATCTCTTACTTTTATCTAATCCCTTTAATCTCTTCAGTCTCTTCTATCTCTTCCAACTCACCCGTCTTTTTAATCTCCCCAATCTCTCTTATCTCCTCAAACTCTTATCTCCTCACTCTCTGTCTCTCTAACCCCTCAAACCTCTCTAGTCCCTTTAATCTCTTTAATCTCTTCCATCTCTTGCATCTCTTCCAACTCTATCGTGTCTTCAATCTCTTTTGTCTCTCTAACCCCTTAAATCTCTTCAGTTGGATCCTTCTCTTCAATCTCTCCAGTCTCCCTTGTCCTTTCAATCTCTTCAGTCTCTCTAATCCCTCAAATCTCTTCAGTCGCTTCCAACTCTTCAATCTCTTCAATAATTTGTTTTCTTAATATAATAATAATAATTAAAGCGTCATGTATCCAAAACAATTGCTCAAAGGCGCTGTACAATTAAAAAGTAAAAAAGCCCAGCCTATAAAAGCTAAAACCAAATGTAAAAAAAATGTAAAATAACAAAACTACAATCTAAAAAGACAAAAAGTAACAAAGGCAAATTTACACAATAAAAGAAATTCAATACACCTAAAAACTAGATGTATTCCATACTAAAAGATGACACCTTAAAACTAGATGTATACCTTATAAAAAAGAGAAAATCTGGAAAAAATAAAGATATATTCCTTAATAAAAAAAATAAGTCATAAGACGTGATTTAAAACAGCCATTGATTGGTAATGATTGTGTTCCACAACTGTGGTCCGACCCTGCAAAAAGCCCTTTCTCCTGCTGATTTTAGTTTGATTGCAGGGACACGGAAGAGATTTGTGTCAAATGATGACCTAACAAGGGACAGGATTTCGGCAGGCTTTGTACATGATAAGAATGAGTTTGTACTGAATTCTTCGAGTAACAGGCAGCCAATGTAAAGATTTGAGAACTGGAGTGATGTGATCTCTTCGTTTCGTACCAGTAAGAATCCTCGCACCCATGTTCTGTATTCGCTGAAGGCGAGATATAGCGCTCTGTGGAAGGCCATGCAGCAGGGCATTGCACGAATCTAACCTTGAGGTGACGAAAACTTGTATTGCTGTTGCTGCCGCATCAGTGAGGTGCTTCCTGCTCAGTCGTATGTTGTACAGCTGATGCAGCTTTACGGACCTTGGTGATACGTGCACTACAACCCAGTGACGAACCAAAGATGACACACAGGTTGCAAGCCTGATCCCTGGGCAAGATAGTGCAGTTGGGTAAATTTATACTAGGCTGATGAACTTTGGCACGCTGTTGGTGGGTGCCAATAAGTAGACATTCGGTTTTATCTCCATTGAGTTTGAGTCTGTTAAGCACCATCCATTGTTGGATCTCATGCAATGCACTCCTATGATATTCAAACGGGTGGCAGTAGCATTTGCAGAAGGTTTGAACGACAGTCAAAATGAGTATCATTCGCGTACAAATGGTAACATAGTCCATAACAGAGTCCATGTCGCTTTACCAAGTCTCCCAGTGGTGAGGTGTAGATTGTGAATAAGATGGGTCCCAGCACGGAACCTTGTGGAACACCACAGGAGAGGGGAATGGCCTTGAGAGGGTGTATTTAATGCATACTTGCTGCATACTACCAGTGAGGTAGGACTGGAACCATTCAAGTGCATCCCTCCAATCTCTTTAATCCCTTCAATAACTTCAGTCTCTGCCATTTCTCTAATCTCTTTTATTTCTTAAATCTCAAATATCAATTCAACTCTTCTAATTCTTCTCTTTTCGATCTTTCTAATCCTTTCAATCTCTCTTATCCTTTTAAATTGTTCTCTCTGATCTCCTTTTACAGTGTTTTGCGGAGAGTCTGGGCCCCTAATGAAAACGGCTCTACAAAATATAAAGTTTTGCTTACAACAATATTTTGATAAAAACAATTTTGAATCAGCGAATACAATTTTTTAATTATACATTGTAATTAACTTGAAACTAACATTTTTATTTGAAATATTTCGCCTCTTTAAACAGAACTAACTTGTGCTGTAATATTACCCCCAAACCAAAGAAACAAATCAATACAAAATCATTCATTAAAGCCATAAACTATTATGAAATTCATACCTTCAGTTGAGTAAGCGGCCTTATTTTTGCAAAATAACGTTTCTTTTGCCTTGCTGCCAAGATAAATATCAAGTCCGAAATACAAAATTTCTGGAAATGCTGGCTGTCGTAACGTTAAAAATAATTTGTTAAATATACATATAAAGCACCCGGGCAACCCTGATAATTGTCAAAGACCAGTATCCGCACTTTATGTGACTCTACATTATACATGAATTAACAAACATGTGAACGGTTAAGCTCAATCGGGCAGTCACTAATATAAGAAAAAGGTGAGAAAAAAACTTTATTATGTTCTCATATTGGGTTTCGGACTCGCGATATCAAATTTAATTGTTTACAAATTGTGTTTTACAACATGCAAGTTATATGCAATTCTAAGAATGTTTAATGCCACTGTTGTGCACACCCTTTTAAGCGTTGATTTTAAAGGGACACGTTACCTTTGGGCTCTTTTGTGCTAATAAAAAAACGCTTTTTTGTGAAAAGAATATGGTTGGATATTTATATATTTTAAAGTAGATTATAATGATTCACATAGATATCCCTTGAAATGTTGTGCTTTTTGTTTGTTTTTACGTGACAGAACGCGGTCTGCCGTAGAACCAAATTTTTGATTCTACAAAATGGCGGACCATAAGTTTGGAGTGTGGTTCCGTTGGTTGTATTTTTAGAGGAAAATGTGCATTTTGTGAACCACTACTCACTAATTACAACACACTCTAGGTATTTTATTGCATTAACAATCAAAAAAGGACCAAGGAGCAATTCCAAAGATCAAAATTATAAGAAATTTCGAGGCCGGCATCACCCAATTTTGTTTTGCTCACCCTTAATTTGTATCAACATACTAGACAACTATTTTTTTTCTGCTCAAGCCCAAGTCTTGCAAAAATAACGAAGTCCTGATGAGGACGATTTCAACATGCTATTTAAGCAGCAAGCACTAATAAACAAAGTTATTTTGCTAAGGAATTTAAAAGCGTGGCACCCGTTGCAATAATGTAAGCGACATGTCTTTTGATGTAGTAGCCCGTTTTTGCTGAGCAATATTTTTCTGTGCTAACCAGATGTTGTGCCTAACATCTTCAATGAAATTCAACCCAGGCCTAAAAGAGCGAGGCCATCCATTGCTTCGTTTGTTCTGCACTGTTTGCCATCCACCGTATGTTCACCTTCGTTGTTACAATGGCCGACTTATAGGCGTACTGCAAACCGCCAAGATGATGGTTTTCGCCAAAGTCCAGCAACTGCAAATATAATCATAGCGGTAAAAAGTAGACCTACTGGATATAGACTGTGGACATCAAGCGGCTATTGTTGGTCCAGCCATTTTGGGAGTCAAGTTGCATGTACAAAATATGGAAGGAATCTAAACAACGCGCACGTGACCATAAAATGGACACTGCTTAATAAAAAAAGTGCAACCAAGATTTGTCGTGCGATGAAGTCAGGTGAATTTGAGACTTTTGAGGATGCCAGATGGCATGCAGACTTACCAAGTATAACACAATGTTCTCGGAAACTTGAGCTTGCTCATAACTACGTAAACGTAAGTCTGCTGCCACCTGTCGTTCCAAAGTCTCCCCTGGCCGGGGTCACTAGACTGCGAGTGCAATTAACGACCATTTCAAGACAGATTTCTGAAGGTGCGTCCAAACATCATTCCAAACACAAGAAACAAACTTCATCGTCTTTAGTATTATCATAAAGAGTTGGTTTCTCAAAAGAACTTCTGATCAAGGTCACAAAGAGAAAAATCGGGTTTATTTTTGGATTTTTTTTTTACCTCTTGCAGTTCCTCTTGTGTGTTGAAGTAAGATGTGATCTCCTCAAATATACTTGAAAGCCCAGACAGGCGATTCCCACGGAACCTGTCGAGATGAACAAAAATAAGATCAAAATATCGTTGAATAGAATTAAAGGCATATTGTGCACATTCTAAATAGCCTTTTGCAACTGCATCAATCGAAATAACCAACGGTGATTTGGTAGATTGTAATTATTGTCATGACTTTGAGAGTGTTTTAAAAGGAAAAATTTCTCTCCAAGATCGATAATGGTATGAACTTTTTAAAATAAGTGAGCTGTCAAAATGAAAGGGATAAATGTTTTTTCTTTCATAATTTACCAATATTGAACTTTAACCGTGAAAATCATTTTAACTAATCATCGGGAAAACACGACTGAGCAGGTTATTCAGCTTTGATCGTGCAAGATGAGAACATTATTGTTAGTACTATTATTATTTTTACTTCTGGCAAAGTCTCGCAAAATGGCTCTTACATCGTGTTAACTTCCTCCCAGTTGTCGCGGATGAAGTTCCATGCATCCTCGTACCTGTCTGGATTTTCGGCCACGCCCATCAAAATAAGTTCAGCGTCTCCAGGTCTGAAAGTCGTTTTATCCAACAGCGACTCCAAGAAGCTAGATGATTTAAGGAGAAATTCATCAAGTAATTTACTACACTTTGTAGTAGTATTCAGGTTATATCTGTGTGGTCTGAAATGCACCAGGTGATCTTTGTAAGTATTGTGCAGAGCTGGTCGTCAACTCTGCTCAACATTGACGGGTTCAGTTGGTGTCCAGTTGCTTGTGATTCAAACCTCTTCACTGGTATGCATCTATTCCCGGAGAAATAGTTCAGTTTGAAACACCGTCGAAGCAGATAAAATGCCATCAAAAGACCCCTAAAATCACCACAGCTTATTTTGATTGCTGCAACCAAAATAAGCCAAATGTGATCGTGCCCCAATTTCCCTATCAAACATGAACCGTTTTTGTTTTTGTCCCTAAAGCTTGACCATTGAAACTGATGTACTTTTCCCATGTTTTTTTTTTCAACTGTGGATATTGAAAGCTGGAGGGTTAGAATGAATTCACTCTCCCATAACCAATGAGCGTGCTGTCCCCTGTGTTTGTTATACCTTTGTACACGAGAACTATCCTTCGAACACGTGAGGGCGCTCATCCACCGGGCACGCTCTTGTTGGTCATTGGCTGTCTGCATCATTTCCCATCCAAAGTCCCACTCTGATTGGCCACCGTAACGAATGCCGCTACAATACACAGCTGACCTCAGGCTTGGGGAAAGTCTGTCCAAATAAAACATTGAATAAGTAAAATGGAGAGCGGAGATGCTGCCAACGAAAAGTGACTGTTCTTTGTTCCTGAAGTATGGAAGATGAACTTGGGAGGCAAATCTGCCCTTGTTATACTAGTATAGAAATTATATTTTGTCTCTGGTTTAGGGAAAGTCTGTCAAAATTAAATATTTAGAACCACAAATAAAGGTTACGTTGCGTGATGAATATAAAGGGCCTCGGGAAATAAAACGGGGAGCAGAAATACTGCTGGCAAAAAGTGGCGTGTTGTTGTTTGGGATGCAACCTGTCGTAAGAATATCTAGACTTGGGAGGCAAAACTTCCTGTGTAAAACTATTTTATTAGAAGTTGCCTTCTGTACGTTTTGAACTCACGTGTTTAGATCAGGATTGTCCATCAATTTCTTGAACTGAGTGATTGCTTTGGCAACACATCGAATGTTTCCATAGAGACAGGCTGTAGATGTAATATCAATCTGCCTCTGTGATCCCCGCCCCAGTCTGGTGAAAGAAAACAATTGTGTTTTTTTCAAAGGTTTCAGTTTTTAGGAACTTTGTCTTACCTTACATTCTTTCAAAGCACAAACAACTGGCACCACAATTTAGTGACAATTTTTGGACAAACTGTCGACACTATTTCCCTTTTTGACACTGGCTCTGGCTTAGGCTCTGTCACTATTTTTCTGAAAATATGCACTTTTGATACGGGGCTCCATTCAGGCAGGCGCAGCCTAAGCCGGAGCCAGAGCTGGAGCCGAAGCCATTGTTTCGAAAAGGGGTCTTCGTATCAAACGAAACGTCACACTGTTAACAGCTTAGCCATCGTAGTTCCTGATACAAGTGGTTATCTGAAGTTTTTCTGCCTTTTTTGTATAGAGGTTTAACTTGGTCGATTTCAAACTAGGGCTTTCTCGGCGCCCTCGCGTTGGTTTCGTAGTATGGTACCCTTGAGCATGAACCGGCTGTTGTGAGTGACCACTGAAGCTGTGTTCGATTCATTCGAAGGGAAAGACACCAGACCAATGCTCAATTTCATGGCTATGCTTACTGCGGAATTCTGCGCTTACGCTCCCGTTCCCGCTGGTAGTGTTAGTGCCTATTTACCGCGATAGCTCAGTGAAAAAAACGCTTATTAATATGAGGACAGTACAAGCACAAGCAATAATTCCTTTCAAACATTGGGCCTAGCCCACCACTCGTCAGCCTACCTTGCTGCTGGTACGTCTGAAATCACGCTTTCATCCCATCCCAACTCGTCATACAGTGGCTCGACTAACCTCTGCATGTATTTCTGCCATTATCAATTATGAACAAAGAATTGAAGACAATTACACACGGATTATGGAATATTATATTCTTAAACATGTGTTATTGCAAAATCCATACAAAACCAGTTCCTATGTTAATTTACATATTAAGCGAAACAATAATATGGGCCTTGTCATCATTTGGATCACACTGTCCATCCAGAACACCTGGGTTATGAACGCGTACATTCCTGTTGGTACATAGGCGTTTAAACCCTGTATTCTAGGTAGCTTTACATGATGTTAACTGAAAAAAACAGATTTCTATGTGTCTAAATGGAGTATTTTCTGTTTCAAACAGTGTTTAAATATTAATTTCTGATCACCACAGATTTGTATCAGCCAAAACTAAAAGTTGAACTTGACTAGAGTGTGTGTCTGCACACAAAACTCTGGAACTGATCCGGGTCATAACCAATGATCTATAAGATCGCAACGTACCCTAATAGATGAGGAGGATGGTCCTCGTTTACTTTTCAACAGCATCTTCACAAAGTAGGAGGACGTTGAGACCACGGCTCTTCGGGTAAATGGAGATGACGACATCAGATACGTTGAGAAGTTCTGGTAGATCCAGTCAGGGATGACCTCGGCTTTCGACAAGAGGAACGTCTCGACAACCAAACCAACCGAGTTCTCCTCGCTGAACACCTACATGTGTACACATAACTTTATATTATAATCTAAAATAAAAGCTAAAGGTATTTATTGAACAAATCTTAGTTTAACATATCGGTTTTAATTGTGTCAAGTCTCCGTGAATTGTAATGAACCATAGGGTTACCTTACCCCTGGATCGGTGGCAGCTTGGTCAAGGAGACGTTGCCAGTTGTCGTCTTCGTAATTGACGGTGTAAAAACCAACCATCTTAGCGTTGGCAAGGTACCAGTCATCAGATGCAGCAGCGTCCGGTAGAGTAAAATAGGCTTCAGAACAATTTAAAATCACAGCACATGAAAATGACTTCAAGCACAACACCCCAGTTGTGTAAAAGCTACATCATAGACTTAAATAAATAATTGACGTCGAATGCCAGTACAGAACGTTGAGGTTAACAAAATTGACTCGTTTTTTCCAGTTTTTTTATGTGGAAAATTAAACTAAAAATGAGCTAACTGAACTCACTTATTTTGTGCCTATTTAAACCTTAAGGTAACGAATATTGAAGTCATGGTGGGATCAGGTTGGATCTGTGTTTTTCCCCTGCCTTTCATCTCTGTGGACCTCGGTTCGAACGCACCTCTTACCCAAGCATTAGGTTTTCAGTCCCTAACTAATTGTGTATTTTTTACCCCTGTTTGGGGGTTT
Organism: Marthasterias glacialis; assembly: GCA_911728455.2. Taxonomy (NCBI): domain Eukaryota; kingdom Metazoa; phylum Echinodermata; class Asteroidea; order Forcipulatida; family Asteriidae; genus Marthasterias; species Marthasterias glacialis. The sequence continues at coordinate 10,207,525 of OU452229.1, forward strand.
TCCTCCCATATCTGAAACTGATAGTTTAATCTGTGTTTCTTCTTTTATCCTGTCATTGGCGCTTGCGCTGTTTGATGTGTAAAGCAAAGAAGACAAAAAAGAAGGGGAAAAAAGTTATTCACAGCAAAATTCATACATGCAGCTTAGTCAAACCCTTGCGAGCAGCTATCACGGAAAAGGCATTAAATTCACTTACAAACCTCAAGGTTTTATTTGACGTGCTGTCAATCTAAATAAAATTGTAGTAATAATTAATAAACAAGATAACGATTTTGGTTCGCATTTCATGAGAGCATTTTAATTCATTTCTGTGATTCTGATTGAAAGAGAACAATTTATATCTAGGCGGGGAATAATTGGTAAAAAAAGTTCCTCTTACTATAATGTTCCGTTGGTTCCATCCACACTTGCTCCGGTTTGTCATACTGATCTGCCGGTCCGGATTTAAACGCGTACGTGAGTGGAACATACCACTTTTTTCTAGAGTAAAAAGGTAATTCGAATGGTAATTCGGCACCTTTTAATTTGCATATAAATTTACCAAGTAAACGGCGGTTCGCATCCCCACTATAATGTAAAAAAGGGCCTTCACTGCTGTTTTGCATGTCTAGGTCCTGTTGGTAAGTCTTAGGTCTTACTTGTTTACTTCATCATTCAGGTTGGCTCAGTGGTTTCTTTTCCTGTCTTTCACCTCTGTGGACCCCGGTTCGAATCCCGGACTGGAGCCTTGCATGTGGGTTGGGTTTTCAGTCCCTATCTGATTGCGTGGGTTTTCCCAATTTGGGGTTTTCCTCCCACATCTAAAACTGAAATTTCTTCAACGTCTTCTCTACACAGGTACCTCCAACCCTATGGGTCAGAGTGCAAGTCACTTTTGAGGGTTCCCTTAGTTTCATTACCAGAGTATTAATGAACTGGGATTTTTCATTGGATTATTAAGCACTGTTTCTGCGTTGTCAGGAATTAAAGTATACTTTATGTAGGCTTTTGGAAATGCTTTCTTAAGACCTTACCCGGAGTCTTCAAGTGTTTCGTTTTCTATTATTTGTAAGAACTGTTTCTGTGTTGCCACAACGTCCTGTCCGGTTCTTGTCAGAGTGATCAGAGGGAATCCTGGCTGAAGGATCCATGTGTCCATGATTCTCTTCACGTCGTGTTTCCCGACGTCTTTATCTGCCTGTACAGAAATGAAAATAATGTGACGTAAATGACATTAAAACAAAAATAACAGTAATAATAAAATTTAAAAAAAAACATCTTTGGAGTCTTTCGACACGAGAAAATTATTATTTCGTCTTTAATTTGTATTTAATTATTTTTTTTTTATTTTTTAATGCGACATCGTGATCATGTTTCGTAACCCCACATGGTTGCTTGGTACGGCCTGACGTGAAAGTGACGAGACAGTATTATCTCGTGGATCAACGTCTCGTTGGAACGAGAATATGTATCTTGAGGGATCGAGAATATTATGTCGTGGAAACGAGGTAAAACCTCGGGCCGGAAAAGGATGTAATATGAGGTCTAGTTTCAATAGACCTTTCCATTGTTGATAAACAAACCACGCTGGACGGCCAAATGTAGCAAAACATTCAAGTCTTGTTGACAGACGTTGTGACCAAATTCAACATTTTTGCAACTTTCTATTTAAAGAAAATACATCTCATTATTGGTTGGTTTGTTTCCAACAGATTTTTAACAGTTTTTGGATAAATATTTTTGTAACATTTTTGCAAACTGTGATTATCTGTTTTTGCTTTGCATTGACGACTCTCCGTAGTTTTTCCATCTTGGTTGGCATAAAACTCGGGCTGTGACGTTGCAAAAGAAAGGTCTATAAGATAGTTAATTCATTCCCACGAGTTTAAAACGTATGTTTGCCATCACTTTCTATGGTGGTGGTAATTAGTTTAACGGCATCAAATACCTACGTAGGTCAGTTCATCCCACAGATGATCCGCATTGGCATTCTTGTAGGCTCGCTCCTTGAGGTAGTTTCTTATACCTTGGTTGAAGACATCGAGGGTCAAGAAATGCTCCATCATCCTGATGATAGATCCGCTCTGTGAGAAAAACAAACTCCAGAAGCTTGGGTAGGATTTGTGCTTGAATGCAATCGTACAGTTAAACTAAAATTATGAAATTAACGTTGTATTGACGTCATGATTTATCATACACGGGGCTTTTATGCATGAGTTATAAGCTGTGTTGAGCCTACCTTTTGGTACGTTATAGGAGAAAATAAGCCTTCTATTTGTTCATCACTGGCGTAGACTGGTGCCCTGATTGCGGGTGCAGTACCTAGACTGTCGGCATATAAACCTATAAAAGTTACATCGTAGTAAAACCTTTCGTGCTGAAACAAAAAATCGAGGAATTTTCTTTATTGTTACGAAGACGTAGTTTAAATGAAGATTTCTGACTGCAGCAGGAAAACGGCTGTCATTTGGTGTTCTCGGAGCTAAAGAAACATTTGCACTCAATAAATTGATCGATTGCGCGATCAATGCTTACATGGCATCACATGACCTGTAGTGGGTACTACGTCGTTTGAGCTGACGGCAAACTACGGGCTAAATACATGCTGTGACCGCCAGAGTCGCACTTACAGTCGGATTTTTGGTAATAATAACACAGTTACTATTAAAAAGCCCCTTTAACTTTTGGAAAGCCTTGTCTTTGGATGATTTCAGCTTCAAAACTGTGAAACTCTTGTATTGAAAAGTGTGTGATCGCGGTCGTTCAACCAGTACATGCATGTGAACTTATACGTTCCTTGTAGAACTTCAAATACTTGCTGGAACTGTCCTTGCTGGTTTTATTCAGCCACTCGAAGGTCTCTGGTACAAACTCTGGAATATGTTTCACATATTTTGAGAAAGAAAAGCCTCGATCGAATAAACAAAATGCAACAATCATCATGTATCGTACTGCACTTTCCTATGGAGGACGTCGTGTTTGTTTACATTCAATACGACGTGACGTGGGTCAAGCAATCGGTATATCATACTGAAGGCTGAGAATGTCCTAAAACAATTAATTTATGTCCGACTTTTAATTTTGAGTGACCAGAAGCTTTTTCCAATCCTTGGGTTAGGCTCCGGCTCTGTGCGGCTCCTGGCTCCGTTTGATGTTGAAGCTTCCTGCAAAATGCATGCACACTGCTCTAAAGTTGATGACAGAGCCCCAAGGCGGAGCTGGAACCACAAACCCGGGTTTGGATAAAAACCAGTACCAGGCTTTGGTGTGTGAATGCTTTTCTTAGCATCCTTTCCTCTAGTTATCATCGACAAAGATCGGTTTCAGCTTTGACATTATATTAGTTCAATAAGGAGGTCTGCTTTAATTGTACTAGTCACTGTTGTTACGAAAGCAGTATTTTAATCATTTTGTAAAAAAGTTCACTGCTTGCATCATAAAAATTTACAAAAATCGTTTCAGCTAGTTTTGATCAGTTTATCCGAGAGGAGTTTAAAACAAACACAAAATATTAATAATACATAAAGATATCATATAGCGCTTTCGACCTTCGTTTCTATGAATCAAAGAGCTCTTGATTGTGTAAATAAGTGTGTTTTCAGCTGAGTCTTTTATGAGCGGATGGAGGGTGAGTCACGGATGTCTAAAGGGAGCTTGTTCCAGGGTGATAGTGCAGCCGTAGACTGGTTCCCGGTCCCTACACCGTTCTCTTCTGACTGGATAATTATAGGGCCCGGTAGTTACTACCGATATGGCGCTTTTGATTGGCCCTCGATTGCACGGGCGCAGTATTTAGAGATGACGTTGGCTATGCTTGTGACGTGTGCATGTTGTTGTTTGACACCTGCTCACGTGTGTATCGTAACCCTTCACCTAGACATGAACCAACCCTTCAACACCAAAATTCAAGCCAACTGTCTGCACGGTGGGAGATTCTGAGATTCTGTGTCTGTCATGTTTTGTGTACAGGCTGCATTGCTTTTTGGGATTACGTAGACCTATATGCTAATTCTAATTAGCCTATACCTGGCAGATTTCTGCCAGGTTATATGCTAATTTTCATTACCCGCTACCGGTCCCTATAGACAGTCAGAACGAAAACGATGTAGGGACCGGGAACCAGTCTTTTTAAGAAATGACCTGTGTTGTTGGATCCTTTACTGGTACTTTAATATTTCTCGATGAGCATCGTACTTGTTGACCATAGCGGGTGTTTATGTGTTGAAACTCAATTTCATTGAAGAATCATGAGTTTTATATGTACCTGTTTGAACTCCGGATGTACGAGGTTGACACCAATATGCTCCATGTAGGTTGCAAAGCCCTCGTTTAACCATAGGTCATCCCACCATTCCATCGTTACTAGGTTACCAAACCACTTTATGCAGGGGAACAACGGGGAAAGTAGTGCATTATTTTGTTTAAATTCAAATAGTACGAAGGTCCATAACGCCAACAAAAGTAAATTTCATTTCCGTGATAACGGGTTTACAATCCGTTATAACAGATCCACAATCCGTTATCTTGATTACGAATCCGTTATTACGTGTTCACAATCTGTTATTACGTACCGATATTCAAAATATGTTGTTACGGATTCACAATCTGCAAATAAGGCTCTCCTTTTGCAATCCGTAAAAGCGGAGTTTTGAAATCGTAAAAACGCATTGTGGATCCGTAATAATTAACTGTGCATCCGTAATAACGTTTACGAAATTGTTTGGTTGCCGCTTAATTGGCTTTCGTAAAATAGCATATTTGACTAGCATTACAGCACGCTCAGTGCACCATAAGTTAACATCACAATCCCAATACCTGTTGATTAAGGAAAATTAACGAAAGCTCGAACCTGTGTGTATTAATATACAATATTGTTGTCTGCTGTGATGTGGTCCATGCTGTTTTGGACACCCGAGGGGGCAGATGGCACCCGAGGCGAAGCCGAGGGTGTCCAAAGCAGCATGGACCACGTATCACAGCAGACAACAATTGTTTTGTTATACCATGGTATTAGATTGCAGAATTGTTAAAAAGGCCCTTGCCCATAGTTTGCAGACGACATTCAACAAAAGTGCGGCAGCAGGCAATCGATTACAATATTTTTATCAACCAAAATGTATCAACTGGTCCCTATCGCGAACATCATATCGAAAGTACAGTAGCGTGCATAGTACCAGTGGTTGCATAGTAAGCAACCTCTTTCTCAGGTAGTCCCGCTAATCTGGTTGTACAGATCAATGGGGACGATGAAATGATGTTCTGAGAACGATCTAGGTAATGGACACGGGCGACACATAGAGTTATACATGTATATAAGAACTAGAGGGCGCACAAACCATGCGAGATTGCCCGACAAGAAGCATTTTTGTCCATTGAGAAAATGGCGCGGACCATTCGTTTACACTGGTCACGCATCCGTTCACACAGCAGTCATTTTCTAAGTGGCCATTCGTATGCAAGTGACCCATAGGGATTCTCGCCCATGGTGAGTCAGTGGAGTTCCGTGCGTGGCATCGCGAGTGCCCCCTCTAGTTCTTATATGTAACTCTATGGGGCGAAATGACCTACCTCTTTCTCGGGTGTATTGCTAACCTCAATATACATATCAATGGGGACGGTGAAATGAAGTTTCTGAGGACGATCTAGGGATTGGATCCCGACAACATCACTTTTTTGGGAAGACATGAAATTTTGTATTATGTCACGTGATTGGTTGTCGACCAATACAAATTCACAATCTAATACTATGGTATAACAAAGCGCAATGGGAGCTATTTACTCCAAATTGCTGTCATCTTTTGATTGAGTGGCGTATACATTTGAACCCATAAACTCTGCCTGTCACGAATTAAATTATTAGTTTTGCGAAACGTAACAAGGCCCGTAAACTTTTTACGCCGTTTGCTTCAACACGTATGAGTATAATTATTATTATGATTAATATTATTATTGTTTTTTATTATTGTTATTATTATTATTTATTTCTTTTTTAAGATGTTCACTTCTTTGTCTGATTCGTTTCACGACAGCTTGCTGATCTGAATGAAAAAAGTACTCTACACAAACTTAACAATTTGTCATCCTGTTAAAAATGCCTACCGAGTGAGCGATTTCATGTGTTATTATCAGTGGGTAGAAATTGGGGAGAAACCCGTCGAATCCATACAGCAGATATATATCCTGATACACGAAAAGGCCCCAGTTCTCCATGGCTCCAAATTCAAAATCTTTGACTGCTATGTGATCTACATGAGAAGGAATGGGAATAAGACATTCAGAATCACAAACTCAGACAATAGTGTTCACAAAGCTCCTACAGAGGAAATGTTACTCAACAAATCTGAAGCCATTGAGGACTCGTCCTTTAGAGCTTCAATATGGCTGCCGTTGGTTCAATATGACTGACGTTCTTTGTGATTTTTTCAATGGCTAAAGCAATATTAAGGCCTCATCTCTCGACAAGGCTAAGGTCATTGTGACATCATGGTCCAATGAGTTTTAAAATGAGGGCGTCACGAGGACTTGTATTTCACAATATGCAAACACAAACACTTGGAAAGCAGCAGAACTTGAGTGACATTTCAACACAGTGGCACAAAAAAAAGAATAATAAACAACATTCGATAGGGAATGGACACACAAATAAAATAAACAATATTTGATAGGGAATAAGAACAAGTACCTTGTTTCTCCAACGGGAATTCAATGTCCCAATAGTCGTCAAAGAATGTCTGAACTTTATCTGAGACATTGAGGGCGTACGGAGCAAAGTCGATCAGTTCTGTCTCACACCAAATGCGAATCTAGAAACCATAATGAATGGTGGTAAGAGTGCGGGGGAACCGTTAATCAGTTCTGTCCAGTGGCGTAACTAAGGGGGCCACCGGGGCACGTGCCCGCCCATGTCCGTCCCCCATTTGAAATCTGGACTTTTGAGATCAAAAATTACCAGAGTAAAATGTTACAGTTTTTGTAAGCTTTTATGTAGTAATTTCATTGTTGTTTTGTAAACTATTTTTCTGTTTAAAAACGGACACTTTATTTGTTTTTACCTGAATGTCAGATTAACTTTTTTTTTAAATAGTAAACGGCAAAACAAGAGCGCTGAAAAGGGGCTTGTTTAGAAAAAGTGAACATTTTTAATTGGCCAGAAGTGCCCCCCTAGAAAAAAAAATGGTGCAACCCCTTGTGCCCTCTTCAATGTTACCCTAGTTTCGCCGCTGGTTTTGTCTCACACCAAATACGGATCTGGAAACCAATTTGAGATCATGAGAGATCACGGGGCCGTACATAGCACGAAAAGAGACCACCAACATGAAAAGGCGAAACCACGAGAGACTCCCGTCTCGCCCAAAACATCCTAATGTGTTTCTTTACATGTCTCTACCGATTGGGTAGAAATATAATCATGCATAATTCATTACCTTTTGGGGGTTGACATGTATTATACGAATCAGCAAAGCGAAAGGCAACCTATATTGTATCACTTTAAAACATGTAGTACTATTATCCACCACCCAGGTAATATCTAAACTATTTACCAAACATCCATGCGCGTTTGTGACATTGATGGACGAGAAGTCGTGTACTATAAATGCAAGAAGGTACGTCGGCATTGAAGGCACCCTCTTGAAGTAAGTCCTGGACCAATGACTGTCCAACTGGATACGTCTTATATCAATGCCATTAGACAAGGCGCCCATGTCTGTACGATGTTCAAGTTGTACGTCGTAAGATGCCTTGAATGCGGGCTCGTCGAAGCACGGCAGGACGCGGCGGGCGTATGTTCCTTCCATCTGAGTGGTTGCGATGTATCTGTAATTCCACGGACAACTTTGCTTTACAATATCACAAAGATAATGTGAGACACTGCCGCATCTGAACAATGTCAAAAGCAATTGCAACGTGTTTGTTTGAGGGGGCGGAGGGTGTCAAATGAAATTAATATGTTCGTCTCGGGGGGGGGGGAGGGGTCAAATCATTGTAACCAAATTGAGGCTGGAGGGAAAATAATGGGCTTCCTTTTATGACACTTCTTTACCATACTTCTCTGCTCAATAGAGAGCTCCGTAAAGGTAGCATTATGCACGGTGAAATTGCTCCTTCACGTCTCTACCAGAAAACCCACTTTTGACAGCAGCCACCTACTTGTTGGCTTATTTCAAAAATTCAATTCAGTGGTATTAAAATATTAATCTTTAAATTTGAATTTCTTCCCAAAAGTGTGTTTCCTTCTATTTACTCCAACCTGTATTACTCATGCAATGGTAATAAATACCATCCTTGTCATTTGGTAGTGACACTAAATTAGAGCTGCAGTATAAAATCATGAATCTCCTATCTTTTCCTTGAAGGCTTGCCATAGCATTTAAATACCTTTGGCAAATTCTCTTAAGTGTATATGAATCCAAACTAACCTTGTTTCGTTTAGTGATGTGATGTACTTGCTCGGGTAGAAACCAAAAGTGTCGTTCGCCAGGATGCCCGAGTACGTGATGTAGATATCGTACTCTTCATGAGGTCGAAGCATCTCCTTCAACTTGAGAACCAAGAAAGCATACTCCTCAATCATCTTATAACTCTCAAAGATGTCTGTCTTATCAAATGTACTGACGCTATGGACAGTTGGCGTACCATGGATGCTGATATTCTTGGAGTGTAGAGTGATCTCATCTGTTGCGTCCATGCACTCCACTTTTATCCGGACCCAGCCGTCAAAAGTGAATCTCTCTCCAAGCTTTGAGTCTGGTACGTCATCTTCGTACAAGAACGGACGGAGGTTGAGCTCGTAGCGTCTCGGTAGGACGGTCTTGGGAAGCCGGCCCTTCATGAGATCTGATGGGGAAACCGTGGTAAATGATGGTGGGCGAGTTGACGTTGTCGTAGGTGGCTGAAACACTGCTTTCGTCGTTACGGGGTCTTGGTTTGACGGGGGTGCGGTGACAACCTCGTTCACGGTACGGTCGGGAAGGTAGTAAAACAACAATGCAGTTGCAGCTATGAGTACACAGACCGTCAATATGGCGAGGACGATCCTCACGGTGCTGCAGTACATGCCACTTTTCTGACCCGACGGTTGGTCCGAAGAGCCCGCTACCTCAAGGTTAAACTGATTTTTCGTCATTCTGATCGGTCTCCAGATCACCTTTAAAAAGATTCAAACGTCATATCAACCTTTAAAAATAGAAACTTGAACAATTCCCGTTTTTTGTTTTTTGTTTTTTTATTTGTGAAAATCAAGCTCAGTATTTCATTTACCACATCATGTGGTGCGAAAAAGTGTATGGAGGGGGGTGCTAGACCCTTCTCACGTGACGTCACCTTCTCACTTTCGCTGCTGCTATTTAATTTTGGGAGTCGAAAGGCAACCTATGCAGCACATTTGCCATGTATATTTCGTGCGTAGTAAGTAGAAAGTTACAATCACCAAAAAACACATGATGCAGTTGAGTGCAATTGTTAACTCTAAAACGGTGGAGAACAGACCAAAATGATCATGCACTATTTTAATTTTTAATGAAGATCCAGTATTTTCCTCATTGTTACTGACGAACAACTTAAATTTATTCAGTATGACGTCTTAGGCGCAGTTGTATTTTTTGTCTGCTTGAGGGCGCTGTTTTTTACATGTACATCGTTTTTTGCCAGTCAAGCGTCACAGTCAAACTTAACCAATATTTTTGCTTATTTGGAATGCGCCCAATGTTGTGAGTATTAATTGATTCATTTGAAGTGAAAGATTATGAGCATAAGTCAACATTGAATCCGGGATTGTAGAATTTAGGGCTGCAATTACTGTAAAATTTTGGTTGTAAAAGTGATCAAGTTTCTAGCGTGCAGTCAAGAAGTAATTCACGTGGGTTATGTTGTGTACAGTTGTATGCGGGATAATGATGGTATTGTAGGAGAGACTAAAGTTTGGGATTAAGTTGAACTATTTGGAGTTGGGGCAAACAGGAATGGTACACAATTTGACACATAGGTTGGGGTAAAATTGGTTTATAATCAACATCATTGTAAATACAAATTAATTAGGATCAATCAGTTAATGAAATTATTGTAAATCAAATGTTTGGAATTGTTTGGTTTAATTTGATTAAATTGCAGATCGAACACACACACACACACACACACACACACACACACATTCCTATTTTTGCATCCTTGTGGAGACTTCTTTTGTTCTTTCCTTTGTCCCTGTAGTTAACATCCTCCCATAGACTTTGTACACAAAATTCCTTGTGGAGCAACCCTCTCTTTAGAATTTCCCTATGGAGACACATTGTTCCTTGCTTTCCCTTTTGTCTAATGTCTCCATAAGGCAGCGAATATCAGGGCACATTGCTGTAGGTATCGTAACAAAGGCCGTCACTTGAATTTTGTCATATTGGTCGGAGTTTAGAGAAATACACGTCACACTCATCCCCGCCAAACCCCCACACCGCCCTCCCGCCCGTCCAGTAAAATCACACCTGCTGGATCCATGTGTGATTCACTGCAAAACTGTTCAGCTATCAAAGAATGTTCTTACAATGTTTAGCCATCAATCGATACATTGAATAATTGTATTTAAAACGTGGTAGCCCTTGAGTTGTACACGCACCAAAAGCTCTGAAAGACATCGAGCAGTTTGAGAAATCACTGTTTAAGATGACAGAACCAAGGTGATGAGATCACGATAGTTATATCAAGGTGTCACCTCATGGTGTTCGGATCAAAACGATAGGATTTAAATGTTCAGATCAAAATGACACGATGAAGATGTTCGTATAACGATGATAAGATTATGATGATTTAGATCAAGACTAGGATCAAGATGTTCAGATTACGATTATAAGATCAAGGAGCTAGACTAAGGTTATGTATTTGTCAGGTTTTTACCTTAGTCGTCAGAACGACTAAGATTCTATACTTGTCAGGTTTTTTTCTTCTTACTGTTACGACACGGGAAGGAGGCTGGTCCTCTAATTAAAAAGAACGAGCACTTGGACTTATAGATAGGCATTTAATACACAGGATGGCGATTCTCTATACGGTGAACTCAATTAATTTAATCTTCATCAGCTCTGGGCCCATCAAGAAAACACTAGGTGTAACTAGATACCAAGAAGAACACAGAGAAGAACCCAAAAGATCAAGAACCTGGAAGAACCCCCATTACCTGGAAAAGTATACATACAAGCAATAATAAGTACATGTACATTGGTATATGAAGACATCGTAAACATCACACACACGTGAGCGACTACACCAGCTATTTTCACAACACAAATGAATCATTTTCTCCAGTACGATATAAATACAAAGCTCAGAAATACTCACTGGGGGTTCTCTGACAAGTACTCTCTTAAATCCAGGGCATAAAATCACTGCCCTGAGCCATACTCAGGCACAAAATGGAGAAAAATAGAGACAAACTATGTCATGTATGTGTGTCTCATACAGCCTCCAGCAAAAGAGAAAGATATGAGGTGCCGCACAACCTCTTCCAAAATTACTACGCCAATAAATATACCTAATACCAATCCAGGCAATGCAAAGATAATTTGGAATAATCACTTCCTTGGCTTAATATCTTGTATTATAAATGTAATGTGATAACCATTATGAAGTGTAGATTACTAATACCATTCATCAATAGTTGTAATAAACTTGAATAACAATTAAAGAACTACTATCCTTTAGCAAAAGTATAAAGGTCCAGAATAAATTGTAGGGTTAGTTTCAAAAGAAAGATTTAGGGCGCACTTGCATTCCAAACTTAGACAAAGAACAACTTTCCAAAACTTGTACTGGGTATCGCGGTCTTGTACTAGGTAAAGGTCACCTATTCACGTAGGCATCATTTTAACTCAATTAAGAAAAAATAGCCATGTTTGGTCTGGTGCATCTTGACAAGAGCCCCATGTAATGTCGACTGATAGTTGTGCTTTTAAATTGGACAACCCTCTCTTTTCCTTTTCCTTAACAATGTTTGTACTTCATTGAAAAAAGAAAGGTATGACCATAGCCTATGGACATTCCACTTCCCACACAGAGGTCTTCGTATCTCCTATAAAACAACTAGAAGTGGTCCAGGAATGGTTAATTACCATATACCCTCATAAGTCATCAATTACATAAGCACTTGCTCCGCCAGTCTCTCAGTGGCCACCGCTGGAAACAGTTTCAAATTTCCCGCACTCCAGTAAACACCATGAAAATTGACCGGAGACTGTCGGAGCAAACCCGTGGCTGGGCAATAATTCCCTCCCCCCCCAAAAAAAAAAATAAATAAATAAAATAAAATAAATAAATAAATAAATAAAAAAAAATAAAAAAAATAAAAATGCCGGCCTGATAAACGCAAACAATATCATATAGATAAACAAATCACATTTAAAGAGAACAGATTACATCTTTCCTGGTATATGTCTCCTAGAATATGTCAAACCCTACGGAAAAGTTCCTGGAAGATGCATTTCGTTCCTCACTACATTTCTCCACATATCCCACCCACTACCAACCACACCACTCCTACATCGCCGCCCCCCCCCCCCCCCCCCCCATCAGTCCATTTTCATAACGATGTGACGACTTCGAAGGTTTCAAAATAGCCTGTCCCACACTAGTGCTTCTCATCTTCCAGTGATTGCACCTAATCGATACAGGTGTTGGAAAAATTGTGAGTGTGTACCGGTATTTTATTTTTTGTCTGTCTTAAGGCTTTTACAACAACAAAAATGTTTGATGTACACGCTTCCATCAAAAATCAACAACTGTCTTCGTGGCTACACTGTCTTCCTTATTTACAATTTATCTGCGTGCTACATGTATGATTTCGCTCTTCCTTCTCAAACATTCTCCACATATCCCACCCACTACCAACCACACCACTCCTGCATCGCCCCCCCCCGCATCAGTTCATTCTTATAACGATAAGACGACTTCGAAGGTCTCAAAATAGCCTGTCCAATACTAGTGCTTCTCATCATCCAGTGATTGTATCTAACCAATACAGGTATTTGAAACATTGTGAGTGTGTACCGGTATTTCATTTAAAAAACATCAAAAACTGTCTTCTTGGTTGCACTGTTTTCCCTATTTACAATTTCTCTGCGTGCTTCATGTATGATTTTGCTCTCCCTTCTCAACAAACATTGTGCATTAGTTGTGATTTGAGTGTCCCTTGAACTAATTTTGCACGTAGTATATACACACTTTGCTGCAGTCGTAATCTGTCATGAGTGACGACCTCGCTATAACGGTACTGAGTGGGTTTAACAAAGCAAAATACAAGAAAAGGGGAAGGATTCCCTACACAATCACTATTCTGCACTTGTTAAGTGAAAAGTGCACACGGTATGGCACAAATAACCTTGGTTTTCAAAAGACAAAATGGCAGGTTTCTTTTTGTGATTGCCATAGTCATACAGAACAAAACACATGATCTAGTTTCTGGCTGTAACACCTAGCACAGAATAGCCATACATAATTGATCGATATTTTTTTTTTTCATTCATGGGGGTAACCGGTTGGTGTCGCTGAGACACAATGACCCTGATTTTACGCAACAGCAATGCTGGGGTCAACCAGACACTTTGTGCTTGTGATGTATTCAGTTACCCCCAAAAGGGGTAGACTTGTTGTTCGTATATGCATGTTTTGCCTTTCCACCTCTTAAAATCATACCACTGGCCTTTTGTAACTTACGCGGCTTTAAATTTACGAGCATGCCTTGAAACACATCAGGCTTGTTCAGTGTGTTTCTTTGGTAACCATTTTGATCAGTGTTTTGATTTTGGATGTTTGTTCTCCTCAGATGTGAACTTAAGATATTTAGTAAAATTTTTTTGTTCTACTCTTATGATATGGTTTGATGCGATGTTAAAATGGGCTTGTCTAACGAATAGGTAACGGGTGCATACACACCCTTCCCCCGCCACCCCCGCTGACATTTCATCGCGGAAGTTCAAGGTCCATACAGTATGGTCATTGGGGTCGTACCTTGTAAATACACAATTTTGCTGCACTCAGCAAGGTCATATCTCACTCCATTGGTTTTTTTGCTAACTCAGTAAAGTATCAAACAAAGACCAGACATTAAGATTTTGTCTTTAGGACAAATCACAGCTGTTCCGAAAGGTCAAAGTGGGGTCATGCCTAAAAACCAAATGTCACATGTGATATAAGCTACAAATGTTACAAAGATTATGACTCTAGGACATTTGACACAGAAGATATTCTTTTTTGAAATTTAAAGCTTCCTGTTTGGACCGGAAGTAAAGGTCAAAGTGGGGTCACACATGTAAATACAACGTCACGTATGATGAATTTTATCAGCTAATAATAAAAAAATGTTTACCAAATTTACATTTAATGATAACTTCATGTTCTTGGCTTCAATTTTATACAGGATTTTAGTTTGTCATACTTACCAATTTTAAGAATAGGCTTGAACAAAAATCGTGGACAAATGCAATACGGTTTTGACAGAAAGTATAATAGTGAACTGCAAAAAAGTCGCTGCAAACGTTTGAAATTGTACTATATGGCATATAATAATTATTTCTGGCCAATGGGTAAATCGCATCAACAACGTGACGTCCATTAATGTCGTAGCTCTGTATCAGATCTTCGCAGAAGCTATGCCCGTTCAGAAGCTTTAAATCTCTGGCGGAGCATGCACGGTCGTCTGCTAACGCAGCACCGAGTGTTAACCCTGCGCGATCTCAATCTTCTGAACCAGAAAATTATATACAAATACGTTGGCCCGAAAGACCGGTTGGAATTTAGAAACATTATTTTCCGTAGTCTCAAACCATCTCGAACATGTCTTCGACGAGAAATCTTCGTTACAATAACGTGGGCCCGGAAGTCTGTTAGGAATAAAATGTTGACACTCGATTGGAATCTGGCCTGATTAATTTACACAATCAACTCAGATGCTCTTTTACCATACCACAAATTCTCGTTTTAGTTTTTGGGAAAACAAAATCCTCAGGAGACAAAAATTTGAAAAATAAAAGTTGGTCCTGTTCGTTTTAATGTAGGTACAACTTTCTTGTTATTAAAAAAAGGTAAAATTTGTGCAAATATTAAATTGATTTCGTCGAAACGCGGTCCTTAGCTTTGGAAGTTAACCGCGGCGCCATCAGACCATCATAACATTGAGAGTGATCTGATACCTTTTACTATTGGAAAATACATTGAATAGACTTGTTCAAAGTCTGTCACTGTAGCAGTCTCATGTGAACAGTACAAAAAATACGATAGCATCGGGCGTATACAGCTTCAGAACTTGGTACGAGTTTACACTTTTCTTCATTACTTTGTACACGGATACGAAACACCGCTATAAATGATGTCATGATGACTTCACATAAAATGTTGTTTCACGGTGTACAACTTCAATATCCAGAGAGTCAAGAACTGAAGAAAATTTGGGAATCGGACGTTTAATTTTGTGAGATATGGTGGTAACAAGATTGCCTAATTAAATATTCATGTCATTTTAACTCAGCTAATTAATTGAGAATTTTTAACAATATAACATTTAGTGATAACTTCATGTACTAAGCTTCAATTCAATATAGGACTCAAGTCTGTCATATTTACTGTTTTTAAGATTACAAATAAACAAAAATCGTGTGTTAAACCTTTGACGTTTTGACAGAAACAAAAAATAACGTTTGTAAAACGTTTTGAGGCCGAAATAGCTCTCTGACGAAAACAATACCTGTTCCGACTGATGTCAGAACAGCTAATGAAAACAAAAAATAGTGTTGCATAAAGCTCGTATCTCTCGCGCAATCTTGTTGCACTGAACAAGGTCATGTCTCATCCTGCAACATCGTTGCACTGACCTTGTTGCACTGAACAATGTCATATCTCATCATACGACCCTGTTGCCCCGAACAAGTTCATATCTCATCATGCGACATTGTTTTACTTAAATTTTGCTGCACGCAGCAAGGTCGTATCTCACTCCATTGGTTTTTTCCTATCATCGTAAAGTATCAAACAAAGATGAACGACAAAAAATAATGTTTGCATTAAGCTCGTATCTCATTATGCTATATTGTTGCTCCGTACAGGGTCATATCTCATCATACGACGAAGTTCATATCTCATCATGCAACATGGTCATATCTCATTATGCGACCTTATTTCACTGAATAAGGTCATATCCCATCGTGCTATCTTGTTACACTGAACAAGGTCATATCTCATCATACGACCCTGTTGCACTGAACAAGGTCATATCTCATCATACGACATTGTTTTACTTAACGTGGTCATATCTCTTCATGCGACCTTGTTGCACTGAACAAGGTCATATCCTATCGTGCGATCTTATTGCACTGAACAAGGTCGTGTCTCACCATGCAACATCGTTGCACTGACGTTATGACATATTGCACTAAACAAGGTCATATCTCATCATGTGACCTTGTTGCACTGAACAAGGTCATATCTCATCATACGACCCTGTTGCACTGAATAAGTTCATATCTCATGATGCGACAATGTTTTACTTAACAAGGTCATATCTCATCATGTGACCTTGTTGCACTGAACAAGGTCATATCTCATCATACGACCCTGTTGCACTGAATAAGTTCATATCTCATCATGCGACAACGTTTTACTTAACATGGTCATATCTCTTCATGCAACATCGTTGTACTGAACAGGGTCATATCTCATCATGCAACATTGTAGCACTGACATTATAATTTATTCAAAATATTACAGCCTGTTTTCATAATAAACCTTGGTAAAAAATACTCGCATCAACCAGTGGGTTGGGGTGTTAAACTCACCGCTCATGCCCATCCCCAATCCATCCGATCAAAGTCTCGATAATGCATACATTCCATTCATTCTAAAATGTTTATTTAATATAATAATTATGTCATTTTGATTTTTTTTTTCGCAACAGACATTTTGTTTGCTACGGAGCACCTAAGGGGACAGGTGAAAAAAAAAGGTAACGAAATAATAATTCGGGGTAACGAAACAATAATTCGAGGAAACGGACTAATATTTCGAGGGAACGAAATAATAATTCGAGGGGACGAAATAATAATTCGAGGGGACGAAATAACAATTCGAGGGAACGAAATAATTTATTTATTTATTATTATTGGGTTTTTTTACACTTTGAATTTTGTTTTCACCTGTCCCCTTAGGGGCTCCGTATAGTTTGCGGTACAAAGTTCCGTGACAGAAAAGAAAAGTATATACCCTTACAATAGGCCTAACGAATCCAGGTCATTCTAGTGTAGCATTCTTTGGAGGCCATGGCTACGGTTTTACGTAGTCAAATTTTATGTGTTATTATAGACCAAAATAAATATTTACTTTAATTGTATAAAATGGTATGAGTCTAACCTTACACTGTTTATGTTAAATGTATTGTTACTCAGTTATGCAGTGAGCCCGCATGTAGATATGATCAAACTTTGACCCACTTAATGGAGTGCTGAAGGAATTTGAGTTTCTTCATGGTTTTTTCTCTAACCTTGCACTTCTCAAGTTCAAACCAGGGTTACCTTTGAGCAGTTTACCAGTGAAATGCTGATGGTGTGTAAGAGTAATATCAAACGAGGAATAAGTACATTGATAATTTACACCATTAGTTAGTGATCCATAGTAAGAGGTGATTTTATATTGTATTGGATTGTACTGATCGTGTTTAATGTTACTTGCCAGTGGCTGATGTATATGAAAAATTCGAACAGTGGCGTACCCAGAGGGGCAGAGGAATGGAGACCCTCCCACCCTGCTCAGACCCCTTTCTCCCCCTTGCTCATGATATAGAAAACACACACAAATGAATGGTCTGATGGTCTAAGTACCCCCCATATTATGTCTTTGCCCCGCTCGCTCCCCAAATAGAAATGACTGATTACGCCACTGGGGCTGAGGTAACCCCTCAGCAATGTTACCCATCGGCCACCTGGTTTTGTGGCCTACTGGTTCAGTTACCGCCCAGTCCTTCAATATGTAGATGACTTTCATCTCTCCCCAAAACCATTCCACCATCCTGTCAAAGTGCTTTCTGGATTCGCCCATTCTTCACCTGTTATAAGTCCATGCCATATCAGTGCCCATTGATTAATTGAGGGACCTGAGAAGGAAATTTCTCCCTGGTCCTTTGTCATGTTTGGCATTTTCGAGTTTAGGTGGACCCTGTCCTCTCCTCTTCATAATAGTATTCCCTCTTTAGTGGACAACACTTTAACTGCTCATTTGGATAACAGCTTTCCCCAGGATAAACAGACTTAGTTCTCTTGACTCATTGCTGGACCGTTTCTACGTTATATGAATATCCCTTCCCTTCTTAATTTAACGAGAACATTTTTAGAAAGCCCGTGATGGGGCTCTTGAATCACCCAGCCCTTCTCCCTCATCTACAACTCGTGTACAAACTTGCTAACTTTGTAAATAATTGGCATTGTGAGAGGATAATGTCATCGATGACGTGTTGCTTCGGTGTGTAACCTTCATACGTCATGTTCGTACTTTTCCCCAATGTATAAATTATAGTACACCCGTAAAGTGAAATCGAAATATTAGCAAACATTTCTGAGACTAATTACAGTTTGTTTTGTTTTTTGCCTGGGGGGGGGGGGGGGGCGGGGAGTACGTGCCCCCAAACTGACGTCCGTGCCCCCCCCCCCCGGGTGCCAACCCCCGGTGCCCCCCAAAAACTCCCTAATGAGCAATCCTACAATAACGTGAACAATTCAAAGAACACTTACCAAGTTCGCGCTTTATGCGTGGGACCTTTCAACCAGTCGGAAGTATATCTCAACTGCATTACATTTACACAAGCGTGTTTTTATATTTCATACACCTACCGTTTTAAATTCAAGTGATTGGTTCTTGATGCGTCCCACGGTTTTGAGCACACGTGACACACCCCTAGTTGCTTTTGATTGTGTTACATGGTGGCGTGACTATGTTGGGCGAAGTGGAGGATATAATGTTGACATATTGAATGAGCGGCTGCGAAGGATCTTTTGGAGGGTGTATGTTGAAAAACACACCCAGTGTGTGCAACAAGCTAACGGCATCGATCAATTTTATGGACGAAAAAAAAGTTGTTCAGTTGCGTAACTAAGGCGGGGGGAGGAATGGGAGTACGTGCCCCCCCCCCCAACTGACGTCCGTGCCCCCCCCCCCCCCGATGTCCCACCGTTTCCCCCTACCATTTGAAATCTGAACTTTTTAAATTAAAAATTACCAGAATAAAATGTTACATTTTATGAGCTTTTATTTAGTAATTTCAATGTTTTTAAAAGTATTGTTGTATTATTTACACGCACAATGTATTTTGTTATACCTCAACATGTGAGAAGAGCGATGAAAAGGGGCTTATTTAGAAAAAAGTACAAACGGAAATTACAGTTTCAATTGGCCTAAAGTGCCCCCTAGGAAAAATGGTGCCCCTCCCCCTTTGTGTCCCCTTAAATGGTACCGTAGTTACGGCGCTGAAGTTGGTATAAAGGAGATTGAACTAATAGACTTTGTGTTGTACTCAACGAATTGTTGGTACCGTGTTCTTATAATGAAAATTCTGGGGTTCGATGAGTCACAATGTGAAAACGTGGGGGATAAGCTTATCTCATGCAACCCCCATCCCCTCGTCCGATTTACGCACGTGATGTCAAACTATATACAAGTTCGATGATTTAAAATCGACACAATATTAAGAGCATGAAATTTACTGCGAATCAGTAAAACAGTTGGCGAGTGAATTACACCTCATCCATACTTGGCGATTATTAGAGGCTATGTGTTTGGTGCCAAAATGAATAACATTTAGACTTGTTGAACCGGGGACCGTTTCCATTAAGCTGAGGGGTGTTGGGGGGATTGGAAGTGTGTTTGTTGGTTGTAGTGTTATAGGGTTAGGGTTAGGGTCAGTTTTTTTGTTACGAACTCAGCAGTTATGGGGCGCTCCCTGCTTACCGTAAGCAATACATAATGTATAATCTCATTCTTGCAGATGGTTAAGACGGCAATGCAAGACCAACTTGGAGTACGAAAGTGCTCCATCAAATATTCGTGATTGGTCTTGAAAATACATTAATGCCTGTGTAATTTGTCTGATATAACAACCACATGTGCTTGCTCTGTGTAAAAGAGCTTGAGAAAAACTGGCGTTCGGTAAAAATGCATTCAGCATTTTTGTACGCATTCGTCTCAACGAGACGAAAAGGAATTCTGGATCTTATTTTATTCATTATACTAAACAAATAAACTAAACACCTGCTAAATCACAATCCCAAGGAAAAAAGGATTGCATAACCGGCATAGCAAAGATTAAAAAAGTACTTCCCAGATTACCAGATTACACATCATGATTAACTAAAATACTCTTTTAAGTATTAATTTGATATTGTACATAATGTTTATAACTATTTTATCACCATTCAAAACCCATTGTATTCTGCTCTTTTTGAAATAACTATTTACATACAAATAAATGTGTTCTATACAGTTGTCATTCCCAAAGAGGGTTGGCGTAAGACACTCCCCTTCCTCAACCGTTGAATTAAACATGCGCGTGATTAACTCGTAATAACCAGAGGGAGGAGGTAATGGGTAACACGCTGATAGACCGCAACCATTATGAGGTCCTCTAACTGCTATCAAACCCAAAACTGCAAACTAATGGGAGACTTTCGAGACGTTAGCGGGCGCCCCAGTGAGCGGTCCTTTTTCTATAGAGAGGTTGCATTACCCCGGGAAAAGTTCGTTTCGCAGCCATGTTTGGTACAGCCATGTACAAACTCAATGGCTGGCGCGTCGTCTGCTGATTTATTTCCAGCGTCCGTTTGTGCACGCAGCATTAAAAAAGGGTCTCGGTTGACGTCACGTGAAACCTCTCTATTGTTCTCATAATAGAAAGGGACCGTCTTCCTGGGGCGCCCGCTAACGTCTCAAAACTCTCCGAATCCGTCCTACTTTTATACATTGGTAAGCGCAAAATAATTATCAATCACAGAAAAGTCTTGCTGAGAGAAAACTGGGTAACCAGTCAAAATGACATATTACAGTTTACATTGTCGTGACTGGTGTTCGCGAACTATTTAGCTTAGCATTTTTATTTGTATTCTTATATTTTGCTTAACAACATTTTTTTCTGCTCAAGCCCAAGCCAATTTTAACATGCTAAACAAAGTTAATTTACTAAGTAATTTGAAAGCAGGGCACTCGTCGCAATAATAGGCTGTGCTAACCAGTTGTTATGCCTAACATCTTTAATGAAACTCAACCCAGGCCTAAAAAAGCGAGGCCATCCATTGCTTCGTTTGTTCTGCACTGTTTGCCATCCACCGTATGTTCACCTTCGTTGATACAATGGCCGGCTTATAGGCGTACTGCAAACCGCCAAGATGATGGTTTTCACCAAAGTCCAGCAACTGCAAAAATAATCATAGCTGTAAATAGTAGCAATGCTACTTGCAATAGACTGTGGACGTCAAGGTGGCTACTGTCGGTCCAGCCCCTTTTGGGAGTCAAATTGCAGGTACAAAATATAGAGCAAGTCTAACCACCAACGCGTCGCCTGAAATGAACACTGCACAATTGAACAAGGCCAAACCAATATTTATCGTGCCATGAAGTCAGGTGAATGGGGTCACTAGACTGTGAATGGTTACCGACTATTTTAAGAAAGAAGAAAGACATTGCTGAAGGTGCGTTCTAACATCATTCCAAACACACAAAACAAGCTTCGTCGTCATTTAGTGTAGTCATAATCAATAAATTGCGCCCCCCCCAAAAAAAAAAATATATATATATATATATATTTTAAGGTTAACAGAGCAAAATCGGGTTCATTATTGGTTTTTACCTCTTGTAGTTCCTCTTGGGTGTTGAAGTAAGATGTGATCTCCTCGAATATACTTGAAAGCACAGGCAGTCGAGTCCCACTAAACCTGTCGGGATGTACGAAATCAAATCAAAATATCGTTGAATACAATTAAGACGGAGTAATCATTAAGTGGTCAAAGTGAAAACACGACTGAACTGGTCATTCTCTTTGATCGTGCAAAATAAGATCATTATTGTTTTGCTTTGTTTTAATTTTGGCAAAGTCTCGCCAAAGCGCTCTTACATCGTGTAAACTTCCTCCCAGTTGTCGCGGATGAAGTCCCAGGCATCCTCGTACCTGTCTGGATTTTCGGCCACGCCCATCAAAATAAGTCCAGCGTCTTCAGGGCTGAAAGTAGTTTTATCCAACAGTGACTCCAAGTAGCTAGACGATTAATGAAACCATTCATCAAGTAATTTATTTCACTTTGTAATATTGATCAGGTCATACGCCTATTATCTTAAATCATAAACTGGTTTATTGTGTGGTCTGAAATGCACCAGTGATCTGTGTAAACATTGTGCTCAACATTGACGGGTTCGGTTGGTCTCCAGTTGCTTGTCTTTCAAACCTCTTCACTGGTATGCATCTATCCCTGGACAATATTTCACCACAGCTTATTTCGATTGCTGCAACTGAAATAAGCCCAATATGAACATGTTCAAAATCCCCTAATAAGCATGAACGGTTTTTCTTGTTTTCGCTAACAGGTGACTATCAAACTTGATGAATATTATCCTATGGGTTTTTTTTTCAACTGTGTGTATATTGAAAACTAGAAGATAAGAATGAATTCCCTCCCCAAAACCAATGAGCTTACTTTCCGTTTTTTGTTTTGTTTTGTTTTTGTTATTTTTTGTTTGTTATAAAATACCTTAGTACACGAGAACTCTCCCTCGAACACGTGAGGGCGCTCATCCACCGGGCACGCTCTTGTTGGTCATTGGTTGTCTGCATCATTTCCCATCCAAAGTCCCACTCTGATTGGCCACCATAACGAATGCCGCTACAATACACAGCTGACCTCGGGTTTGGGGAAAGTCTGTCAAAATGAAACATTGAATAAGTGAAATGGAGAGCTGAGATGCTGCCAACGAAAAGTGACTGTTCTTTGTTCCTGAAATTGGGAAGATGACCTTCAGGTGTATCGTAACTTTTTGTTAAGCTTCGGAGGCAAATCTGCCCTTGTTAATATACTAATTTAGAAATTATATACTTTTTATGTACTGAACTCACGTGTTTAGATCAGGATTGTCCATCAATTCCTTGAACTGAGTGATTGCTTTGGCAACACATCGAATGTTTCCATAGAGACAGGCTGTAGATGTAATATCAATCTGCCTCTGTGATCCCCGCCCCAGTCTGGTGAAAGACAGCAACCATGTTTTTTTCAAAGGTTTCAGTTTTTAGGAAGTTAAGCGTGTATGGCTTACATCCTTTAAATTACAAAAGAATGGCGCAGGTTAGTAACAGTTATCAAAAATTCTCAACACTTTTTATCTTTTTAACACTATATCCTTTGGGCTTATGGCTTTGTCAGTATTTTTCTGAAAACATGCTCTTTTAGTAAGGGGCTCCATCATTCAGGTAGACGCAGCCTAAGCCGGAGCCAGAGCCGGAGCCATTGTTTCGAAAAGGGGCCTACGTATCAAGCGAAAAGTCACACTGTTAACAGCTTAGCCAGCGTACTCCCTGATACTAGTGGTTATGAATGCATAAGAACGACCGCTTAAGTTTTCTATTTGTTAAGGTAACATCACTTTCGATGGTGTCAGTAAACTAATATTAAATGCATCGAGATTGCAGCAACTATAGTTCTTTTTCTTCTGTATTGTAGAAATTAATACAAATTTGGGACACAGAAAAATACGGCCCTTCTCGGCTTGTTCATGTAAGTTACGCTGGTGCCCCTGATCATGATCGGGGCTGTTGTCGCACGGGGACCAGTGAATGTGCGTAGGAAACGTTCGAGGGCAAAGACACCAGACCAGCAGGGGCTTGATTTCATGGCTTAGCTTACCGCGGAATTCTGTGCTCACGGTAATCTTTCTCAGCGTAAAGGTATGCTTATTAATATGAGGTAGGCACGATCACAAGCAAGAATTCCTTTCAAAAATTGGGCCTAGCCCACCACCATTCATCAGCCTACCTTGCTGCTGGTACGTCTGAAAACACGCTTTCATCCCAACCCGACTCGTCATACAGTGGCTGGACTAAGCTCTGCATGTAATTCTGCCATTATCAATTATGAACAAAGAATTGAAGACAATTACACACGGATTATGGAATGTAATATTTCTATATTTCTATTTCGTACCCATGCAGAACATTAACCTATGTTAATTTACATATAAAGCAAAACAATAATATGGGCCTTATCATCATTGTTCAGAACACCCGGGTTTGAATGCGTACATTCCTGTTGGTACGTGGGCGTTTTAACTCTTCATGCAAGGTAGTGTTACATGGTGTTAACTGAAACAACCCAAATTTCTGTTTGTCTAAATGGAGCATTCTCTGTTTCAAATAGTGTCCAAATATTAATTCTTGATCACTCCAGACTTGTATCAGCCAAAACTAAAACTTGAACTTGCCCAGAGTGTGTGTCTGCAAACACACCCTCAACAAACCCTTGCAACAGATCCGGGTCAAATTTAACCAATGATCTTAGAGTACATGACAGACTCGTCGCATTGGTGCTTCTCGACATATCGGCAGCGTTTGACACCATTGATCACCGAATCTTACTTCATCGACTTAAGATACTTGGGCTTTGATGGTACAGTTCTAGATTGGTTTGAATCTTTCACAGACAAATTTCAATGTGTACAAATCAATAACATGTGCGAATTTAACACCATCAACTCTGCTTCGTGGTGGTCCACAAGGATCTGTTCTCAGACCTGTGCTGTTCTCCATCTATACAATCCCTCTTGGACAGATTCTATGCAATTATATAATCTTCACTATCACCTTTATGCCGATGACACACATATCTATAATTCGTCTAATCCAAACCAACCTGAAGCAGAGTCTGCACTGTGTTGCTTTGAATGTTATCGATGAGATTCGTGATTGAATGTCCAGTAACTTCTTAAGATTAAACGATGATAAGTCCGAATAATCATTCTTGGCTCTAAACTACATCGTAATAAGGTACATATTCCTCGTCGTCGCATTGACGTCTCTCATACCACTTTTTCTACTAAAGTACGCAATTTGGGCACCACATTTGACAACGTGTCTTTTCAGGATCGTATATCTCCAGTCACTAAAGAGCTCTTCGCACCACCTTCGTAACCTTGGTCTCATCAGAAAGTGCTTAACTGAAGAAGCTACAGAGCATCTTATTCATGCCTTTGTAACTTCCCGACTTGACAAGAGAAACTCTCGGCTTTATTGTCTCCCTGATAATCAACTGAAACGTTTGTGTCGCCTACCGCTAGAATTGTAACCCGGTCTAACGTTAAAAAGCACTTCAAACCGATCCTGAAAGATCTACATTGGTTACCCATTAATGACACAATCGTCTTTAAGATCCTTGTGCATGTCTATCGCTCATACGACACTTTACCATCATATCTTTCAGAAGGACTTTAACCACATCATTCCTACTGTGAGTCCATGAAAACATCGTGGGGGGCAGAGATCGTTTACTTCTGCTGCCCCTTCATTGTGGAATCATTTACCGGATCATATTAAACTTTCTCCATCAATGGCTTTGTTAAAAACTTCCCTCAAGACTAAGCTAAAGGAGGACTTCTTAATACAATTTTCCCCACTATTGATCTGAGGCTGCGCCATGGGAATCTTTTAGCATTATAAATGTTCATGTTATTATTATAAATAAGATGGCATTTTACCTTGATAGATGAGGAGGAAGGTCCTCTTTCACTTTTCAAAAGCATCTTCACAAAGTAGGACGACGTTGAGATCACGGCTCTTCGGGTAAATGGAGATGACATCATATATGTTGAGAAGTTCTGGTAGATCCAGTCAGGGATGACCTCGGCTTTCGACAAGAGGAACGTCTCGACAACCAAACCAACCGAGTTCTCCTCACTGAACACCTACATGTGTACACATTTTTGTTTTTTCTTTGAGCGAATTTTGAAAGACGATAAAAAACATACAAAAACCGACAGTAAACTAGTCTGGTCCCTTTATAATGAGGAGAGAACTTTGCCTCACCCAGATTACGGTCCGTGGGTGATGTAAAGATAGACTTGATGATTTTCACATTCCCGTATAGCTACTTACCTCCGATGACACACATATCTATAATTGGTCACTTTTTAGTGTTTTGCGTGAAATTATTGATGGCCATGCCTTTTTACTCTGAAATATCATTTTCCAAATTTTAAAACTATGACAATTCAAAGTATTTACCAAATAAGTCAGAGTTTAAAATGTTGTTTTTAATTGTGTCAAGTCTCCGTGAATTGTAATAAACCATAGGGTTACCGTACCCCTGGGTCGGTGGCAGCTTGGTCAAGGAGACGTTGCCAGTTGTCGTCTTCGTAATTGACGGTGTAAAAACCAACCATCTTAGCGTTGGCAAGGTACCAGTCATCAGGTGCAGCAGCGCCCGGTAGAGTAAAATAGGCTACAGATAAGTTGAAAAATCACAGCAGATGAAAATGTATTCAAGCACAACACCCCAGTTGTGTAAGGGTGGCTTAAAAGCTACATCATAGACTTAAAGAAATTACTAACATCGAATTCCAGGACAAACTAGTCCAAGTATTATGGTTAACCGTGATCAAAATTTACCTTTTCCCGTTTTTTAATTATGTTGTAAACAAAACTAAAAAAGAACTGCGTCTTTAAGTAACGAATATTAAAGTCATGATGAGATCTGGTTGGATCAGTGGTTTCTTTCCCTGCCATTCATCTCTGTGGACTAAGGTTCGAATCCCACCTCGTACCCGAGGATTGGGTTTTCAGTCCCTTCCTAATTGCGTGTTTTTTTCTCTGTGGTTTAGTGTTTTTCTCCCGCATCTTAAACCGATAATTTACTCTTGCTTCCTTTTTTATCATGTCATTGGCGCTTGCGCTCTTTGACAGAAGAAGAAGGGAAAAGGAGGAAAAAGGTTTATTCACAGCAAAATTCAGACATGCTATCTGGACAGACTCTTGCAAGCAGTTCTCAAGGGGGGAAAAACATTAAATTCAGTCGCAAACCTCATGTATTGATGCGTTGTCAATCTAAACAAAATTACAATAATGATAATAAACAAGAGAACAATTTTTGGCCCGCATTTTGTGTGATTCTGGTCGTTTTAAAAGAAATAATTCATACCTAGGCGGAGAAAAAGTAGAAATCAAGCTTCACTTACTATACTGTTCCGTTGGTTCCATCCATACTTGTTCCGGTTTGTCATACTGATCCGCCGGTCCGGATTTATACGCGTACGTCAGCGGAACATGCCACTTATTTCTACGGTAAAAAAGGGTCATTCGAATGGTATAGCCTTTATTTATTTACATCATAAGTTTGCAAATTAAACAGGGAGGTTAGCATCCCCGCTAATGTATAAATAAAAGGCCTTCACTGCTGTTTTGCATTTCTACGTCTAGATGGTAAGCGCCTGGGTCCTATTCACTTACTGGAATGTATTTTATTCTGCATCTTATTTGGGGGCTGAGGTCTCACTTGTAAAGTTCATCATATGGGATTTTTCATTCGGTTCTTAAGAACTGTTTCTGCGTTGTCAGGAATTAAAGTATACTTTATGTAGGCTTTTGGAAATGCTTTCTAAAGACCTTACCCGGAGTCTTCAAGTGTTCCGTTTTCTATGATTTGTAAGAACTGTTTCTGTGTTGCCACAACGTCCTGTCCGGTTCTTGTCAGAGTGATCAGAGGGAATCCTGGCTGAAGGATCCATGTGTCCATGATTTTCTTCACGTCGTGTTTCCCGACGTTTTTATCCGCCTGCACAGAAATGAAAATTACATTAAAAAAAAATAAATGAATAAGAAATACATCTTTGGACTCTTTTCTACAAGAGAAAATTATTATCCTGTCTTTATGAAGCTTTTTCAATTGACCCTGGTGATCGTGAAATGTCAGGCACGTGACACATATTGTTTTGTAACCCCACATGGCTGCTCGATAACATTGTGACGTCATTCTGGGAAGAGTCTGTTAGACTCACCTTTTCTAGATTCTTGTTTTACAAAGGCAATTCCATACAAGAATTTGTCTTTTGAGTATGCACCCATATTTTCCTCGGCCTTATTTATGTTTGTACATTTTGCAATATAGACATTTTCAATGTTGAGATTAATGAATTTATGAACTTAGGCCACGCCCGAACCAAGCGACTTCGGCTACGGCTATCCGTTGGCTGCAACGTCGACATTGAAGGATAGAACCATTATTCGGCCACATAGCCACCGAAGCCATTTCAGTCGGACACGGTCTGACGCGCAAAGTTACGAGATATTATCTTATCTGGTCATCTTGAGGGAACGAGATTATTACGTCGTGGAAACGAGGTGAAACCTCGTGCCAGAAAAGGATGTTATACGAGGTCTAGTTTCAATCAGATACTTAATTAATTCCCATGAGTTTAAAACATATTTGTGCCATCACTATGGTGGTGGTAATTAGTTTAACGGCATCAAATACCTACGTAGGTCAGTTCGTCCCATAGATGATCCGCATTGGCATTCTTGTAGGCTCGATCCTTGAGGTAGTTTCTTATACCTTGGTTGAAGACATCGAGGGTCAAGAAATGCTCCATCATCCAGAGGAGAGACCCTCCCTGTGAGAAAAACAAACTTCAGAAATTTGGGTAGGATTTGTGTTGAAATGCAATCGTAAACAATTAAATCGGAACTTTGTAATTCATGTTTTATCGGCCGCAAGATTTATCACACACTGGGGCTCATTATCATAATTTGTAAATAACGGGGTTAGTTTATCCATTTTGATTGGTCGAGTGGAGATCACGTGGTCATGTTTAAACGTTAAACGATGTAGAAATACGATTAAAAGCGTTCAAACATGGGAGAGGAAATAAAGTCAAACAAGAGGGCACTGTCAGACGATTGCGCAGAGAGCACAAGTTTGACGGCCCAATCGATCTCTACTTAGACTGACAGTATTAATGAAGGTCAGTGTGGTAACAAGCAAAAATGGCTCGCTTAAATTTGAAACGTGCGCGATGAACTATACTGTGCGAGGTGATAATATGAGGCTAAGCTGCCAGCTTTGTTCTTAATTTTTAAACAATGTTTTATGTTTTTAACGGAAAGTCAAGTATGAATGGGAATAAAAGTGTGTCGTATCGGTTTTAAACTAGTTGTTTAACACAGTGATGCCTAGTTCTCGATACTTTACCTAGACTTCGTCGCGATAAAATTACCGAGAACAAAGGACTCAACGTGTTCTAACAACTAGTTTAATTTTTTTTTATAGTTTTATTCATTTAGCTTTGTAGAGCCTACCTTGTCATATGATATAGAAGTAAATAAGACTTGTATCTGCACATCGCTCACGAAGACTGGTGCCTTGACAGCACGTGCAGTACCTAGACTGTCGGCACCTAAAGCTCTATAAGTTACATCGTAGTGAAAGCTTTCGAACTGAAATAAATTGAGGGATTTTCTTTATTGTTTTTTTCCTACTCACTCAAAATATTTGAGAGTTAAAGTCGTGCATAAATTAATATTTCTGAATTCAGCAAGGAAATAGCTGACATTTTGTGCCAAGGGAAGAAAGGCACTCAATTATTTTTGAAGCTTGAGAATGTTGTCAGTGCAAACAATTTATGTATTTTAAATTGTGGGTGACCATGGGCTTTTTCTATTCCTTGGATTAGGCTCCGGACGGCCTCAGGGCTCCGTTTGTTGCTGAAGCCCGTGCAAAATGCAAACTGCGCCAACATTGTTGACGAAGCTGGAACCCAAAGCCTCGGCTTAGATAAATGACCCCCTCCCCCAAGGATTTAGTGTGTGAATGATTTTATATTTACTGTTCCTTTCCTCATCATCGTTGACATTGATTTTTTCTCAGGTTTAACGTTATAATAATTGAAGGAAGTCTGCTTATTGTACTAGTCACTGTTTTTATATACGAAAACAGCAAATAAATACAGTACACAAATAATTTCAAAAATTTGATTGTTGACATATTTACAGAAAACATCTTTTCGGCTTAGTTTTGATCAGTTTATCCGGGAGGAGTTTAATCCCATCCCCCCCCCCCAAATATTGAGAAAAAAATTTTTTTCTCGATCGTCAGAATAGGATGTGATTTCAACTGAGTTTTGAATTCGAATGAGTTGATGGAAGGCGGGTTACACATGCGCAAAGGAAGCATGTTCCAGAGTGCCCTGTAGAGGAAGTCAAATCAAATTGGTGCGTTTTGGAGTCTTTTTGAGAAACGCACTGTGTTTCGTAACCGTATTGGTTCTTTTGTATTTCTTGTTGAGCATCATACTTGTTGACCATAGCGGGTTTTACTGTGTTGAAACGCGATTTCATTGAATAATCATGGGTTTCTAATACCTTTTTAAACTCCGGATGTACGAGGTTGACACCAATATGCTCCATGTAGGTTGCAAAGCCCTCGTTAAGCCATATGTCGTCCCACCATTCTATCGTTACTAGGTCACCGAACCACTTTACAATAGGGAAAAAGGGGAAGAGCAATGCATTATTTATTTACGTATGATGGAGTTTGCTGAGCATGTCGTTGCCATAATTCACAATAAATATTCATCCATATAGGAGTTTATGAAGTTTTATTACAAAATCAATGGGTACGAAGGCCGATGAAGACCATACAACAGATTCACAATCCGTTATAACAGAGTAAAAATATGTTGTTATGGATTGACAGTCAGCAAATCAGTCCTTCCTTTGTGAAACCTTATAAATGGAGTTATAAATCCGTAATAACGGACTGTGAATCCCTTTACAAAAATGTGAATAAACGTTTACGAAATATTCTTGTAACGGCTTAATTGGCTTTCGTAAACTACATGGGCGGATCCACAATATTTTTTAGGGGGGTGAAAGGCAACTTACACAATCAAGCCCTTACAACAAGGGGTATGGGCCCGGGCTATCAGGGGAGCTATCTTGATATTTTCTGCAGGACATGATTTATTGCTTGGGACACAAACATCTTCTAATAAAGACTACTTTATTTGATATGTTTAACTTCAAGGAACTTGTGGGCTCAAGCAAAGTCAGAGATGCAACACACTCCAACCCAAACATAATTTTGGGGAGGGGAGGGGGGAATAAACTTACCGTTTATATCACATTCTCTCCCCCTCCCCCCCCTCTCCCCTTCTCTCACTGTCTTCCTTTTTGATCTGCCATTGAAATAGCATATTATTTTGACTCGCATAACAGCATGATCAGTGTACATCATAAGTTAACATATTAAATGAAACCACGATCCAGGTACCTTAACTAATAACCTTCATAATGTAGTACCGGTAGTAACATGCACGTCGACGACGACGACAATGTTCTTTACCAACTTGAAGAGTTAGTCATCTCTGCTAAAAAAAAATGCCTACCGAGTGAGCGATTTCGTGTGTAATTATCCTGGGGTAGAGTTTGGGGAGAAGCACTTCGAATCCATACAGCAGATACACATCCAGATACAAGAAGATACCCCAGTTCTCCATGGCTCCAAATCCAAACTCTTGGACTGCTACGTGATCTATAGAGAGAAGAACGGGGACAAAGACATGCAGAATCAAAATGCAGAAGGAGCATGGAAGGAACATGTTGGCCTACACGACTGGAGTCATTCAGGGCTCATTTTTAGAGCTTCAATATGGCTGACGTTCTAAATAGCTGAAGCCATATTGAGGCCTCATCTCTAAAGTCTTGACAAGGCTGACGTCATTGTGGCTTGGTCAGATGAGTTTCAAAATGGAGGACGGCACTCAATATGCAGACGTAAACACTGTAAACTGAGTGACGTTACGACATATTGGCACAAAATATTAACAATAAACATCATTCGATGGGAAATACGTACATTAAGGAAATAATTTTGCAAGAAGTGCTTTAAGGAACCATGAAAGCAAATACGCATTTATATTAAAGTTAACCAAAATAAGCCATACTGTAAATTCAGTCGAATTAAATCTAGAACCGTATGCAAAAATTTGCTCCTACACTATGTATTCGTTTTGTAATACTAAAATACAGTACCTTGTTTCGCCAACGGGAATTCAATGTCCAAATAGCCGTCAAAGAATGTCTGAACTTTATCTGAGACATTGAGGGCGTACGGAGCAAGGTCGATCAGTTCTGTCTCGCACCAAACACGAATCTAGAAACCAATTAATAATCCTGATGGTAAGGGTGTGGGGGAAATTTTGACCAAATGCGGATCTGGGACCAATTTTGAGATCACAGGGTTTAATGCTGGGTCGCACTGATTATGTTCAAGGCATTTTTTGCCACTCTGCATATAGCACGATAAGAGACCAGCGTGAAAAGGCGAAATCACGAGAGACTACACCGACTCGCCCGAGAAAGCCTAATGTGGTTCTTTACATGTCTCTACTTTACATGCCATTAACTGTAGTCAGAAAAAAAAAATCCAAGATGCTGCTGCTGAACTTAATAACTCGGGAGAATTTAAAACTCATCATTTTTTAATGAAACCATGGAATGTCTTTTAATATGGTGAAGCTGCCCACAGGATAAGAAAACTTTGCTTTCCACGCCGTAATTATGTGTGACGTGACCTGGTGGCCGTAATTATTGGCCTGCAGCGTTTTATCAATGATTGGAATTGCAAGTTCGCCAACACCCCCACCTCATTGCTTCTTCGAGGAGTGGCAGTGTTCGTTCTGCAGATTGCCAATCGGGAAGCCGCGTGCGCCTTGCTGTAAGGCTAGGGTGGCACCAAATGCAAATCAAGAAAACGACGAAGAATCATTAAGAAACGTTTGTTGAACGAAAGAGGACTAGAATAAACAAACTTTTTGCATCCCCTTCAAGACATGTTAAACTATCATCCACCACAAGCCGCGTAGCCAAGGGGGGGGGGGGCCTGGGGGCACGTGCCCCCCAGATGCCCCAATGAACAAAATCCAGATACATGTAATTCGTTAAAAACATAGTTCCTGGGGCCCCCACTGAAAAGCAAGCCCTCCCCCATTGAAACAATCCTGGCTACGCCGCTGTCCACCACCTTTGTAATGTCTTAACTATAACTATTTACCAAACATCCATGCGCGTTTGTGACATTGATGGACGAGAAGTCGTGTACTACAAATGCAAGAAGGTACGTCGACAGTGAAGGCACCCTCTTGAAGTAAGTCCTGGACCAATGACTGTCCAACTGAATACGTCTTATATCAATGCCATTAGACAAGGCGCCCATGTCTGTACGATGTTCTAGTTGCACGTCGTAAGATGCCTTGAACGAGGGCTCGTCGAAGCACGGCAGGGCGCGGCGGGCGAACGTCACCGCCATCTGAGTGGTTGCGATGTATCTGTAATTCCAGGGACAACTTTGCTTTACAATATCACAAGGATATGAGACACTGCCGCATCTCAACAATGTCAAAAGTAATGACAACGTGTTTGTTTGGGGTGTCAAAGTGATTTATTTGTTTTTATTTGTTTCTTTATTTACTTGTTTGTTCATCAAACTCATTGTAACCGTATCGAGGCTGGATGGAAAATGATGTGCTTCCTTCCATGACCTGATTTACACATGGAAGTCTATTCTATATAGAGCGCCGTAAAGGTAGCATTGTGCACACTGAGTTTAGTCCTATGTCTGTATACTCATGCAATGGTATTTAAAACTAACCTTGTCATTGATAGTCACTAAACTAGAGCCGCATTGTAATATCAATGTCTGTCATTGTAAAGGGTTGGCATATAGTTAAACAATTATTAGACAATTCATTTAAGTTTATTTGAATGAATCCATATTTGTTAACTAACCTTGTTTCGTTTAGTGATGTGATGTACTTGCTCGGGTAGAAACCAAAAGTGTCGTTCGCCATGATGCCCGAGTACGTGATGAAGATGTCGTACTCTTCATGAGGTCGAAGCATCTCCTTCAACTTGAGAACCAAGAAAGCATACTCCTCAATCATCTTATAACTCTCAAAGATGTCTGTCTTATCCAATGTACTGACGCTATGGACAGTTGGCGTACCATGGATGCTGATATTCTTGGAGTGTAGAGTGATCTCATCTGTTGCTTCCATGCACTCCACTTTTATCCGGACCCAGCCGTCAAAAGTGAATCTCTCTCCGAGCTTTGAGTCTGGTACGTCATCTTCGTACAAGAACGGACGGAGGTTGAGCTCGTAGCGTCTCGGTAGGACGGTCTTGGGAAGCCGGCCCTTCATGAGATCTGATGGGGAAACCGTGGTAAATGATGGTGAGCGAGTTGACGTTGTCATAGGTGGCTGAAACACTGCTTTCGTCGTTACGGGGTCTTGGTTTGACGGGGGTGCGGTGACAACCTCGTTCACGGTACGGTCGGGAACGTAGTAAAACAACAATGCAGTTGCAGCTATGAGTACACAGACCGTCAATATGGCGAGGACGATCCTCACGGTGCTGCAGTACATGCCACTTTTCTGACCCGACGGTTGGTCCGAAGAGTCCGCTACCTCGAGGTTAAACTGATTTTTCGTCATTCTGATTGGTCTCCAGATCGCCTATAGAAAAAGATTCAAACGTCATCCTCACGAGATTTGGAGCAGTCAGCTATCTTCATAATGCAAAAAGTATAGACAGAGTCTACCAGTTGCCGGTTGTCTATTCAAATACTTTGTTGGATCTACGTGTAATTTATTGTAAAATTGTTCAGAGTGTCCAAGAACGTTCCTACAAGTTTGACCCTTAAATCAATACACTGAATAATTTATATAAAAGATGAGATTTATATGAAACTGAGAAGTTTCAATTAGTATTATAAACAAAAAAAGTTGTAGAGACAGCTCCTTGAGTTTTCAAGGCACCCAAAAGCTTTAAAACACGAGCGGATTGCGAGCTCGGTGTTCAAGATGTTAAAATCAAGATGATGGGCTCAAAACGACAAGATCAAGATTTCAGCTTAAGATGTTCAGATCAAAATGATAGGATCAAAATGTTCAAATTAAGATGATAAGACTAGGATGATCTGGATCAAATTTTAAGATCTAGATGACAAGATCATAATGCATAGGTCAAGATGATTAAGTCAATATATCAGATCAAGGTTATAAGACCACGATTTTAGTTCAAGACGGATCAAAACGTACAGATCAAGTTGATTAGATCAAGATATCAGATCAATATTATAAAACATAGATTTTAGATCAAGATGAAAAGATCACAATGTACAGAAAAATATGAATACATCAAGATTTCAGATCAAGATGTTCAGACCAAGATGATTAGATCAACGATCGTCAGATCGAGATAATTATTCAGATCTAGATGTTCAAATTAAGATGTTCAGATCTAGATGATAAGATCAAGACGATGAGATCAAGATGATTACATCAAGTTATAAGATCAAGATGTTCAGTTCAAGATTCTCGGATCAAGATCTTCAGATCTAGACGATAAGATCAAGACGATTGGATCAAGATACCAGATCAAGATGTTCAGTTCAAGATGTTCAGATCAAGATGTTTGGACAAGATGTTACAATCATGGTATTAATATCTTGTATGTTCTAACCTGGTGTGACATGGGAGCAAATCTGTAAATGTATCTTAAGTACTAGATTGCCTCATTGCCATAACTATTACGTTAGTTCGGAAGTATACTGCGCACTTAGATAACAATGACCCTGTCAGAATTGATGGACAAATTGGTTTCATTCTTTGGATACCCCACTCCGTTCCCACTTTCATGGCTCTGCTTACCACGGAATTCAGCGCTTACAGCCCACACACGCTTTATAGGGCAGAGTAAGCATACAATTCTGTGGTAAGCAGAGCCATGAGACTGCCATCATTCTCAGGGTTTCTCCAGTCAGTATCACAGTATTTGAACGCGTCATTTTGATATGTACTGATTAACTGTACTGGCTATTTTGAGTTTCCCTTCAAATAATTTTGTTCGCAGCATACAGACTTTTCTTTTGTACAACCGTATCACAGAGGTCCCGGAGATTTCAAACTGGGCCAAACTAGGCAAATAGTCATTGCTTTAAAAATGAATAAATACACATTTTTTACGTCTCTAAATACCTGCAGGACTATTTAGTATAAGTATTTATCTTTTAAATAAAAATCTTTATCGGGGTTATAGTGTCTTAAACTCGAAAAAATATGATAAAAACTGATTTTGTGTAAAACTACATTAAACAGTCGTCGTGCCCCTGTGCGAAAATTATCGCCATGCCAATTGACTTAAAAACACTTAACATTTCATGTTTGATAAAAAACAACTCGATCAAAAATTTGCTTATTCATTTCGGTCCCAAAAAGCATGGTAAATAAGGGGAAAGTCATTTTTTTTTTTTAATATTCATTGACACCGGAAACACATTATTTCCCTCGATTTCCGTCTCGGCCTTGCCTTTTTCGGGAAGCAAGGCGGAAATCGAGGGAAATATGTGTTTTCGGTGTCAAGGAATAAAAAAAATTAAAAAAAATTATGATTTTCCCCCTTTTTACCATGCTTTTGGGACCGAAATGAATAAGCAAATTTTTGACTGAGTTGGTTTGTCACGAGTGGCTGCCTATATTGAAGCCAAACACAAGAAAAGGGGAAAAGCGCCCGAACACAATCACCATTCAAGCACATGAGGTGAAAGGTGCATATTAAGGTAGGGCACAAAACAAAATAATGTTTTTTTCAAAAGACAAAATGCTTTGTGATTGCCATAGTCATACGGGGAAAAAAACACGTGATGTAGTTTCTGGCAATAACACCTAGCTCAGATAAGCCATGCATAATTGATCGACATTTATTAAACTCATTGGGGTGACGGGTTAGTATTTGCTGAGGAACAATGACCCTGAATATTAAAATACTGGGGTTTGGAATTTAGCTGTTCGCTTGATATGCATCAGCGATGCTGGGGTCAACCAGACACTTCGTGTGTGTGATGAACTCAGTTACCCAAAAAAGGGGTAGACTTGTTGTTCGTATATGCATGTTTTGCCTTTCCATCTCTTAAAATCATACCACTCGCCTTTTGTAAATTTTGTTCACGCCGGTTTTAGTTTACGAGCATGCCTCGAAACACATCAGACTTGTTCAGTGTGTTTCTTTGGTAGCCGTTTTGTTGACTGATTTGATTTTGTTTTCTCCTGAAGTGTGAAGGTTAACCTTGGGTATCTAGTCGAGGTATAAAGTTCCGTGACAGAAAAAAACATGGTTGTTTTTCTTCTTTCAATAGGGAGCCATCCGATCAAAGTCTCGATAACGCATCCATTTCAATCAATATCATTATATCAAACGTTTACTTATTAACTAACATTTATTTATGAAAAAGACATTTTTGTCGAGGTATGAAGTTCCGTGAAAAATAAAAAAAACACGGTTGTTTTTCTTCTTTCAATGGGCCTAATAAATCCAAGTCAGTCGGGTGTAGCATTCTTCCGAGGCCAAGGCTATTTTTTTTTTTTTTTTTTTTATAGTCACATTTGATGAATTACTATGTAGCAAAAGGAAAAAAATCAGTTCGAACTCATGAAATGGTTCGTGTCTGACCTTATAGTGTTCTGCTTCACATCACATACTTTGTGAATGGGCTAGACTGTTGAATGGATAATGGTTGGTGGCACCGGGTGACACTGAAGTGGGGGTCGTATCTCATCATGCGACAATGTTTCATTGACGTCACGGTTTGTAAATAATGTTACACAGCCTTTTTTTTTCTAAAATCAACCCTGGAAAAGTACAATGGGTCGGGGTGTTATACTCACCGCTCATACCCTTCCCCAACCCACGGATCAAAGTCTCGATAACGCATACCATTTCATTCATTATCATTATATCAAACGTTTACTTAAACTAACATTTATTTATGAAAAATACATTTTGGTCGAGGTATAAAGTTCCGTGAAAGAAAAAAAAAACACGGTTGTTTTTCTTCTTTCAATGGGCCTAACAAATCCAGGTCAGTCGAGTGCAGCATTCTTCCGAGGCCGTGGCTATAACGGTTTTTCGTAGTCACATTCGATGAGTTACTACGTACTCATCGATCGTTTCAGCGGGGGCCATTAATCCCCGCGACCCCCTGGTTCCTACTTGCCTTTCGTAACTCGCCCTTGTAAAGAACACTTGAAAACGGTCGCTCGTCTGGTTAACTGCTTCCCCCTCCCCTTTGTTTTAAATAACAAGAAAACTTGGGGAGCTCGAGTCACCTCAACACTTCTCCCATACAGAAAAAGTTATCCACGGCTCATATACAAACTTAACTTGGCAATAAATTCTTTTGTGCGAGGATAATGTAATCGTTGACGCATTGCTTCTGAGGGTTGCCTTCTAAAACAAGCCTACCAGTAACTTTCCCTCACATTATATGATATCCCCGTAGAGTGAAACACAAAAATAACAAACATTTCTGAGACTAATTGCAGGTTTTTGATTAATAACTCCCGCATGAGCAATCCTACAAACATTTTTACAAGTTACATGCCATCTGAAAATTTGAAAGAACACTTACCAAGATCGCGCTTTATGCGTGGGAGCTTTGAACCAGTGGGAGGTTATACTTCAAACGAGTTACATTACCGCAACCAGCGTGCACTGGTAACTACGTCGTATACCTGCCGTTTTTATTGGAGTATTTCCACGGTTAGTGTACACGTCACCCAATATACACGCCTACTTTTTTCGGGCGGTGAATGGAATAGTCTCAATATTACTGTGACCAAAGCCCACCTTTATATATTTATATGTATTTCTGTAAATACTATCTGGTCCTGGGTATGACATTATACTACATCCCTGGGTCACCTGTGAGCAAGGTGTAGCACCCAGTTCGGTCCCCGGGCCAGGGTTACGGCGAAGAATCCATGGGATGCAGGTGGTGGATGGAATCGAAGGCAAGCTGTATATACTACAATCAATGGCTTCTGTTCCCTGATGCTGGGCAGTTGATCTCTTTTGGAGACAATGGCTGGGATCACAAGTCTTGTAAAGACACTGCTCCTGAAGAAGGCAACGGGAAGCTACTTCAGTATTTTTCCCCCAGTACAACTATGTAAATGAAACCAAAACGAACCCCCAAGAACAGCGTGAATGGATCTTCTAACAGTGAAAACTGCAGAGGAACCTCGCTCGGTCGGAAGATTCATGCACAGCAGGTGGACTCTGACCGTCATCATGCTACTGCTGTAGATAAGAACATCAGAATAGCTACATGGAATGTTAGAACTTTGTACATGACAGGCCAACTAGAGCGTGTCAAACAAGAAATGGATCTTCTTGATATCGACATCCTTGGCGGATGTGAAACAAGATGGACAGGAAACGGGTGGGCGAATTGATGGAACCAGAGCAAGAGGACGTCAAAGATTGAGGTTCATGGAGGGGTTGGCGTTGGCAATTGGCACTACTGTGGTGAACATCATGCGTGGGACTAATGATCGGATTGGTTTCAGGCGTATGGTCGACAACATCAGGCTCTGGCAAGGTACATGAAGAAGACTATCTGGTATTTGTAACTTTTGTATGTGATTTGTACCTCGTCATCTGATCTGAAGAACACCTGTATACAAGTTTTATGACCCGATTCAAACAATGAACCTGTGTGAAGTTTATTGCCAATTCAAAACGTACACCAAAATGACAAGTCCCTGGGGGACCTCGACAGGGCCCTCTAAAACGCTGGACAGACTCCCTCGGAGGGAACACTGCATTAATACGAGAGTCCAAGCTTTACTTTCAAACACAAGCTGGGGTCAAGACCAGGATAGACTTAGCTGGAGCACCTTCACAGCTGCAGCTGCCACCTCGACAGCGCCCTCTTCCGGCCTAGAGAGGCGAAGAAGAATTACGCAAAATAAGTTTATCATGATATGCAGAAGACAAAATGTACATATTTTGTTTTTCTGAGTATGTGTGGTTCTGAGAAGATTCTGAGATGTACCCGTCGTTCCGAATAGCATACTCTGTTCGTCAGAAACTCTTGACAAAAACTCTTCATCTGATTCTGGATTTATGGCGCAATACTGTGTCGACCATTAATGTTTTGTCTCTTAACGCAAACACGAGTCTAAGAATCATGCAGATCTGGGAATCTGAGGTTTAAATCTTTAAAAAAATATTTTAAAAAAATCAGAACGTTATTAAGTTTAAGATTGAAATTATATAGAGTATATCAATGAATATACAACAAAAAAATACGTACAAAAATTAGTACAGATGAAAAATTCAATTATAAGGAATTATTAAAATCATTAATTTTTTATACACTAAACAGACACAGTCTTGATTAAAACAAAATTCTGCAAAAAATCTTAAATGGTACATTTTTGATAGTCAATGCCTTTCCCCTAGGTAAATAGTACATATTCAATTATTTCGTATTTGAAACAGATACCCACATAAATGAAACAAGTTAAAGTTTTAGCGGGACAGATTATCAAAGTGTTTTGTTTTGTTTTGTTTTTCGTTCTAATGATGGAATGTATCACCAGATAATAATCCGAATTAAGAGGGTTTTTTTTCTTCTTCTTCGAAATGACACATGACTGGAAGAATCAACTTCTCATCAGACTGTTTGGTAAATAGGATACGATGTCATTGTTTCAAAATGTTGATTGTTTTTATTTTGTCGCCGTTGTCATGGTCATGGTCGTGCTCTTCGGCGTCGTTGTTTGTGTTGGTACTGATACCGCTTTGCTCTTGTCAAGGCTTCAATTTGGTCTCAGTGATCTGATCCATTGGTCCGTTTGCTCTGCGCTGTGTTCCATCCATCGTATGTTAACCTGTGTAGTTGCAATGGCCGCTTGATAAGCGTACTTCAGTACACCGAGGCGGTGACTTTCCCCGAAATCCAACAACTAAAAGAAAGAAAAAGTATATACTTGTATAGGAAAATGTCTATAAAAATGTCTTGTTTAGATGTTAGAAAGAAAACGATTAATTCGGCCGTACAAAAATACACAGTTGAAATAAGAAATACATGAATGAATCTTATGAAGATGTTTTAAGAATAATTATGTTATTCATGATATCTTGATTACTTAACAATCACTGAGCCTGGACTTCCTGCAGGCACAGCTCATTGGAAGAAACACAAATTATTGGGTTTGCGGCCCATGATTCTTATCAAATTTTGATATGACGAAATGTTCACATCTCAAAACTTTTCCAGGAGTTATTTTTCCTACAATACTACAATACTTAAGTTATGTTGAAATTACAGCAAAATGGTTTTAAAAACACATAAGCATATAGCAACCGCGTAGCATCATGCCCCGATTAGCACTAAATTATTCTTTGTTTTGTTTTGTTTTACAAAGGGAAATATGAGACTTTTGATGACACTATAGGTGGCAGCAGACTTACCAGGTAATATTCATTTCACGGAAATCTGCGCATGCTCAGAACTACACAAACAATGGAAATTTACTTGGTAAGTCTGCCGCCACCCAGTGTTCTAAAGTCTTCCGTTGATCTACATCCTATCAGACGAACACATGATAGCAATGATTTTGTAGTTTTAGGGAGATTATACTTCTTTTGAAGCTACGCATCAGAAACCCACAACTTTGCCTTTCGTAACATCACAAAGTTTGTTATGAATATTCAATTAAATCAATTTAAACTATATCCCAACTCTGAACATCTTTACGTCATTACTTCAAGTATTGTGTCGTCAGGTCCCCTGTCTTTATCCTTAAAGATAAAGACTGGGGACCAATCTATGTGTATCCCTGCTGCAACAAACCTCTTGCAGTTTCTCGCGTGTGTTGAAAAAATACGCGATTTCTTCGAAGACATCGGACAATGATATCGCACGATTCTCTTTGAACCTGGAAGAACAATTGTTTATATAAAAAAATCCACTTTATTAATTGCTTAGTGGAATCGAATCAGCTAAGATTGTTACTGGAAATTTGAATTCAGAGATGTAACGTCTAAAGGCTCCTATCCATTTATTATGGGACTAATTTCATAGAGCTGCTTAAGCAGAAAATTATGCTTAAAAAGTTTATGCTATTAGCAAAAAAAGAGCAGGATACTTGTAAAAAATGATACATGTGACATGGTATTTTAGCTGGTAACCTTAACCTAGCATAATCGTTTTGTGCTTAGCTGCTTGTTGTGCCTAAGTAGCTCAATGAAATTGGTTGCTAGTCTATGCTCTAAGGTTTTGATATTATTGCATTTATTTCTTGGAATTCGCTCTTTCGTTTGATGACGACACAATGTTGTCTGGAGGAAATTATCTACCCATTGAAAGCGAGGACTGCAACAAAAGGGATCCGTGTGTTTTGACTGAGCTCAGGGAACGTCCTCGGTTTGCTTTCATGTATAAAAACCAATCTGGGTCTAAACAATGAGAGAACAAATTCATGTCTTCAATTTAATGGGTCAACAAACGTGTTTGTTGTGGGAGGGGGTTGTCTAGCCGTTGAAAGCGAGGACTTTCACCAGTTGGACTCAGATTTTCCTATTGTCTGTCTGTCTGTGACCTCGGCCGACGCATTTTCACTGCCTCAAGTTTTGTTTATAGCTTTTATCATCTGCCGAGTAGATACCAGTAAATTATAAATTTATTCTCATCGTAGAAAACATAAAATCGAACACTCCACGCGGAAGCTTTCCCTTTCAGTGACACTTGCGTCTGTTGACTTCCGTAGTTCGAAACTGTTTTGGTAGAAATACAAAATGAAGCTCTGTTTGTGACGTCCGTCTTGGACAGGTTGTTTGGTGGAAATACAAAATAAAGTCTGTTTGCGGAATCAGTACTGTCACCAGTCTCGGCCAGGTCGTTTATATGGACACATGGTTGTGAAAGATACAACTATTTTGTCCGATCCATTTGTGACAGCAATAGCTAGCCCTTCGAAACTCAGAACAAGAAAACCACTCAGATATCTCACTTTGCGAAACAGTTTTTCTGCTTTCTGCTTTCTGTCATTTTCAAACTTAGAACAAGAAAACCACTCGGATATCTCACTTTGCGAAACAGTTTTTCTGCTTTCTGCTTTCTGTCATTTTCAAACTTAGAACAAGAAAACCACTCGGATATCTCACTTTGCGAAACAGTTTTTCTGCTTTCTGCTTTCTGTCATTTTCAAACTTAGAACAAGAAAACCACTCGGATATCTCACTTTGCGAAACAGTTTTTCTGCTTTCTGCTTTCTGTCATTTTCAAACTTAGAACAAGAAAACCACTCGGATATCTCACTTTGCGAAACAGTTTTTCTGCTTTGTCTGAAGCACACGCCTCACACACGGATATATATGACGGTTCGTGGAAATATTTATTAGTGATGCACGGAAGGGGGTCACCTTTGTAGTGTTAATTAACATATTTAATTTATTCTAACTAGGCCAATCAGCTTGTTTGAGTTTAATGACTATT
Source organism: Marthasterias glacialis (assembly GCA_911728455.2). NCBI lineage: Eukaryota > Metazoa > Echinodermata > Asteroidea > Forcipulatida > Asteriidae > Marthasterias > Marthasterias glacialis. The sequence goes on from OU452229.1 coordinate 10,250,880, forward strand.
CACATGTTCATCTTTGTGTCGTTTATGATCGTCACTTATGATTCAAGTGATACCGGTACATGTACGTTGACCGACACCATTCTGATTTATTGAGTCATTTATTTGACCCACGATGTTTATGAGAGGTACACCCCTCGTACAAACGTTGACCGAGCGCTCTAATGTAAAAGAGTGAAAATCCATCCTCCCGCCCGAGTGCTGTCATTTTCAAAGCGAAACTCGTTATGCATCACCCTTTTTCGTGAAATTTAAGCTAACTTTATTATGATTCAAGTTGAAAACACCCATCTTTCACTCTAGAAGGAGTTGTCCGCTATATGGCTCTTTGCGAGAGTGCTTTGGCGGACAAAACGAGCGGTTTTCACTCATTAATATCTACAGAGTACATGTACCTTGTACACTCATGGTTTCTGTAATGTTTCTATAATTACACGGACAAAAGAGGTTCTTACAGTGTGTAAGACTCGTCCCAGTTCATGCGGATGAAGTCCCAAGCCACTTCGTACCCAGCTGGATTCTCGGCCAAGCCCATTAGGATTAGCCCGGCCTCGCCACGATATAGCTCACTAGCCGTCTGCAGATAACTGAGATAATCAACATGATACTTTTGAGAAATATGATACTTTTGATTTAGTTTACGTCTACCCTTTCCCTCGATTAGTAAGCAAAGTACCTTTTCAAAAGTGAAGTGTCCCTTGAGCACGTGAGGGCGCTCATCCACCGAGAACGTTCTTGTCGGTCATTGGTCGTCTGCATTATTTCCCATCCAAAGTTCCACTCTGATTTGCCACCAAAACGAATACCATTGCAATACACAACTGACCTGAGGTTTGGGGAGACTCTGGGAGAAAAACAAATTTGTTTAAAGATAATCTGCTTCTTTGTCATTGAAATAAAGTTCATTCCTCATTCACTAATCATACTTGTATTCATCTGAAAAAATGAGATACCTTTTTGCGATACCTTTTTACGTGTGAATAACGAACCAGGACCTATGTAGCTTACCCTTTTTTCCCGTGAATAAGTAACTCACCAATAGTCCGGGGCACATTCATATGTCAATAAAATGGCAATTACATGTATGTGACATCATTTTACATACAGTTTGATACAACTCACGTGATAGGCTTTTCCACGTCCATGTGTGCTTTTATTAATGTTGTTGCTTTGTTAACACAGTGGTTGTTACTGTAAAAACACGCTGTAGATGTCACATCAATTTGGCTTTTCTTTCTGCGTTGCCTGTTGAGGGAGAAACAAACATGAACATAAACAAGTAAGGTTTCAAATTAAAAGATAATCTTCTCCAATTCGTTGTTTAAATCCCTGACGAGCATGTGCGGATTTTCTTTTTAACTAGTCTCAAGTGATCCCTGCTTTATTATTGAGCAATAATAACAACAATTATTTCGCGCTTTAGTAACAATGTGACGAATCGTCTTTATGGTCCTCATCATCAAAAGCCATTCACCAACTCCGTGGGAGTATGCAGCCCCGGCAGCCTATAAGTGGCGCTTAGTTTAATCACATTACAAAAACAAATCTACCCTCCAAGGTACGATATTTTTGCCGATCTCGTTCAGATATGAAAATATGCTTTCCAAACGTTAAATTTTAAGGAGTTTTTGGTTTACGTGGTTTCAGCCCAAGCCAACACCAATTAACGAATTAGTGCAAAACAAATAAATGAATACTTTCACTGTAATTAACAGTTAAGTTTTGTACCTTGGAACATTCGATATAAAGGTGTCGTTCCAACCCGACTCGGCATAAAGTGGCTCTATTAATTGCTGCATATATTTCTGTCAAGGAAAGCAAAACAAGAAGAAGAAGAAGAATCACCCAGATTGATTAAAAATTACATGAATTCAAATCACTTCTTACAATCAAAGCGTACCTTGACATAGACTGGTCCCCTGTGTGTATCCGTAAAACCCAATGGTTTCATTGTATAGACAATACACGAAATGATGCACAGGTAGTGATACCACATTTACACACAGTGAGTGTAATTATTATAGCCAGCAAGGTCAAATGTACATCAGGCAGGTAACTACCAGGTCAAAATTTCATAGAGCTGCTTAACCACAAAAAGTAGCCAACACCCCCCCAAAAAAAATATATATATATATATACTTACCAGAATAAAGTTACCAGCCAAAATACGATGCCACATGTATCACCTATGACTGGTATTCTTCTCTTCGTGATAAGTTTAATATTGTTCAGCACTCTTTGCTGCTTAAGCCGTTATGTTTGTCTTTGTTTGTGTCAGTAATATGGTGGACCACAATCTCACTTGCGGGTTTTAAAAAGCAGCTTTATGAATTTTGGGCCCCAACAGGTTCGAAATGCCGATATATGACGTTTATTCACGAGCATCGAAGTGTGACGTCAGATGTTTCGGCTAACCGTGACATCGACAAGCGAGATAAGACGAGGATTAAATGGAAGCGAGTGGTTGTTTGTCTTCCCTCCATCTTCTAAACAAATATTTACTCTGTTGTTTTTCTGTCTGTATGTTGTAACTTCTTTAACACTGCCGATTGGAGTATACTCTAAAAACTAACTTAGTTAAAAACAACGTTAATTGTTCATTTTAGACCACATTTTGACTAAAATTAGTCAAAAATGGTCTAAAATTTCTAATTAAGGCTTTTTTGACTAACTTTAGTTTTAGGCCTCACCCACACCCTCCCCGACCCCCAATAGTTTGTGTGGTGACGAGGAAGATTGTGTGTCTATCTTCCACTTGTAAATCTATTCACCATCGAGGGACTTTTATGGCCCAAATTTGGAGGTTTTACATTTGGTCAACTCCTTGGCTTGAGATTTTGAGGTATTCTAAAGTTGGCTTCCAGGATCTTGTATTGTTAATGTGTTGCTAAAATGTTCTGGTCGAATTCTGCCATCACATGTAGCTATTGTGCAGATGCAAGATTGGATGTACAGAAAAAAAACTTTGACCTTGTTACTTTTTATATTCACTTGGGAATGGATATCAGATGTGACTGAGGAATGAAAAACTAACTTCATTATTTGTTGTTGTTTTACCGTAATACAAACGCGTGATAAGCATTGTACACTCCGTGCTTTCCCGGGTCACGTTGGCTTATAAGCACAGGCATACTACTCTGCTAAGATCCGAACCCACGACACCGGGCGTTGGAGAGCAGAAGTCTAACCACTAGACCACTGGTCCGGTGACAACAGGCGAGTGTTGTCATCAGATTCGGTCGTGTTAAGAAGGCGTCTTCGAGTTTCCGATCTTACCTGTACTGTCGAGGGGGATGTGGGGGAGGATTGACCCATGCCATCGCCCGGCAGCATCTTGGCGAAGTAGGAGGAAGTTGACAACACAGCCCTGCGAGTCAAGCGGGAAGATGGTCCGAGATAGGCGGAGAAGTTCTGGTGGATGTAGCTGGGAATGATTTCGGCTTTCATTAATTCGAGGGTTTCGTCGATGAGCAAACTTTAGTTTCAGCAGGGAAAACCTAGTACAGGTAGAAGTGTTTATCAAGCAGTTAGCTTCAACTTAATATTACATGAATGTCTGTAGTCTGGAGAAGCTAACGTTGCAACTGCACCTTCTGCAGATCTGAGTTGAAAAAAATAATAAAGAGTACAAATGCAATGATAGTGGGAGGTTTTTTTTTCTTCTGAAATCTCACTGATTGTAAAGTCCACACGAGCATTAATCCTCAATAGAATTATGTTCGTCTGAAACACTGTCTGAAACACTGTCGAAGACCATCAAATTGTTGTTGCTTATTTCGATCGAATGTAATCGAAACAATGCCGATATGAACGTGCAGAAAATCCTTTCCAAACAAAGGCCGTTTTCCGCTGTTTTCACTCCGATAATTATGACCAAGGAAGCGTTCGTTCTTCCAAAAAACTTTGACCGGCATTTGCGCTCTCCATACGACGCAGCGTCTATCTGTGATACTTTGTCAAGGAAAAATAGACACATATGGAGAGTGAGCAATATTTACACTTGGATCGGTGGCAGCTTGGTCCAGGAGACGTTGCCAGTTGTCGTCTTCGTAATTGACGCGATAGAAACCAACCATCTTAGCGTTGGCAAGGTACCAGTCATCAGATGCAGCCTCGTCCGGTAATTTGAAATAGGCTATAGATGAAAATAGAATCCAAACAAATTATAAAATGGTACCTTTAGGTGGCCTTGAAAGGGATACCATTGCCCTACATATTAAACAAACGTTTATCAAATCAGTAGGTCGGCGTGTCGTGGCCGAGCGATCGAGAGCTCCGGACTCAAGCTCTGGCGTTTCTCATCAGCAGAGATTGAGTTCGAGTCCCGGTCTTGACACTTGTGTCCATGCACCATTATTACTTCGTCCTCCTAATGGGTCGTAAAAGCCATAGGTCCCTCGTGTTGTGTTAAAAACTAGCAATGCACGTAAAATAACCCAGTACACTTTTTGCTAAGAGAAGGGGTTGGCCCTATGTTACTGACATCCGATGCGTATACACCTTAACCAGACCCTGCATCGTACATAAATCTAGATTCAGACGGATACCGATCTGTACTCAGGATGAACATGATCAAAGCCTAGATGTTGCATATAGGTTGTAAAGCCTTCATTCAGCCATAGGTCGTTCCACCACTCCATCGTGACAAGATTTCCGAACCACTGGGGGACAATTGGTTATGAAAAGAAATATTTAATTTCTACCTCACTGAAGCCATTTAAGAAGAGAATATTTGGGTTATCGTAAGAACGATTTTAAATTTCTAACCAATATTATGAGACAACTTCCGTTGCGGTGAGTAGATGTTTTCAAAGTTGATATTGTTACCAGATGGATATATCTCAACATGCAAACTCTTGGTGGCGCACTGTATTCTGTATGCCCGAATCTTTGTCCCTAAGGCACTAATTACCGTCAATGTTTTGCATAACAAACAATGACCACCATTGTGTGCAACACAAAATCTGTAACTGGGTTGGCATAATTTTTTGCTCTTTTTGATAACATCATTCAAACATTTGTGTCCACTTGAGTATGCGTAATTTTTGTTGTAGCAAAATTGATTATTCATTAATTATGCTTAAATTTGTAGCATTTGTAGTGACTGATTACATATTGTAATTTCTTCAGTGAAGACCGTCCGTACTTTTGCCATTTAAGGTACACAGGGGCGGATCCAGGATTTTCCAAACGGGGGGGGGGGGGGGTGTAAAATTTACCAATCAAGCAGCAATTGATGATTGAAGGCATGTTGTGGCCTCTTATTGTTTGACATTACAGTGAACATTGTAGTATAACGTCGAAAGTTTATTTCTAAATGAAGGTGGGCGGGATGATATCTTTCGGAAGGAAAAAATGGGGCGTGCGCCCCTCACGCCCCCTGGATCCGCCCCTGGTACAGCAGAACTTGCGGCTGTGACGTTGCAAAGAAAGTCTATACTTTTTGGACTAAGTGACGCTTCTAGATGACTGCAGATATTATGGTAACTTGAAGTCGTCTCATCAACACTGCGCATCATCATGTTTCATTTTGAGGCCATTGGGTTTTATTATGGAAGTGTGCCGTCCAGCATCAAACAAATCATCCAATTTGTAGGCTTACAGTCATAATGAAGATGAAATTAATTTACCATGTGAGCCAGCTCGTGTGTTATAATAATTGAGGTGAACCTGGTGTCGAGCAGTTCAACTTTGCCACGGAGTAGGTACATAGCCCTGTATGTGATCAGGCCCCAGTTCTCCATCGCGCCGAAATGAAAATCTCCTAAGGCTATATGATCTTCAAAAAACACAGATAAACAAAAAATATAATAGTAATTCATTCTTGGAATTGGTCTTTAAACTTTACACTGAAGAAGCCCTTTCCTACCTATTCTAAAACCCTATTGGCAGAGTGATTTTTTTCTTTAGCGTCAAATTTCTTTTTCCATGAGTTAATCAGAGACAAGTGTGTACATTGCTCCCACCAGTTTAGCATGTTATATTCTATAAGTACGCCGACTAACTCCTACCATAAATCCTGAACGAAAATCACTTTTTACGTGAAGATTCAATATTTTCCTAACCTTGGCCAAGGTTTGTTTTACCCCTCCCACCATAAAAAAGGCTAAATAAAACCCAAAACAAACAAACACCCCCAACAAACGAAACAAAAAACTTGGAGGTCATTGATGATGTTCACCTTGTTTATCCAATGGGAACTCGTTGTCCAAGTAGTGATCGAAATACGTCTGAACTAAATCTGCGGCATTGAGAGCATACGGAGCCAGGTCAATCAGTTCTGTCTCGCACCAAATGCGAATCTAGAAACCAATAAGATTATTATTACCCAGAGGGGCAAGGTTCATTACGAAATTTCCTCCTTAGTGTGGATTTTAAAACTAATCAAGAATTTCAAAAGATGCAGTGATTAAAAAGATAGATATTTCTGTCAAAAATACTGTCAAAGGCCAGACAAATTATTTGAATACCCCCATCCCTTCCCCCATCATAGGTGCTTATCTCCATTAGAGAAATCAGAATGAGCACGCGTTGTTAGCTGAACGCGCACACCACCCCGGGAAAAACACGTTCGCTAAAACGTGACCCGTTTATTGAAAACTTAATGATGGAAATGAGAGTTGGCGGCGTAGCCAAGGGGGGCCTAGGGGGCACGTGCCCCCGAAGTTCCCCCATGCAAAAAATCCAGATACACGTAATTCATTAAAAACATGGTTCCTGGGCCCCCACTGAAAAGCAAGCCCTCCCCCATTGAAACAATCCTGGCTACGCCGCTGTCCACCACCTTTGTAATATCTTAACTAAAACTATTTACCAAACATCCATGCGCGTTTGTGACATTGATGGACGAGAAGTCGTGTACTATAAATGCAAGAAGGTACGTCGGCATTGAAGGCACCCTCTTGAAGTAAGTCCTGGACCAATGACTGTCCAACTGGATACGTCTTATATCAATGCCATTAGACAAGGCGCCCATGTCTGTACGATGTTCTAGTTGTATGTCGTAAGATGCCTTGAATGTGGGCTCGTCGAAGCACGGCAGGACGCGGCGGGCGTATGTTCCTTCCATCTGGGTGGTTGCTATAAACCTAGACATTTCAGTGTTTATACAATCTGTTTAAGATGGGAAGTGACTTTTGACTATTGGTTTGGTTATATTTATAAATTTCCTCATAGTATTTATAAATTTCCTCATAGTATAGTCCAGTGTGTTACAAATGTGTTTGAACTAACCTTGTTTCATTCATTGAAGTGTTATATTGGCTCTTATAGAATCCTAATAAGTCATTCGCCAGGATGCTCGAATACGTGATGAAGATATCGTACTCTTCATGAGGTCGAAGCATCTCCTTCAACTTGAGAACCAAGAAAGCATACTCCTCAATCATCTTATAACTCTCAAAGATGTCTGTCTTATCCAATGTACTGACGCTATGGACAGTTGGCATACCATGGATGCTGATATTCTTGGAGTGTAGAGTGATCTCATCTGTTGCTTCCATGCACTCCACTTTTATCCGGACCCAGCCGTCAAAAGTGAATCTCTCTCCAAGCTTTGAGTCTGGTACGTCATCTTCGTACAAGAACGGACGGAGGTTGAGCTCGTAGCGTCTCGGTAGGACGGTCTTGGGGAGCCGGCCCTTCATGAGATCTGATGGGGAAACCGTGGTAAACGATGGTGGGCGAGTTGACGTTGTCGTAGGTGGCTGAAACACTGCTTTCGTCGTGGGGTCTTGGTTTGACGGGGGTGCGGTGACAACCTCGTTCACGGTACGGTCGGGAAGGTAGTAAAACAACAATGCAGTTACAGCTATGAGTACACAGACCGTCAATATGGCGAAGACGATCCTCACGGTGCTGCAGTACATGCCACTTTTCTGACCCGACGGTTGGTCCGAAGAGCCCGCTACTTCGAGGTTAAACTGATTTTGCGTCATTCTGATCGGTCTCCAGATCACCTTTAAAAATATTCAAACGTCATATCAATCTTTAAAAATAGAAACTTGAACAATTCCCGGTTTTTTTTTTTATTTGAGAAAACCAAGCTCAGTATTTCATTTACCACATCATGTGGTGCGACCACACCAGCTATTTTCACAACACAAATGAATCATTTTCTCCTGTACGATATAAATACAAAGCTCAGAAATACTCACTGGGGGTTCTCTGACAAATACTTTCTTACATCCAGGGCATAAAATCACTTCCCTGAGCCATACTCAGGCACAAAATGGAGAGAAATAGAGACAAACTATGTCATGTATGTGTGTCTCATACAGCCTCCAGCAAAAGAGAAAGATATGAGGTGCCGCACAACCTCTTCCAAAATTACTACGCCAATAAATATACCTACAAATACCAATCCAGGCAATGCAAAGATAATTTGAAATAATCACTTCCTTGGCTTAATATCTTGTATGATAAATGTAATGTGATAACCAACATGAAGTGTAGATTACTAATACCATTCATCAATAGTTGTAATAAACTTGAAAAACAATTAAAGAACTACTAAAGAGCTATTTTTAATAGATGGATACGTTGCGATCCGTCCTTTAGCAAAAAGTATAAAGGTCCATAGTAAAGTTTTAGGGTTAGTTTCAAAAGAAAGATTGAGGGCGCACTTGCGTTCCAAACTTAGACAAAGAACAACTTTCCAAAACTTGTACTAGGTATCACGGTCTTGTACTAGGTAAAGGTCACCTACAGGTCACGTAGGCATCATTTTAACTTAATTATGAAAAAATAGCCATGTTTGGTCTGATGCATCTTGACAAGAGCCACATGTAATGTCGACTGATAGTTGTGCTTTTAAATTGGACAACCCTCTCTTTTCCTTTTCCTTAACAATGTTTGTACTTCATTGAAAAAAGAAAGGTATGACCATAGCCTATGGACATTCCACTTCCCACACAGAGGTCTTCGTATCTCCTATAAAACAACTAGAAGTAGTCCAGGAATGGTTAATTACCATATACCCTCATAAGTCATCAATTACATAAGCACTTGCTCCGCCAGTCTCTCAATGGAAACAGTTTCAAAGTTCCCGCACTCCAGTAAACACCATGATAATTGACCGGAGACTGTCGGAGCAAACCCGTGGCTGGGCAATAATTCCCTCCCCCCCAAAAAAAAAAAAAAATAATAATAATAATAATGAAAATAAAATAAAATAAAAAATAAAGAAATAAAGAAATAAATAAATAAAATAAAAAAATAATAAAAAAAATGCCGGCCTGATAAACGCAAACAATATCAGATAGATAAACAAATCACATTTAAAGAGAACAGATTACATCTTTCCTGGTATATGTCTCCTAGAATATGTCAAACCCTACGGAAAAGTTCCTGGAAGATGCATTTCGTTCCTCACTACATTTCTCCACATATTCCACCCACTACCAACCACACCACTCCTGCATCGCCCCCCCCCCCCCCGCATCAGTTCATTCTTATAACGATAAGACGACTTCGAAGGTCTCAAAATAGCCTGTCCAATACAAGTGCTTCTCATCATCCAGTGATTGCATCTAACCAATACAGGTATTTGAAACATTGTGAGTGTGTATCGGGTTTTCATTTAAAAAAAAACATCAACAAATGTCTTCTTGGTTGCACTGTTTTCCCTATTTACAATTTCTCTGCGTGCTTCATGTATGATTTCGCTCTCCCTTCTCAACAAACATTGTGCATTAGTTGTGATTTGAGTATCCCTTGAACTAATTTTGCACGTAGTATATACACACTTTGCTGCAGTCGTAATCTGTCATGAGCGACGACCTCGCTATACCGGTACTGAGTGGGTTTAACAAAGCAAAATACAAGAAAAGGGGAAGGATCCCCTACACAATCAATATTCGGCACTTGTTAAGTGAAAAGTGCACACGGTATGGCACAAATAACCTTGGTTTTCAAAAGACAAAATGTCGGGTTTCTTTTTGTGATTGCCATAGTCTTACAGAACAAAACACATAATCTAGTTTCTGGCTGTAACACCTAGCACAGAATAGCCATACATAATTGATCGATATTTTTTTTAAATTCATTGGGGTAACCGGTTGGTATCGCTGAGACACAATGACCCTGATTATACGCAACAGCGATGCTGGGGTCAACCAGACACTTTGTGCTTGTGATGTATTCAGTTACCCCCAAAAGGGGTAGACTTGTTGTTCGTATATGCATGTTTTGCCTTTCCACCTCTTAAAATCATACCACTGGCCTTTTGTAACTTACGCGGCTTTAAATTTACGAGCATGCTTTGAAACACATCAGGCTTGTTCAGTGTGTTTCTTTGGTAACCATTTTGATCAGTGTTTTGATTTTAGGTGTTTGTTCTCCTCAGATGTGAATTTTAGATATCTAGTAAACCTTTTTTGTTCTACTCTTATAATATGGTTTGATGCGATGTTAAAATGGGCTTGTCTAACGAAAAGGTAACGGGTGCATACACACCCTTCCCCCGCCACCCCCGCTGACATTTCATCGCGGAAGTTCAAGGTCCATACAGTATGGTCAATGGGGTCGTACCTTGTAAATACACAATTTTGCTGCACGCAGCAAGGTCATATCTCACTCCATTGGGTTTTTTGCTAACTCAGTAAAGTATCAAACAAAGACCAGACATTAAGATTTTGTCTTTAGGACAAAATCACAGCTGTTCCGAAAGGTCAAAGTGGGGTCATGCCTAAAAACCAAATGTCACATGTGATATAAGCTACAAATGTTACAAAGAGTATGACTCTAGGACATTTGACACAGAAGATATTCTTTTTTGAAATTTAGAGCTTCCTGTTTGGACCGGAAGTAAAGGTCAAAGTGGGGTCACACATGTAAATACAACGTCACGTATGATGAATTTTATCAGCTAATAATAAAAAATGTTAACCAAATTTACATTTAATGATAACTTCATGTTCTTGGCTTCAATTTTATACAGGATTTTAGTTTGTCATACTTACCAATTTTAAGATTAGGCTTGAACAAAAATCGTGGACAAATGCAATACGGTTTTGACAGAAAGTATAATAGTGAACTGCAAAAAAGTCGCTGCAAACGTTTGAAATTGTACTATATGGCATATAATAATCATTTCTAGCCAATGGCCAAATCGCATCAACAGCGTGACGTCCATTAATGTCGTAGCTCTGTACCAGATCTTCGCAGAAGCTTTGCCCGTTCAGAAGCTTTAAATATCTGGCGGAGCATGCACGGTCGTCTGCTAACGCAGCACCGAGTGTTAACCCTGCGCGATCTCAATCTTCTGAGATTTTGAACCAGAAAATTATATACAAATACGTTGGCCCGAAAGACCGGTTGTAATTTAGAAACATTATTTTCCGTAGTCTCATACCATCTCGAACATGTCTTCGACGAGAAATCTTCGTTACAATAACGTGGGCCCGGAAGTCTGTTAGGAATAAAATGTTGACACTCGATTGGAATCTGGCCTATTTAATTTACACAATCAACTCAGATGCTCTTTTACCATACCACAAATTCTCGTTTTAGTTTTTGGGAAAACAAAATCCTCAGGAGACAAAAATTTGAAAAATAAAAGCTGGTCCTGTTCGTTTTAATGCAGGTACAACTTTCGTGTTATTAAAAAAAGGTAAAATTTGTGCAAATATTAAATTGATTTCGTCGAAACGCGGTCCTTAGCATTGGAAGTTAACCGCGGCGCCATCAGACCATCATAACATTGAGAGTGATCTGATACCTTTTACTATTGGAAAATACGTTGAATAGACTTGTTCAAAGTCTGTCACTGTAGCAGTCTCATGTGAACAGTACAAAGAATACGATAGCATCGGGCGTATACAGCTTCAGAACTTGGTACGAGTTTACACTTTTCTTCATTACTTTGTACACGGATACGAAACACCGCTATAAATGATGTCACGATGACTTCACATAAAATGTTGTTTCACGGTGTACAACTTCAATATCCAGAGAGTTAAGAACTGAAGAAAATTTGGGAATCGGACGTTTAATTTTGTGAGATATGGTGGTAACAAGATTGCCTAATTAAATATTCATGTCATTTTAACTCAGCTAATTAATTGAGAATTTTTAACAATATAACATTTAGTGATAACTTCATGTACTAAGCTTCAATTCAATATAGGACTCAAGCCTGTCATATTTACTGTTTTTAAGATTACGAATAAACAAAAATCGTGTGTTAAACCTTTGACGTTTTGACAGAAACAAAAAATAACGTTTGTAAAACGTTTTGAGGCCAAAATAGCTATCTGACGAAAACAATACCTGTTCCGACTGATGTCAGAACAGCTAATGAAACCAAAAAATAGTGTTGCATAAAGCTCGTATCTCTCGCGCAATCTTGTTGCACTGAACAAGGTCGTGTCTCATCCTGCAACATCGTTGCACTGACCTTGTTGCACTGAACAAGGTCATATCTCATCATACGACCCTGTTGCCCCGAACAAGTTCATATCTCATCATGCGACATTGTTTTACTTAAATTTTGCTGCACGCAGCAAGGTCGTATCTCACTCCATTGGTTTTTTCCTATCATCGTAAAGTATCAAACAAAGATGAACGACAAAAAATAAAGTTTGCATTAAGCTCGTATCTCATTATGCTATCTTGTTGCTCCGTACAGGGTCATATCTCATCATACGACGAAGTTCATATCTCATCATGCAACATGGTCATATCTCATTATGCGACCTAATTGCACTGAATAAGGTCATATCCCATCGTGCTATCTTGTTACACTGAACAAGGTCATATCTCATCATACGACCCTGTTGCACTGAACAAGGTCATATCTCATCATACGACATTGTTTTACTTAACGTGGTCATATCTCTTCATGCGACCTTGTTGCACTGAACAAGGTCATATCCCATCGTGCGATCTTATTGCACTGAACAAGGTCGTGTCTCACCATGCAACATCGTTGCACTGACGTTATGACATATTGCACTAAACAAGGTCATATCTCATCATGTGACCTTGTTGCACTGAACAAGGTCATATCTCATCATACGACCCTGTTGCACTGAATAAGTTCATATCTCATCATGCGACAATGTTTTACTTAACATGGTCATATCTCATCATGTGACCTTGTTGCACTGAACAAGGTCATATCTCATCGTACGACCCTGTTGCACTGAACAAGTTCATATCTCATCATGCGACAATGTTTTACTTAACATGGTCATATCTCTTCATGCAACATCGTTGTACTGAACAGGGTCATATCTCATCATGCAACATTGTAGCACTGACATTATGATTTATTCAAAATATTACAGCCTGTTTTCATAATAAACCTTGGTAAAAAATACTCGCATCAACCAGTGGGTTGGGGTGTTAAACTCACCGCTCATGCCCATCCCCAATCCATCCGATCAAAGTCTCGATAATGCATACATTCCATTCATTCTAAAATGTTTATTTAATATAATAATTATGTCATTTTGATTTTTTTTTTGCAACAGACATTTTGTTTGCTACGGAGCACCTAAGGGGACAGGTGAAAAAAAGGGTAACGAAATAATAATTCGGGGTAACGAAACAATAATTCGAGGAAACGAACTAATATTTCGAGGGAACGAAATAATAATTCGAGGGGACGAAATAATAATTCGAGGGCACGAAATAACAATTCGAGGGAACGAAATAATTTATTTATTTATTATTATTGGGTTTTTTTACACTTTGAGTTTTGTTTTCACCTGTCCCCTTAGGGGCTCCGTATAGTTTGCGGTACAAAGTTCCGTGACAGAAAAGAAAAGTACATACCCTAACAATAGGCCTAACGAATCCAGATCATTCTAGTGTAGCATTCTTTGGAGGCCATGGCTACGGTTTTACGTAGTCAAATTTTATGTGTTATTATAGACCAAAATAAATATTTACTTTAATTGTATAAAATGGTATGAGTCTAACCTTACGCTGTTTATGTTAAATGTATTGTTACTCAGTTATTCAGTGAGCCCGCATGTAGATATGATCAAACTTTGACCCACTTGATGGAGTGCAGAAGGAATTTGAGTTTCTTCATGTTTTTTACTCTAACCTTGCACTTCTCAAGTTCAAACCAGGGTTACCTTTGAGCAGTTTACCAGTGAAATGCTGATGGTGTGTAAGAGTAATATCAAACGAGGAATAAGTACATTGATAATTTACACCATTAGTTAGTGATCCATAGTAAGAGGTGATTTTATACTGTATTGGATTGTACTGATCGTGTTTAATGTTACTTGCCAGTGGCTGATGTATATGAAAAATTCGAACAGTGGCGTACCCAGAAGGGCAGAGGAATGGAGACCCTCCCACCCTGCTCAGACCCCTTTCTCCCCCTTGCTCATGATATAGAAAACACAGACAAATGAATGGTCTGATGGTCTAAGTACCCCCCATATTATGTCTTTGCCCCACTCGCTCCCCAAATAGAAATGACTGATTACGCCACTGGGGCGGAGGTAACCCCTCAGCAATGTTACCCATCAGCCACCTGGTTTTTGTGGCCTACTGGTTCAGTTACCGCCCAGTCCTTCAATCTGTAGATGACTTTCATCTCTCCCCAAAACCACTCCACCATCCTGTCAAAGTGCTTTCTGGATTCGCCCATTCTTCACCTGTTATAAGTCCATGCCATATCAGTGGCCATTGATTAATTGAGGGACCTGAGAAGGAAATTTCTCCCTGGTCCTTTGTCATGTTTGGCATTTTCGAGTTTAGGTGGACCTTGTCCTCTCCTCTTCATAATAGTATTCCCTCTTTAGTGGACAACACTTTAACTGCTCATTTGGATAACAGTTTTCCCCAGGATAAACAGACTTAGTTCTCTTGACTCTTTGCTGGACCGTTTCTATGTTATATGAATATCCCTTCCCTTCTTAATTTAACGAGAACATTTTAGAAAGCCCGTGATGGGGCTCTTGAATCACCCAGCCCCTCTCCCTCATCTACAACTCGTGTACAAACTTGCTAACTTTGTAAATAATTGGCATTGTGAGAGGATAATGTCATCGATGACGTGTTGCTTCGGTGTGTAACCTTCATACGTCATGTTCGTACTTTTCCCCAATGTATAATTATAGTACACCCGTAAAGTGAAATCGAAATATTAGCAAACATTTCTGAGACTAATTACAGTTTGTTTTTGTTTTTTTTTTTCCTTGGGGGGCGGGGGGGGGGGGAACAGGGAGTACATGCTCCCCGACTGACGTCCGTGCCCCCCCCCCCGGGTACCAACCCCTGGTGCCCCCCAAAAACTCCCTTATGAGCAATCCTACAATAACGTGAACAATTCAAAGAACACTTACCAAGTTCGCGCTTTATGCGTGGGACCTTTCAACCAGTCGGAAGTATATCTCAACCGCATTACATTTACACAAGCGTGTTTTTATATTTCATACACCTACCGTTTTAAATTCAAGTGATTGGTTCTTGATGCGTCCCACAGTTTTGAGCACACGTGACACACCCCTAGTTGCTTTTGATTGTGTTACATGGTGGCGTGATTATGTTGGGCGAAGTGGAGGATAAATGTTGACATATTGAATGAGCGGCTGCGAAGGATCTTTTGGAGGGTGTATGTTGAAAAACACATCCAGTGTGTGCAACAAGCTAACGGCATCGATCAATTTTATGGACGAAAAAAAAGTTGTTCAGTTGCGTAACTAAGGGGGGGGGGAGGAATGGGAGTACGTGCCCCCCCCCCCCCAACTGACGTCCGTGCCCCACCCCCCCCCCCCACCCCGATGTCCCACCGTTTCCCCCTACCATTTGAAATCTGTACTTTTGAGATTAAAAATTACCAGAATAAAATGTTACATTTTATGAGCTTTTATTTAGTAATTTCAATGTTTTTAAAAGTATTGTTGTATTATTTACACGCACAATGTATTTTGTTATACCTCAACATGTGAGAAGAGCGATGAAAAGGGGCTTGTTTAGAAAAAAGTACAAACGGAAATTACAGTTTCAATTGGCCTAAAGTGCCCCCTAGGAAAAATGGTGCCCCTCCCCCTTTGTGTCCCCTTAAATGGTACCGTAGTTACGGCGCTGAAGTTGGTATAAAGGAGATTGAACTACTAGACTTTGTGTTGTACTCAACGAATTGTTGGTACCGTGTTCTTATAACGAACATCGTGGACGGGAAAATTCTGGGGTTCGATGAGTCACAATGTGAAAAAGTGGGGGATAAGCTTATCTCATGCAACCCCCATCCCCTCGTCCGATTTACGCCCGTGATGTCAAACTGTATACAAGTTCGATGACTTAAAATCGACACAATATTAAGAGCATGAAATTTACTGCGAATCAGTAAAACAGTTGGCGAGTGAATTACACCTCATCCATACTTGGCGATTATTAAAGGCTATGCGTTTGGTGCCAAAATGAATAACATTTAGACTTGTTGAACCGGGGACCGTTTCCATTAAGCTGAGGGATGTTGGGGGGATTGGAAGTGTGTTTGTTGGTTGTAGTGTTATAGGGTTAGGGTTAGGGTCAGTTTTTTTGTTACGAACTCAGCAGTTATGGGGCGCTCCCTGCTTACCGTAAGCAATACATAATGTATAATCTCATTCTTGCAGATGGTTAAGACGGCAATGCAAGACCAACTTGGAGTACGGAAGTGCTCCATCAAATATTCGTGATTGGTCTTGAAAATACATTAATGCTTGTGTAATTTGTCTGATATAACAACCACATGTGCTTGCTCTGTGTAAAAGAGCTTGAGAAAAACTGGCGTTCGGTAAAAATGCATTCAGCATTTTTGTACGCATTCGTCTCAACGAGACGAAAAGGAATTCTGGATCTTATTTTATTCATTATACTAAACAAATAAACTAAACACCTGCTAAATCACAATCCCAAGGAAAAAAGGATTGCATAACCGGCATAGCAAAGATGAAAAAAGTACTTCCCAGATTACCAGATTACACATCATGATTAACTAAAATACTCTTTTAAGTATTAATTTGATATTGTACATAATGTTTATAACTATTTTATCACCATTCAAAACCCATTGTATTCTGCTCTTTTTGAAATAACTATTTACATACAAATAAATGTGCTCTATACAGTTGTCATTCCCAAAGAGGGTTGGCGTAAGACACTCCCCTTCCTCAACCGTTGAATTAAACATGCGCGTGATTAACTCGTAATAACCAGAGGGAGGAGGTGATGGGTAACACGCTGATAGACCGCAACCATTACGAGGTCCTCTAACTGCTATCAAACCCAAAACTGCAAACTAAGGGGAGACTTTCGAGACGTTAGCGGGCGCCCCAGTGAGCGGTCCTTTTTCTATAGAGAGGTTGCATTACCCCGGGAAAAGTTCGTTTCGCAGCCATGTTGGGTACAGCCATGTACAAACTCAATGGCTGGCGCGTCGTCTGCTGATTTATTTCCAGCGTCCGTTTGTGCACGCAGCATTAAAAAAGGGTCTCGGTTGACGTCACGTGAAACCTCTCTATTGTTCTCATAATAAAAAGGGACCGTCTTCCTGGGGCGCCCGCTAACGTCTCAAAACTCTCCGAATCCGTCCTACTTTTATACATTGGTAAGCGCAAAATAATTATCAATCACAGAAAAGTCTTGCTGAGAGAAAACTGGGTAACCAGTCAAAATGACATATTACAGTTTACATTGTCGTGACTGGTGTTCGCGAACTACTTAGCTTAGCATTTTTATTTGTATTCTTATATTTTGCTTAACAACATTTTTTTTTCTGCTCAAGCCCAAGCCAATTTTAACATGCTAAACAAAGTTAATTTACTAAGTAATTTGAAAGCAGGGCACTCGTCGCAATAATAGGCTGTGCTAACCAGTTGTTATGCCTAACATCTTTAATGAAACTCAACCCAGGCCTAAAAAAGCGAGGCCATCCATTGCTTCGTTTGTTCTGCACTGTTTGCCATCCACCGTATGTTCACCTTCGTTGATACAATGGCCGGCTTATAGGCGTACTGCAAACCGCCAAGATGATGGTTTTCGCCAAAGTCCAGCAACTGCAAAAATAATCATAGCTGTAAATAGTAGCAATGCTACTTGCAATAGACTGTGGACGTCAAGGTGGCTACTGTCGGTCCAGCCCCTTTTGGGAGTCAAATTGCAGGTACAAAATATAGAGCGAATCTAACCACCAACGCGTCGTCTGAAATGAACACTGCACAATTGAACAAGGCCAAACCAATATTTATCGTGCCATGAAGTCAGGTATGAATGGGGTCACTAGACTGTGAATGGTTACCGACTATTTCAAGAAAGAAGAAAGACGATTGCTGAAGGTGCGTTCTAACATCATTCCAAACACACAAAACAAGCTTCGTCGTCATTTAGTGTAGTCATAATCAATAGATTGCGGCCCCCCCCCCCAAAAAAAAAAAGAAAAAGTATTTAAAGGTTAACGGAGCAAAGTCGGGTTCATTATTGGTTTTTACCTCTTGTAGTTCCTCTTGGGTGTTGAAGTAAGATGTGATCTCCTCGAATATACTTGAAAGCACAGGCAGTCGAGTCCCGCTAAACCTGTCGGGATGTACGAAATCAAATCAAAATATCGTTGAATACAATTAAGACGGAGTAATCATTAAGTGGTCAAAGTGAAAACACGACTGAACTGGTCATTCTCTTTGATCGTGCAAAATAAGATCATTATTGTTTTGCTTTGTTTTAATTTTGGCAAAGTCTCGCCAAAGCGCTCTTACATCGTGTAAACTTCCTCCCAGTTGTCGCGGATGAAGTCCCAGGCATCCTCGTACCTGTCTGGATTTTCGGCCACGCCCATCAAAATAAGTCCAGCGTCTTCAGGGCTGAAAGTAGTTTTATCCAACAGTGACTCCAAGTAGCTAGACGATTAATGAAAACATTCATCAAGTAATTTATTTCACTTTGTAATATTGATCAGGTCATACGCCTATTATCTTAAATCATAAACTGGTTTATTGTGTAGTCTGAAATGCACCAGTGATCTGTGTAAACATTGTGCTCAACATTGACGGGTTCGGTTGGTCTCCAGTTGCTTGTCTTTCAAACCTCTTCACTGGTATGCATCTATCCCTGGACAATATTTCACCACAGCTTATTTCGATTGCTGCAACTGAAATAAGCCCAATATGAACATGTTCAAAATCCCCTAATAAGCATGAACGGTTTTTCTTGTTTTCGCTAAAAGGTGACTATCAAACTTGATGAATATTGTCCTATGGTTTTTTTTTTTTTAACTGTGTGTATATTGAAAACTAGAAGATAAGAATGAATTCCCTCCCCAAAACCAATGAGCTTACTTTCGGTTTTTTGTTTTGTTTTGTTTTTGTTATTTTTTGTTTGTTATAAAATACCTTAGTACACGAGAACTCTCCCTCGAACACGTGAGGGCGCTCATCCACCGGGCACGCTCTTGTTGGTCATTGGTTGTCTGCATCATTTCCCATCCAAAGTCCCACTCTGATTGGCCACCATAACGAATGCCGCTACAATACACAGCTGACCTCAGGTTTGGGGAAAGTCTGTCCAAATGAAACATTAAATAAGTGAAATGGAGAGCTGAGATGCTGCCAACGAAAAGTGACTGTTCTTTGTTCCTGAAATTGGGAAGATGACCTTCAGGTGTATCGTAACTTTTTGTTAAGCTTCGGAGGCAAATCTGCCCTTGTTAATATACTAATTTAGAAATTATATACTTTTTATGTACTGAACTCACGTGTTTAGATCAGGATTGTCCATCAATTCCTTGAACTGGGTGATTGCTTTGGCAACACATCGAATGTTTCCATAGAGACAGGCTGTAGATGTAATATCAATCTGCCTCTGTGATCCCCGCCCCAGTCTGGTGAAAGACAGCAACCATGTTTTTTTCAAAGGTTTCAGTTTTTAGGAAGTTAAGCGTGTATGGCTTACATCCTTTAAATTACAAAAGAATGGCGCAGGTTAGTAACAGTTATCAAAAATTCTCAACACTTTTTATCTTTTTAACACTATATCCTTTGGGCTTATGGCTCTGTCAGTATTTTTCTGAAAACATGCTCTTTTAGTAAGGGGCTCCATCATTCAGGTAGACGCAGCCTAAGCCGGAGCCAGAGCCGGAGCCATTGTTTCGAAAAGGGGCCTACGTATCAAGCGAAAAGTCACACTGTTAACAGCTTAGCCAGCATAGTCCCTAATACAAGTGGTTATGCGCGCATAAGAGCGACCACTTAAGTTTTCTATTTGTTAAGGTAACATCACTTTCGATGGTGTCAGTAAACTAATATTAAATGCATCGAGATTGCAGCAACTATAGTTCTTTTTCTTCTGTATTGTAGAAATTAATACAAATTTGGGACACAGAAAAATACGGCCCTTCTCGGCTTGTTCATGTAAGTTACGCTGGTGCCCCTGATCATGATCGGGGCTGTTGTCGCACGGGGACCAGTGAATGTGCGTAGGAAACGTTCGAGGGCAAAGACACCAGACCAGCAGGGGCTTGATTTCATGGCTTAGCTTACCGCGGAATTCTGTGCTCACGGTAATCTTTCTCAGCGTAAAGGTATGCTTATTAATATGAGGTAGGCACGATCACAAGCAAGAATTCCTTTCAAAAATTGGGCCTAGCCCACCACCATTCATCAGCCTACCTTGCTGCTGGTACGTCTGAAAACACGCTTTCATCCCAACCCGACTCGTCATACAGTGGCTGGACTAAGCTCTGCATGTAATTCTGCCATTATCAATTATGAACAAAGAATTGAAGACAATTACACACGGATTATGGAATGTAATATTTCTATATTTCTATTTCGTACCCATGCAGAACATTAACCTATGTTAATTTACATATAAAGCAAAACAATAATATGGGCCTTATCATCATTGTTCAGAACACCCGGGTTTGAATGCGTACATTCCTGTTGGTACGTGGGCGTTTTAACTCTTCATGCAAGGTAGTGTTACATGGTGTTAACTGAAACAACCCAAATTTCTGTTTGTCTAAATGGAGCATTCTCTGTTTCAAATAGTGTCCAAATATTAATTCTTGATCACTCCAGACTTGTATCAGCCAAAACTAAAACTTGAACTTGCCCAGAGTGTGTGTCTGCAAACACACCCTCAACAAACCCTTGCAACAGATCCGGGTCAAATTTAACCAATGATCTTAGAGTACATGACAGACTCGTCGCATTGGTGCTTCTCGACATATCGGCAGCGTTTGACACCATTGATCACCGAATCTTACTTCATCGACTTAAGATACTTGGGCTTTGATGGTACAGTTCTAGATTGGTTTGAATCTTTCACAGACAAATTTCAATGTGTACAAATCAATAACATGTGCGAATTTAACACCATCAACTCTGCTTCGTGGTGTTCCACAAGGATCTGTTCTCAGACCTGTGCTGTTCTCCATCTATACAATCCCTCTTGGACAGATTCTATGCAATTATATAATCTTCACTATCACCTTTATGCCGATGACACACATATCTATAATTCGTCTAATCCAAACCAACCTGAAGCAGAGTCTGCACTGTGTTGCTTTGAATGTTATTGATGAGATTCGTGAATGAATGTCCAGTAACTTTTTATAAGATTAAACGATGATAAGTCCGAATAATCATTCTTGGCTCTAAACTACATCGTAATAAGGTACATATTCCTCGTTTTCGCATTGCCGTCTCTCATACCACTTTTTCTACTAAAGTACGCAATTTGGGCACCACATTTGACAACGTGTCTTTTCAGGATCTTATATCTCCAGTCACTAAAGAGCTCTTCGCACCACCTTCGTAACCTTGGTCTCATCAGAAAGTGCTTAACTGAAGAAGCTACAGAGCATCTTATTCATGCCTTTGTAGCTTCCCGACTTGACAAGAGAAACTCTCGGCTTTATTGTCTCCCTGATAATCAACTGAAACGTTTGTGTCGCCTACCGCTAGAATTGTAACCCGGTCTAACGTTAAAAAGCACTTCAAACCGATCCTGAAAGATCTACATTGGTTACCCATTAATGACACAATCGTCTTTAAGATCCTTGTGCATGTCTATCGCTCATACGACACTTTACCATCATATCTTTCAGAAGGACTTTAACCACATCATTCCTACTGTGAGTCCATGAAAACATCATGGGGGGCAGAGATCGTTTACTTCTGCTGCTCCTTCATTGTGGAATCATTTACCGGATCAAATTAAACTTTCTCCATCACTGGCTTTGTTAAAAACTTCCCTCAAGACTAATTTAAAGGAGGACTTCTTAATACAGTTTCCCCCACTATTGATCTGAGGCTGCGCCATGGGAATCTTTTAGCATTATAAATGTCCATGCTATTATTATAAATAAGATGGCATTTTACCTTGATAGATGAGGAGGAAGGTCCTCTTTCACTTTTCAAAAGCATCTTCACAAAGTAGGACGACGTTGAGATCACGGCTCTTCGGGTAAATGGAGATGACATCATATATGTTGAGAAGTTCTGGTAGATCCAGTCAGGGATGACCTCGGCTTTCGACAAGAGGAACGTCTCGTCAATCAAACCAACCGAGTTCTCCTCGCTGAACACCTACATGTGTACACATTTTTGTTTTTTATTTGAGCGAATTTTGAAAGACGATAAAAAACATACAAAAACCGACAGTAAACTAGTCTGGTCCCTTTATAATGAGGAGAGAACTTTGCCTCACCCAGATTACGGTCCGTGGGTGATGTAGAGATAGACTTGATGATTTTCACATTCCCGTATAGCTACTTCTCTCCGATTCGTCAACTTTTTAGTGTTTTGCGTGAAATTATTGATGGCCATGCCTTTTACTCTGAAATATCATTTTCCAAATTTTAAAACTATGACAATTCAAAGTATTTACCAAATAAGTCAGAGTTTAAAATGTCGTTTTTAATTGTGTCAAGTCTCCGTGAATTGTAATGAACCATAGGGTTACCTTACCCCTGGATCGGTGGCAGCTTGGTCAAGGAGACGTTGCCAGTTGTCGTCTTCGTAATTGACGATGTAAAAACCAACCATCTTAGCGTTGGCAAGGTACCAGTCATCAGATGCAGCAGCGCCCGGTAGAGTAAAATAGGCTACAGATAAGTTGAAAAATCACAGCAGATGAAAATGTATTCAAGCACAACACCCCAGTTGTGTAAGGGTGGCTTAAAAGCTACATCATAGACTTAAAGAAATTACTAACGTCGAATTCCAGGACAAACTAGTCCAAGTATTATGGTTAACCGTGATCAAAATTTACCTTTTTCCCGTTTTTTTCAAAACTAAAAAAGAACTGCGTCTTTAAGTAACGAATATAAAAAGTCATGATGAGATCTGGTTGGATCAGTGGTTTCTTTCCCTGTCATTCATCTCTGTGGACTAAGGTTCGAATCCCACCTCATACCCGAGGATTGGGTTTTCAGTCCCTTCCTAATTGCGTGTTTTTTTCTCTGTGGTTTAATGTTTTTCTCCCGCATCTTAAACCGATAATTTACTCTTGCTTCCTTTTTTATCCTGTCATTGGTGCTTGCGCTCTTTGACAGAAGAAGAAGGGAAAAGGAGGAAAAAGGTTTATTCACAGCAAAATTCAGACATGCTATCTGGACAGACTCTTGCAAGCAGTTCTCAAGGGGGGAAAAACATTAAATTACAATAATAATAATAAACAAGAGAAAAATTTTTGGCCCGCATTTTGTGTGATTCTGGTCGTTTTAAAAGAAATAATTCATACCTAGGCAGAGAAAAAGTAGAAATCAAGCTTCACTTACTATATTGTTCCGTTGGTTCCATCCATACTTGTTCCGGTTTGTCATACTGATCCGCCGGTCCGGATTTATACGCGTACGTCAGCGGAACATGCCACTTATTTCTACGGTAAAAAAGGGTAATTCGAATGGTATAGCCTTTATTTATTTACATCATAAGTTTACCAATTAAACAGGGAGGTTAGCATCCCCACAGATGTATAAATAAAAGGCCTTCACTGCTGTTTTGCATTTCTAGGTCTAGATGGTAAGCGCCTGGGTCCCATTCACTTACTGGAATGTATTTTATTCTGCATCTTATTTGGGGGCTGAGGTCTCACATGTAAAGTTCATCATATGGGATTTTTCATTGGATTATTAAGCACTGATTCTGCGTTGTCAGGAATTAAAGTATACTTTATGTAGGCTTTTGGAAATGCTTTCTAAAGACCTTACCCGGAGTCTTCAAGTGTTCCGTTTTCTATGATTTGTAAGAACTGTTTCTGTGTTGCCACAACGTCCTGTCCGGTTCTTGTCAGAGTGATCAGAGGGAATCCTGGCTGAAGGATCCATGTGTCCATGATTTTCTTCACGTCGTGTTTCCCGACGTTTTTATCCGCCTGCACAGAAATGAAAATTACATTTAAAAAAATAAATGAATAAGAAATAAATCTTTGGAATCTTTCTACACCAGAAAATTATTATCCTGTCTTTATGAAGCTTTTTCAATTGACCCTGGGGATCGTGAAATGTCAGGCACGTGACACATATTGTTTTGTAACCCCACATGGCTGCTCGATAACATTGTGACGTCATTCTGGGAAGAGTCTGTTAAACTCACTTTTTCTAGATTCTTGTTTTACAAAGGCAATTCCATACAAGAATTTGTCTTTTGAATATGCACCCATATTTTCCTAGGCCTTATTTATGTTTGTACATTTTGCAATATAGACATTTTCAATGTTGAGATTAATGAATTTATGAACTTAGGCCACGCCCGAACCAAAGACTTCGGCTACGACTATCCGTTGGCTGCAACGTCCACATTGAAGGATAGAACCATTATTCGGCCACATAGCCACCGAAGCCATTTCAGTCGGACACGGTCTGACGCGCAAAGTTACGAGATATTATCTTATCTGGTCATCTTGAGGGAACGAGATTATTACGTCATGGAAACGAGGTGAAACCTCGTGCCAGAAAAGGATGTAATACGAGGTCTAGTTTCAATCAGATACTTAATTAATTCTCATGAGTTTAAAACTTATTTGTGCCATCACTATGGTGGCGGTAATTAGTTTAACGGCATCAAATACCTACGTAGGTCAGTTCGTCCCATAGATGATCCGTATTGGCATTCTTGTAGGCTCGATCCTTGAGGTAGTTTCTTATACCTTGGTTGAAGACATCGAGGGTCAAGAAATGCTCCATCATCCAGAGGAGAGACCCTCCCTGTGAGAAAAACAAACTTCAGAAATTTGGGTAGGATTTGTGTTGAAATGCAATCGTAAACAATTGAACAGGAATTTTGTAATTCATGTTTTATCGGCCGCAAGATTTATCACACACAGGGGCTCATTATCATAATTTGTAAATAACGGGGTTAGTTTATCCATTTTGATTGGTCGAGTGGAGATCACGTGGTCATGTTTAAACGTTAAACGATGTAGAGATACGATTAAAAGCGTTCAAACATGGGAGAGGAAATAAAGTCAAACAAGAGGGCACTGTCAGACGATTGCGCAGAGCGCACAAGTTTGACGGCCCAATCGATCTCTACTTAGACTGACAGTATTAATGAAGGTCAGTGTGGTAACAAGCAAAAATGGCTCGCTTAAATTTGAAACGTTCGCGATGAACTATACTTTGCGAGGTGATAATATGAGGCTAAACTGCCAGCTTTGCTCTCAATTTTTAAAGAATGTTTTATGTTTTTAACGGAAAGTCAAGTATGAATAGGAATAAAAGTGTGTCGAATCGGTTTTAAACCTAGTTGTTCAACACAGTGAGGCCTAGTTCTCGATACTATACCTAGACTTCGTCGCGATAAAATTACCGAGAGCAAAGGACTCAACGTACAACTAGTTTAAATTTTTTTTTATAAATTTATTCCTTTAGCTTTGTAGAGCCTACCTTGTTATATGATATAGAAGTAAATAAGACTTGTATCTGCACATCGCTCACGAAGACTGGTGCCTTGACAGCACGTGCAGTACCTAGACTGTCGGCACTTAAAGCTCTATAAGTTACATCGTAGTGAAAGCTTTCGAACTGAAATAAATTGAGGGATGTTCTTTATTGTTTTAGGAAGACGCGGGTTTTTTTCCTACTCACTCAAAATATTTGAGAGTTAAAGTCGTGCATAAATTAAGATTTCTGAATTCAGCAAGAAAATAGCTGACATTTTGTGCCAAGGGAAGAAAGGCACTCAATTATTTTTGAAGCTTGAGAATGTTGTCAGTGCAA
Organism: Marthasterias glacialis; assembly: GCA_911728455.2. NCBI lineage: Eukaryota > Metazoa > Echinodermata > Asteroidea > Forcipulatida > Asteriidae > Marthasterias > Marthasterias glacialis. The sequence goes on from OU452229.1 coordinate 10,277,044, forward strand.
ACAATTTATGTACTTTAAATTGTGGGTGACCATGGGCTTTCTCTATTCCTTGGATTAGGCTCCGGACGGCCTCAGGGCTCCGTTTGTTGCTGAAGCCCGTGCAAAATGCAAACTGCGCCAACATTGTTGACGAAGCTGGAACCCAAAGCCTCGGCTTAGATAAATGACCCCCTCCCCCAAGGATTTAGTGTGTGAATGATTTTATATTTACTGTTCCTTTCCTCATCATCGTTGACATTGATTTTTTCTCAGGTTTAACGTTATAATAATTGAAGGAAGTCTGCTTATTGTACTAGTCACTGTTTTTATATACGAAAACAGCAAATAAATACAGTACACAAATAATTTCAAAAAATTGACTGTTTACATATTTACAAAAAACATCTTTTCGGCTTAGTTTTGATCAGTTTATCCGGGAGGAATTTGTTTTCTCGATCGTCAGAATAGGATGTGATTTCAACTGAGTCTTGAATGAGTTGATGGAAGGCGGGTTACACATGCGCAGAGGAAGCATGTTCCAGCGTGCCCTGTAGAGGAAATCAAATCAAATTGGTGCGTTTTGGAGTCTTTTTGAGAAACGCACTGTGTTTCGGAACCTTATTGGTTCTTTTGTATTTCTTGTTGAGCATCATACTTGTTGACCATAGCGGGTGTTACTGTGTTGAAACGCGATTTCATTGAAGAATCATGGGTTTCTAATACCTTTTTAAACTCCGGATGTACGAGGTTGACACCAATATGCTCCATGTAGGTTGCAAAGCCCTCGTTTAACCATAGGTCATCCCACCATTCCATCGTTACTAGGTTACCGAACCACTTTACAATAGGGAAAAAGGGGAAGAGCAATGCATTATTTATTTACGTATGATGGAGTTTGCTGAGCATGTCGTTGCCATAATTCACAATAAATATTCATCCATATAGGAGTTTATGAAGTTTTATTACACAATCAATGGGTACGAAGGCCGATGAAGACCATACAACAGATTCACAATCCGTTATAACAGAGTAAAAATCTGTTGTTATGGATTGACAGTCAGCAAATCAGTCCTTCCTTTGTGAAACCTTATAAATGGAGTTATAAATCCGTAATAACGGACTGTGAATCCCTTTACGCAAATGTGAATAAACGTTTACGAAATATTCTTGTAACGGCTTAATTGGCTTTCGTAAACTACATGGGCAGATCCACAATATTTTTTAGGGGGGTGAAAGGCAACTTACACAATCAAGCCCTTACAACAAGGGGTATGGGCCCGGGCCCCGGAAAATGTCTGATTCTATATGCTACTTGGTGCAATCTGAGGCGATTCCAGGCCACTTTCCCTTCGATTTTAAGCAACATTTTTCCATTCGGTTGAATCACCCTTGCAAGTTTTTGTTTTTTTTATGTACTCACATCTTGCAAAATAGGGGAGCTATCTTGATATTTTCTGCAGGACATGATTTATTGCTTGGGACACAAACATCTTCTAATAAAGACTACTTTATTTAATATGTTTAACTTCAAGGAACTTGTGGGCTCAAGCAAAGTCAGAGATGCAACACACTCCCACCCAAACATAATTTTGGTGAGGGGAGGGGGGAATACCTTACCGTTTATATCACATTCTCTCCCCCTCCCCCCCCCCCTCCCCTTCTCACACTGTCTTCCCTTATGATCTGCCATTGAAATAGCATATTATTTTGACTCGCATAAACAGCATGATCAGTGTACATCATAAGTTAACATATTAAATGAAACCACGATCCAGGTACCTTAACTAATAACCTTCATAATGTAGTACCGGTAGTAACATGCACGTCGACGACGACGACAATGTTCTTTACCAACTTGAAGAGTTAGTCATCTCTGCTAAAAAAAAATGCCTACCGAGTGAGCGATTTCGTGTGTAATTATCCTAGGGTAGAGTTTGGGGAGAAGCACTTCGAATCCATACAGCAGATATACATCCAGATACAAGAAGATACCCCAGTTCTCCATGGCTCCATATCCAAACTCTTGGACTGCTACGTGATCTATAGAGAGAAGGAACGGGGACAAAGACATGCAGAATCAAAATGCAGAAGGAGCATGGAAGGAACATGGTGGCCTACATGACTGGAGTCATTCAGGGCTCATTTTTAGAGCTTCAATATGGAGCAAGTTCGATCAAGGACCATAGCTAACCATAGTTCGACTAACTCTGATCGAACCCACGCTAGTTGACGATGGTTGGACTAGTCTAGTCAACTATTCGCGACCAGCCTATCGAGGTTGGTCACATCGCTGGTTACCAATAGCCGTTTCATAAGCATAATGCAGAGGGGACCAGTTATCAGGAAAGTGATAATGCTGATTTCGCCGTTTTCTCATGGTCGCGTTGACGTGACATGACTAGAGTCGTTCGCACTTCAACTTCAGTGCGCATGCACTACGTACGTCACAAACCAACCACTAGTTAACCAGTGGTCCTTGATCGAACTTGCTCATGGCTGACGTTCTAAATAGCTGAAGCCATATTGAGGCCTCATCTCTAAGGTCTTGACAAGGCTGACGTCATTGTGGCTTGGTCAGATGAGTTTCAAAATGGAGGACGGCACTCAATATGCAGACGTAAACACTGTAAACTGAGTGACGTTACGACATATTGGCACAAAATAACAATAAACAACATTCGATGGGAAATACGTACATTAAGGAAATAATTTTGCAAGAAGTGCTTTAAGGAACCATGAAAGCAAATACGCATTTATATTAAAGTTAACAAAAATAAGCCATACTGTAAATTCAGTCGAATTAAATCTAGAACCGTATGCAAAAAATTGCTTCGACACTATGTTTTCGTTTTGTAATACTAAAATACAGTACCTTGTTTCTCCAACGGGAATTCAATGTCCAAATAGCCGTCAAAGAATGTCTGAATTTTATCTGAGACATTGAGGGCGTACGGAGCAAGGTCGATCAGTTCTGTCTCGCACCAAACACGAATCTAGAAACCAATTAATAATCCTGATGGTAAGGGTGTGGGGGAACCTTGACCAAATGCGGATCTGGGACCAATTTTGAGATCACAGGGTTTAATGCTGGGTCGCACTAATTAAGTTCAAGGCGAAATCACGAGAGACTACACCGACTCGCCCGAGAAAGCCTAATGTGGTGCTTTACATGTCTCTACTTTACATGCCATTAACTGTAGTCAGAAAAAAAATCCAAGATGCTGCTGCTGCTGAACTTAATAACTCGGGAGAATTTAAAACTCATCATTTTTTTAATGAAATCATGGAATGTCTTTTAATATGGTGAAGCTGCCCACAGGATAAGAAAACTTTGCTTTCCACGCCGTAATTATGTGTGACGTGACCTGGTGGCCGTAATTATTGGCCTGCAGCATTTTATCAATGATTGGAATTGCGAGTTCGCCAACTCCCCAACCTCATTGCTTCTTCGAGGAGTGGCAGTGTTCGTTCTGCAGATTGCCAATCAGGACGCCGCGTGCGCCTTGCTGTAAGGCTAGGGTGGCACCAAATGCAAATCAAGAAAACGACGAAGAATCATTAAGAAACGTTTGTTGAACGAAAGAGGACTAGAATAAACAAACTTTTTGCATCACCTTCAAGACATTTTAAACTATCATCCACCACAAGCCACGTAGCCGGGGGGGTGGGGGCTGGGGGGCACGTGCCCCCCCCCCCCCCAGATGGCCCCACTGAAAAGCAAGCCCTCCCCCATTGAAACAATCCTGGCTACGCCGCTGTCCACCACCTTCGTAATATCTTAACTATAACTATTTACCAAACATCCATGCGCGTTTGTGACATTGATGGACGAGAAGTCGTGTACTACAAATGCAAGAAGGTACGTCGACATTGAAGGCACCCTCTTGAAGTAAGTCCTGGACCAATGACTGTCCAACTGGATACGTCTTATATCAATGCCATTAGACAAGGCGCCCATGTCTGTACGATGTTCTAGTTGTACGTCATAGGATGCCTTGAACGAGGGCTCGTCGAAGCACGGCAGGGCGCGGCGGGCGAACGTCACCTCCATCTGAGTGGTTGCGATGTATCTGTAATTCCAGGGACAACTTTGCTTTACAATATCACAAGGATATGAGACACTGCCGCATCTCAACAATGTCAAAAGTAATGACAACGTGTTTGTTTGGGGGTGTCAAAGTGATTTATTTGTTTTTATTTTTTGTTTTTATTTACTTGTTTGTTCATCAAACTCATTGTAACCGTATCGAGGCTGGATGGAAAATGATGTGCTTCCTTCCATGACCTGATTTACACATGGAAGTCTTTTCTATATAGAGCGCCGTAAAGGTAGCATTGTGCACACTGAGTTTAGTCCTATGTCTGTATACTCATGCAATGGTATTTAAAACTAACCTTGTCATTGATAGTCACTAAACTAGAGCCGCATTGTAATATCAATGTCTGTCATGGTAAAGGGTTGGCATATAGTTAAACAATTATTAGACAATTCACTTAAGTTTATTTGAATGAATCCATATTTTTTAACTAACCTTGTTTCGTTTAGTGATGTGATGTACTTGCTCGGGTAGAAACCAAAAGTGTCGTTCGCCATGATGCCCGAGTACGTGATGAAGATGTAGTACTCTTCATGCGGTCGAAGCATCTCCTTCAACTTGAGAACCAAGAAAGCATACTCCTCAATCATCTTATAACTCTCAAAGATGTCTGTCTTATCCAATGTACTGACGCTATGGACAGTTGGCGTACCATGGATGGTGATATTCTTGGAGTGTAGGGTGATCTCATCTGTTGCTTCCATGCACTCCACTTTTATCCGGACCCAGCCGTCAAAAGTGAATCTCTCTCCAAGCTTTGAGTCTGGTACGTCATCTTCGTACAAGAACGGACGGAGGTTGAGCTCGTAGCGTCTCGGTAGAACGGTCTTGGGGAGCCGGCCCTTCATGAGATCTGATGGGGAAACCGTGGGAAATGATGGTAGACGATTTGACGTTGTCGTAGGTGGCTGAAACACTGCTTTCGTCGTGGGGTCTTGGTTTGATGGGAGTGCGGTGACAACCTCGTTTACGGTACGGTCGGGAAGGTAGTAAAACAACAATGCAGTTGCAGCTATGAGTACACAGACCGTCAATATGGCGAGGACGATCCTCACGGTGCTGCAGTACATGCCACTTTTCTGACCCGACGGTTGGTCCGAAGAGCCCGCTACCTCAAGGTTAAACTGATTTTGCGTCATTCTAATTGGTCTCCAGATCACCTATAGAAAAAGATTCAAACGTCATCCTCACGAGATTTGGAGCAGTCAGCTATCTTCATAATGCAAAAAGTATAGACAGAGTCTACCAGTTGCCGGTTGTCTATTCAAATACTTTGTTGGATCTACGTGTAATTTATTGTAAAATTATTCAGCTGTCAAAGAACGTTCCTACAAGTTCAACCCTTAAATCAATACATTGAATAATTTTATATAAAAGATGAGATTTATATGAAACTGAGAAATTTCAATTAGTATTATAAACAAAAAAAGTTGTAGAGACAGCTCCTTGAGTTGTCAAGGCACCCAAAAGCTTTAAAACACGAGCGGATTGCGAGCTCGGTGTTCAAGATGTTAAAATCAAGATGATGGGCTCAAAACGACAAGATCAAGATTTCAGCTCAAAATGATAGGATCAAAATGTTCAAATTAAGATGATAAGACTAGGATGATCTGGATCGAATGTTAAGATCTAGATGACAAGATCATAATGCTTAGGTCAAGATGATTAAGTCAATATATCAGATCAAGGTTATGAGATTACGATTTTAGTTCAAGATGGATCAAAACGTACAGGTCAAGTTGATTAGATCAAGATATCAGATCAATATTATAAAACATAGATTTTAGATCAAGATGAAAAGATCAAAATGTACAGAAAAATATGAATACATCAAGATTTCAGATCAAGATGTTCAGACCAAGATGATTAGATCAACGATCGTCAGATCGAGATAATTATTCAGATCTAGATGTTCAAATTAAGATGTTCTTTTAAGATGTTCAGATCAAGATGTTCAGATCTAGATGATAAGATCAAGACGATGAGATCAAGGTGATTAGATCAAGTTATAAGATCAAGATGTTCAGTTCAAGATGTTCGGATCAAGATCTTCAGATCTAGACGATAAGATCAAGACGATTGGATCAAGATACCAGATCAAAATGTTCAGTTTAAGATATTCAGATCAAGATGTTTGGACAAGATGTTACAATCATGGTATTAATATCATGTATGTTCTAACCTGGTGTGACATGGGAGCACATCTTTAAAGGTATCTTAAGTACTAGATTGCCTCATTGCCATAACTATTACGTTAGTTCAGAAGTATACTGTGCACTTAGATAACAATGACCCTGTCAGAATTGATGAACAAATTGGTTTCATTCTTTGGATACCCCACTCCGTTCCCACTTTCATGGCTCTGCTTACCACGGAATTCAGTGCTTACAGCCCACACACGCTTTATAGGGCAGAGTAAGCATACAATTCTGTGGTAAGCAGAGCCATGAGACTGCCATCATTCTCAGGGTTTCTCCAGTCAGTATCACAGTATTTGAACGCGTCATTTTGATATGTACTGATTAACTGTACTGGCTATTTTGAGTTTCCCTTCAAATAATTTTGTTTGCAGCATACAGACTTTTCTTGTGTACAACCGTACCACAGAGGTCCCGGAGATTTCAAACTGGGCCAAAATAGGCAAATAGTCATTGCTTTAAAAATGAATAAATATACATTTTTTTACGTCTATAAATACCTGCAGGACTATTTAGTATAAGTATTTATCTTTAAAATAAAAATCTTAATCGGGGTTATAGTGCCTTAAACTCGAAAAAAGTAGGAAAAATATGATAAAAACTGATTTTGTGTAAAACTACATTAAACAGTCGTCGTGCCCCCTGTGCGAAAATTATCGCCATGCCAATTGACTTGAAAACACTTAACATTTCATGTTTGATAAAAACCAACTCGATCAAAAATTTGCTTATTCATTTCGGTCCCAAAAAGCATGGTAAATATGGGGAAAATCATTTTTTTTTTTTAAATATTCATTGACACCGGAAACACTTATTTCCCTCGATTTCCGTCTCGGCCTTGCCTCTTTCGGGAAGCAAGGCGGAAATCGAGAGGGAAATAATATGTGTTTTCGGTGTCGAGGAATAAAAAAAAAACATTTTTTTTATGATTTTCCCCCTTTTTACCATGCTTTTGGTGACCGAAATGAATAAGCAAATTTTTGACTGAGTTGGTTTATGCCTATATTGAAGCTGCCTATATTGAAGCCAAACACAAGAAAAGGGGAAAACGCCCGAACACAATCACCATTCAAGCACATGTGAGGTGAAAGGTGCATAAGGTAGGGCACAAAACAAAATTATGTTTTTTCAAAAGACAAAATGCTTTGTGATTGCCATAGTCATACTGGGAAAAAAAAACACGTGATGTAGTTTCTGGCAATAACACCTAGCTCAGATAAGCCATGCATAATTGATCGACATTTATTAAACTCATTGGGGTGACGGGTTAGTATTTGCTGAGGCACAATGACCCTGATTATTCAAATGAGTTAAATAACTGACACCCCAAAAGAATACTGGGGTTTGGAATTTAGCTGTTCGCTTGATATGCATCAGCGATGCTGGGGTCAACCGGACACTTCGTGCATGTGATGAACTCAGTTACCCAAAAAGGGGTAGACTTGTTGTTCGTATATGCATGTTTTGCCTTTCCATCTCTTAAAATCATACCACTGGCCTTTTGTAAACTTTGTTTACGCCGGTTTTAGTTTACGAGCATGCCTCGAAACACATCAGACTTGTTCAGTGTGTTTCTTTGGTAGCCGTTTTGTTGACTGATTTGATTTTGTTTTCTCCTGAAATGTGAAGGTTAACCTTGGGTATCTAGTCGAGGTATAAAGTTCCGTGACAGAAAAAACATGGTTGTTTTTCTTCTTTCAATAGGGAGCCATCCGATCAAAGTCTCGATAACGCATACCATTTCATTCATTATCATTATATCAAACGTTTACTTAAACAAACATTTATTTATGCAAAAGAAATTTTTGTTGAGGTATGAAGTTCCGTGAAAGAAAAAAAAACAGGTTGGTTTTCTTCTTTCAATGGGCCTAACAAATCCAGTTCAGTTGGGTGTAGCATTCTTCCGAGGCCAAGGCTATGTTTTTTTTATAGTCACATTTGATGAGTTACTATGTAGGAAAAGGAACAAATTCAGTTTGAACTCATGAAATGGTTCGTGTCTGACCTTACAGTGTTCTGCTTCACATCACAGACTTTGTGAATGGGCTAGACTGTCGAATGGATAATGGTTGGTGACACCGGGTGTCCCCCCCCCCGTCCCGCTAATAGATGTGTAATTTCACTGTTCTCATTCAATTGGTTTTGTGTTATCATCCTAAAGTTTTAAACAAAGATGAAAGACAAAACTTAATGTTTGCATTATAGGCTCGTATCTCGTTATGCTTTCTTGTTAAACTGTACACGGTCATATTATCTCATCATGCGACCTTATTGCACTGAACAAGGTCACATCTGACCATGCAACATTATTGCCTTGACCTAGGTTATATCTCATCATGGGACTTTGTTGCACTGAAGTGGGGGTCGTATCTCATCATGCGACAATGTTGCATTGACGTCACGGTTAGTAAATAATGTTACACAGCCTTTTTTTTTCCAAAATCAACCCTGGAAAAGTACTTGCACCAACCAATGGGTCGGGGTGTTATACTGACCGCTCACACCCATCCCCAACCCACGGATCAAAGTCTCGATAACGCATACCATTTCATTCATTATCATTATATCAAACGTTTACTTAAACTAACATGTATTTATGAAAAAGACATTTTGGTCGAGGTATAAAGTTCCGTGAAAGAAAAAAAACACGGTTGTTTTTCTTCTTTCAATGGGCCTAACAAATCCAGGTCAGTCGAGCTCAGCATTCTTCCGAGGCCAAGGCTACGGTTTTTCGTAGTCACATTCGATGGGTTACTATGTACTCATCGATCATTTCAGCGGGGGGCCATTGATCCCCGCGACCCCCTGGTTCCTACTTGCCTTTCGTAACCCGCTCTTGTAAAGAACACTTGAAAACGGTCGCTCGTCTGGTTAACAGCTTCCCCCTCCCCTTTGTTTTAAATAACAAGAAAACTTGGGGAGCTCGAGTCACCTCAACACTTCTCCCATACAGAGAAAGTTATCCACGGCTCATATGCAAACTTAACTTGGCAATAAATTATTTTGTGCGAGGATAATGTAATCGTTGACGCATTGCTTCTGAGGGTAGCCTTCTAAAACAAATAGGCCTACCAGTAACTTTCCCTCACATTATATGACACCCCCGTAGAGTGAAACACAAAAATAACAAACATTTCTGAGACTAATTGCAGGTTTTTGATTAATAACTCCCTAATGAGCAATCCTATAAACATTTTTACAAGTTACATGCCATCTGAAAAATTCAAAGAACACTTACCAAGATCGCGCTTTATGCGTGGGAGCTTTGAACCAGTGGGAGGTATATTTCAACCGAGCTACATTACCGCAACCAGCGTGCACTAATAACTACTTCGTATACCTGCCGTTTTTATTAGAGTGTTTCCACGGTTAGTGCACACGTCACACAATATAAACGCCCACTTTTTTCGAGCGGTGAATGGAATAGTCTCAATATTACTGTGACCAAAGCCCACGTTTATATATTTACATGTATTTCTGTAAATACTATCTGGTCCTGGGTATGACATTATACTACATCCCTGGGTCACCTGTGAGCAAGGTGTAGCACCCAGTTAGGTCCCCGGGCCAGGGTTACGGCGAAGAATCCATGGGATGCAGGTGGTGGATGGAATCGAAGGCAAGCTATATATACTACAATCAATGGCTTCTGTTCCCTGATGCTGGGCAGATGAGACAATGGCTGGAGACAATGGCTGGGATCACAAGTCTTGTAAAGACACTGCTCCTGAAGAAGGCAACGGGAAGCTACTTCAGTATTTTTTCCCCCAGTACAACTATGCAAATGAAACCAAAACGAACCCCAAGAACAGCGTGAATGGGTCTTCTAATAGTGGAAACTGCAGAGGAACCTCGCTCGGTCGGAAGATTCATGCACAGCAGGTGGACTGACCGTCATCATGCTACTGCTGTAGATAAGAACATCAGAATAGCAACATGGAAAGTTAGAACTTTGTATATGACAGGCCAACTAGAGTGTGTCAAACAAGAAATGGGTCTTCTTGATACTGACATCCTTGGCGGATGTGAAACAAGATGGACAGGAAACGGGTGGGCGAATTGATGGAACCAGAGCAAGAGGACGTCAAAGACTGAGGTTCATGGAGGGGTTGGCGTTGGCAATTGGCACTACTGTGGTGAACATCATGCGTGGGGCTAATGATCGGATTGGTTTCAGGCGTATGGTCGACAACGTCAGGCTCTGGCAAGGTACATGAAGAAGACTATCTGGTATGTGTAACTTTTGTATGTGATTTGTACCTCGTCATCGGATCTGAAGAACACCTGTATACAAGTTTTATGACCCGAGTCAAACAATGAACCTGTGTGAAGTTTATTGCCAATCCAAAACGTACACCAAAAGGACAAGTCCCTGGGGGACCTCGACAAGGCCCTCCAAAACGCTGGACAGACTCCCTCGGAGGGAACAATGCATTAATACGAGAGTCCAAGCTTTACTTTCAAACACAAGCAGGGGTCAAGACCAGGATAGACTTAGCTGGAGCACCGTCACAGCTGCAGCTGCCACCTCGACAGCGCCCTCTTCCGGCCGAGAGAGGCGAAGAAGAATTACGCAAAATAAGTTTATCATGAGATGCAGGAGACACAATGTACATACTTTGTTTTTCTGAGTATGTGTGGTTTTGAGAAGATTCTGAGATGTACCCGTCGTTCCGAATAGCATACTCTGTTCGTCAGAAACTCTTGACAAAAACTCTTCATCTGATTCTGGATTTATGGCGCAATACTGTGTCGACCATTAATGTTTTGTCTCTTAACGAGTCTAAGAATCATGCAGATCTGGGAATCTGAGGTTTAAATCGTTAAAAAAATATTTTTAAAAATCAGAATGTTATTAAGTTTAAGAATGAATTCTAAAGAGTATATCAATGAATATACAACAAAAAAAATACATACAAAAATTAGTACAGATGAAAAATTCAATTATAAGGAATTATTAAAATCATTAATTGTTTACACACTAAACAGACACAGTCGTGATTAAAACAAAATTCTGCAAAATCTTAAATGGTACATTTTTGATAGTCAGTGCCTTTCCCCAAGGTAAATAATACCTATTCAATTATTTCGTATTTGAAACAGATACCCACATAAATGAAACAAATTAAAGTTTTAGCGGGACAGATTGTCAAAGTGTTTTGTTTTGTTTTGTTTTTCGTTCTAATGATGGAATGTATCACCAGATAATAATCCGAATTAAGAGGTTTTTTTTTTCTTCTTCTTCGAAATGACACATGACTGGAAGAATCAACTTCTCATCAGACTGTTTGGTAAATAGGATACGATGTCATTGTTTCAAAATGTTGATTGTTTTTATTTTGTCGCCGTTGTCATGGTCATGGTCGTGCTCTTCGGCGTCGTTGTTTGTGTTGGTACTGATACCGCTTTGCTCTTGTCAAGGCTTCAATTTGGTCTCAGACTACTGATCTGATCCATTGGTCCGTTTGCTCTGCGCTGTGTTCCATCCATCGTATGTTAACCTGTGTAGCTGCAATGGCCGCTTTATAAACATACTTCAGTACACCGAGGCGGTGACTTTCCCCGAAATCCAACAACTAAAAGAAAGAAAAAGTATATACTTGTATGTCTATACAAATGTCTTGTTTAGATGTTAGAAAGAAAACGATTTATTCGGCCTTACAAAAATACACAGTTGAAATAAGAAATGCATGAATAAATACTATGAAGATGTTTTAAGAATAATTATGTTATTCATGATATCTTGATTACTTAACAACCACTGAGCCTGGACTTCATGTAGGCACAGCTCATTGGAAGAAACACAAATTATTGGGTTTGCAGCCCATGATTCTTATCAAATTTTGATATGACGAAATGTTCACATCTCAAAAATTGTCCAGTAGTTATTTTTTCTACAATACTATAATACTTAAGTTATGTTGAAATTACAACAAAATGGTTTTAAAAACACATAAGCCTATAGCAACTGCGTAGCATCATGCCCCGATTAGCACTATATTATTCTTTGTTTTGTTTTGTTTTGCAAAGGGAAATAGGAGACTTTTGATGACACTATAGGTGGCAGCAGACTTACCAGGTAATATTCATTTCACGGAAATCTGCGCATGCTCAGAACTACACAAACAATGGAAATTTACTTGGTTAGTCTGCTGCCACCCAGTGTTCTAAAGTCTTCCGTTGATCTACATCCTATCAGACGAACACATGATAGCAATGATTTTGTAGTTTTAGGGAGATTATACTTCTTTTGAAGCTACGCATCAGAAACCCACAACTTTGCCTTTCGTGACATCACAAAGTTTGTTATGAATATTCAATTAAATCAATTTAAACTATATCCCAACTCTGAACATCTTTACGTCATTACTTCAAGTATTGTGTCTTCAGGTCCCCTGTCTTTATCCTTAAAGATAAAGACAGGGGACCAGTCTATGTGTATCCCTGCTGCAACAAACCTCTTGCAGTTTCTCGCGTGTGTTGAAAAAAGACGCGATTTCTTCGAAGACATCGGATAACGATATCGCACGATTCTGTTTGAACCTGGAAGAACAATTGTTTATATAAAAAAAATCCACTTTATTAATTGCTTAGTGGAATCGAATCAGCTAAGATTGTTACTGGAAATTTGAATTCAGAGATATAATGTCTAAAGGCCAATCAGCTTGTTTGAGTTTAATGACTATTCACACGTTAATCTTTGTGTCGTTTATGATCGTCACTTATGATTTAAGTGATACCAGTACATGTACGTTGACCGACACCATTCTGATTTATTGAGTCATTTATTTGACCCACGATGTTTATGAGAGGTACACCCCTCGTACAAACGTTGACCGAGCGCTTGCATGAGGTACTCTCTACTGTAAAATAGTGAAAATCCACCCTCCCGCCCTAGCGCTGTCATTTTCAAAGCGAAACTCGTTATGCATCACCCTCTTTCGTGAAATTTAAGCTAACTTTATTATGATTCAAGTTGAAAACACCCGTCTTTCACTCTAGAAGGAGTTGTCCGCTATATGGCTCTTTGCAAGAGTGCTTTGGCGGACAAAACGAGCGGTTTTCACCCATTAATATTTACAGAGTACATGTACTTTGTACACTCATGGTTTCTGTAATGTTTCTATAATTACACGGACAAAAGAGGTTCTTACAGTGTGTAAGACTCGTCCCAGTTCATGCGGATGAAGTCCCAAGCCACTTCGTACCCAGCTGGATTCTCGGCCAAGCCCATTAGGATTAGCCCGGCCTCGCCACGATATAGCTCAATAGCCGTCTGCAGATAACTGAGATAATCAACATGATACTTTTGAGAAATATGATACTTTTGATTTAGTTTACGTCCACCCTTTCCCTCGATTAGTAAGCAAAGTACCTTTTCAAAAGTGAAGTGTCCCTTGAGCACGTGAGGGCGCTCATCCACCGAGAACGTTCTTGTCGGTCATTGGTCGTCTGCATTATTTCCCATCCAAAGTTCCACTCTGATTTGCCACCAAAACGAATACCATTGCAATACACAACTGACCTAAGGTTTGGGGAGACTCTGGGAGAAAAACAAATTTGTTTAAAGATAATCTGCTTCTTTGTCATTGAAATAAAGTTTTTGCGATACCTTTTTACGTGTGAATAACGAACCAGGACCTATGTAGCTTACCCTTTTTTTCCCGTGAATAAGTAACTCACCAATAGTCCGGGGCACATTCATATGTCAATAAAATGGCAATTACATGTATGTGACATCATTTTACATACAGTTTGATACAACTCACGTGATAGGCTTTTCCACGTCCATGTGTGCTTTCATTAATGTTGTTGCTTTGTTAACACAGTGGTTGTTGCAGTAAAAACACGCTGTAGATGTCACATCAATTTGGCTTTTCTTTCTGCGTTGCCTGTTGAGGGAGAAACAAACATGAACATAAACAAGTAAGGTTTCAAATTAAAAGATGATCTTCTCCAATTCGTTATTTAAATCCCTGAAGAGCATTTGCGGATTTTTTTTTTTTAACTTGTCGCAAGTGATCCCTGCTTTATTATTGAGCAATAATAACAACATTTATTTCGCGCTTTAGTAACAATGTGACGAATCGTTTTTATGGTCCTCATCATCAAAAGCCATTCACCAACTCCGTGGGAGTATGCAGCCCCGGCAGCCTATAAGTGGCGCTTAGTTTAATCACATTACAAAAACAAATCTACCCTCCAAGGTACGATATTTTTGCCGATCTCGTTCAGATATGAAAATATGCTTTCCAAACGTTAAATTTTAAGGAGTTTTTGGTTTACGTGGTTTCAGCCCAAGCCAACACCAATTAACGAATTAGTGCAAAACAAATAAATGAATACTTTCACTGTAATTAACAGTTATGTTTTGTACCTTGGAACATTCGATATAAAGGTGTCGTTCCAACCCGACTCGGCATAAAGTGGCTCTATTAATTGCTGCATATATTTCTGTCAAGGAAAGCAAAACAAGAAAAAGAAGAAGAATCACCCAGATTGATTAAAAATTACATGAATTCAAATCACTTCTTACAATCAAAGCGTACCTTGACATAGACTGGTCCCCTGTGTGTATCCGTAAAACCCAATGGTTTCATTGTATAGACAATACACGAAATGATGCACAGGTAGTGATACCACATTTACACACAGTGAGTGTAATTATTATAGCCAGCAAGGTCAAATGTACATCAGGTAGGTAACTACCAGGTCAAAATTTCATAGAGCTGCTTAACCACAAAAAGTAGCCAACACCCCCCCCCCAAAAAAAAAAAATATATATATATATACTTACCAGAATAAAGTTACCAGCCAAAATATGATGCCACATGTATCATCTATGACTGGTATCCTTCTCTGTGTGATAAGTTTAATATTGTTCAGCACTCTTTGCTGCTTAAGCCGTTATGTTTGTCTTTGTTTGTGTCAGTAATATGGTGGACTACAATCTCACTTGCCGGTTTTAAAAAGCAGCTTTATGAATTTTGGGCCACAACAGGTTCGAAATGCCGGTATATGGCGTTTATTCACGAGCATCGAAGTGTAACGTCAGATGTTTTGGCTAGCGAGATAAGACGAGGAATAAATGGAAACCAGTGGGTGTCTGTCTTCCCTCCCACTTCTAAACAAATATTCACTCTGTTGTTTTTCTGTCTGTATGTTGTAACTTCTTTAACACTGCCGATTGGAGTATACTCTAAAAACTAACTTAGTTAAAACAACGTTAATTGTTCATTTTAGACCACATTTTGACTAAAATTAGTCAAAAATGGTCTAAAATGTCTAATTAAGGCTTTTTTGACTAACTTTAGTCTTAGGCCTCACCCACACCCTCTCCGACCCCCAATAGTTTGTGTGGTGACAAGGAAGATTGTGTGTCTATCTTCCACTTGTAAATCTATTCGCCATCGAGGGACTTTTATGGCCAAAATTTGGAGGTTTTACATTTGGTCAAATCCTTGGCTTGAGATTTTGAGGTATTCTAAAGTTGGCTTCCGGGATCTTGTATTGTTAATATGTTGCTAAAATGTTCTGGTCGAATTCTGCCATCACATGTAGCCATTAGCAGATGCAAGATTGGATGTACAGAAGTAAAACTTTGACCTTCTTACTTTTTATATTCACTCGGGAATGGATATCAGATGTGACTGAGGAAAAAAACTAACTTCATTATTTGTTGTTGTTTGACCGTAATACAAACGCGTGATAAGCATTGTACACTCCGTGCTTTCCCGGGTCACGATGGCTTAAAATAAGCACAGGCATACTACTCTGCTAAGATCCGAACCCACGACACCGGGCGTTGGAGAGCAGAAGTCCAACCACTAGACCACTGGTCCGGTGACAACAGGCGAGTGTTGTCATCGAAGAAGGCGTCTTCGAGTTTCCAATCTTACCTGTACTGTCGAGGGGGATGTGGGGGAGGATTGACCCATGCCATCGCCCAGCAGCATCTTGGCGAAGTAGGAGGAAGTTGACAACACAGCCCTGCGAGTCAAGCGGGAAGACGGTCCGAGATAGGCGGAGAAGTTCTGGTGGATGTAGCTGGGAATGATTTCGGCTATCACTAATTCGAGGGTTTCGTCGATGAGCACAACTTTAGTTTCAGCAGGGAAAACCTAGTACAGGTAAAAGTGTTTATCAAGCAGTTAGCTTCAACTTGATATTACATGAATGTATGTAATCTGGAGAAGCTAACGTTGCAACTGCACCTTCTGCAGATCTGAGTTAAAAAAAATAATAAAGAGTACAAATGCAATGATAGTGGGAGGTTTTTTTCTTCTTCTGAAATCTCACTGATTGTAAAGTCCACACAAGCATTAATCCTCAATAGATGTTCGTCTGAAACACTGTCAAAAAGGAAAAGAAATAGCATTCGAAGACCATCAAATTGTTGTTGCTTATTTCGATCGAATGCAATCGAAACAATGCCGATATGAACGTGCAGAAAATCCTTCCAAACAAAGGCCGTTTTCCGCTGTTTTCACTCCGATAATTATGACCAAGGAAGCGTTCGTTCTTCCAAAAAACTTTGACCGGTGTCGCATGCAATTATGTCCTCTATGCGATACTATCCGGCGGACATTATTGCATATGCAATACCGTCCGCCGGACGATTTTGCATATGCAATTGTGTCCGCCCGGACGCTGCTGCATAATGCAATTGTGTCCGCCCAGACACATTTGCATATGCAATCGTGTCCGCCACCGTGCAAAACGGTCCTCGAAGCCTATGTTCAAATATTCGGCAAAAACAAGCCCCAGGCACGGCGGGCCCGTGGAAATTTTGCTTGTCCATGACACCCCCGGGTTATGTTTATAAATATGTCAAAAGATTTAAAACAGAAGAAAAACTAAAGCGCTGAAACCGTTGCAGTAAGCTGCAATCATAATACATGAATATTCATGCCGCACATGTGCATACATACGTTCAGTGCATGCACGCTCGCTGACGCACAATGTACATGTATGTCGGACGGTCTTGCATAGCCCCGGACACGATTGCATATGCAAAAGTGTCCGGAGCGGACAGTATTGCATGGCGGACACAATTGCATCTGACACCGGCATTTGCGCTCTCCATACGACGCAGCGTCTATCTGTGATACTTTGTCAAGGAATAATAGACGCATATGGAAAGTGAGCAATATTTACACTTGGATCGGTGGCAGCTTGGTCCAGGAGACGTTGCCAGTTGTCGTTTTCGTAATTGACGCGATAGAAACCAACCATCTTAGCGTTGGCAAGGTACCAGTCATCAGATGCAGCCTCGTCCGGTAATTTGAAATAGGCTATAGATGAAAATAGAATCCAAACAAATTATAAAATGGTACCTTTAGGTGGCCTTGAAAGGGATACCATTGCCCTACATATTAAATAAACGTTCATCAAATCAGTAGGTCGGCGTGTCGTGGCCGAGCGATCAAGAGCTCCGGACTCAAGCTCTGGCGTTTCTCATCAGCAGAGATTGAGTTCGAGTCCCGGTCTTGACACTTGTGTCCATGCACCATTATTACTTCGTCCTCCTAATGGGTCGTAAAAGCCATAGGTCCCTCGTGTTGTGTTAAAAACTAGCAATGCACGTCAAATAACCCAGTACACTTTTTGCTAAGAGAAGGGGTTGGCCCTATGTTACTGACATCCGATGCGTATTCACCGTACCCAGACCCTGCATCGTACATAAATCTAGATTCAGACGGATGATACCAATAATTACTAAGCCCATTATCTAAATCCATAGGAACACACTATACGGTACCAATTTTAGACTGTAAAAAAAATTCAGTTATTCGTTCCGGGTTGATTTAACCCTATATTCTTTCTAGTGCTCCGTAAACATTGTAACGATTAATTTATAGTAAACAGTTGAAAATGAGCGACTCACAATACTGATCAGCTGGTTCCATCCATAGTTGTTCCGGTTTATCATACTGATCCGCCGGTCCGGATTTATACACGTACGTCAGCGGAACATACCACTTATTTCTACGGTAAAAAAGGTCATTCGAATGGTATAGCCTTTATTTATTTACATCCTAAGTTTACCAATTAAACAGGGAGGTTAGCATCCCCACTAATGTATAAATAAAAGGCCTTCACTGCTGTTTTGCATTTCTAGGTCTAGATGGTAAGCGCCTGGGTCCCATTCACTTATTGGAATGTATTTTATTCTGCATCTTATTTGGGGGCTGAGGTCTCACATGTAAAGTTCATCATATGGGATTTTTCATTCGGAACTGTTTCTGCGTTGTCAGGAATTAAAGTATACTTTATGTAGGCTTTTGGAAATGCTTTCTAAAGACCTTACCCGGAGTCTTCAAGTGTTTCGTTTTCTATTATTTGTAAGAATCGTCTCTGTGTTGCCACAACGTCTTGTCCGGTTCTTGTCAGAGTGATCAGAGGGAATCCTGGCTGAAGGGTCCATGTGTCCATGATTTTCTTCACGTCGTGTTTCCCGACGTCTTTATCCGCCTTTGTAAAGGTTAAACATTGTTATGGTTTGATACTTTTTAAGAGTGAGTTCTGCCCGACAAAATTATGCTAGATGTTCCTCAGCAAGAGTCAAGGTTTACAAAATTCCAAACTTGTGACCTAATCAGCACTTACTTTGCTTTCTGTTACTTTTTTTTTTTTTTTTGGCTCGTTTTTTAGGTGTTTGTCGGGTTGTTCGTTCGTTTGTTTGTTTGTTGGGTTGTTTGCTTGTTTGTTTGTTTGTTTGTTTTTGTGGGGGGGGGGGGGGGGTTCGTCTTCTTTTTTCTCTTATTTTTTTTTTTTTTTTTGGGGGGGGGGAACAGAATGTTTTTGTGGATTTGGCCGTTTATAGAATTTCAGGCGGAACATTCTAGTAGTCTGCATTATGCTCGACGTCTTACACCCCCTTTTTGTGGGAAGGGGCGTACAGTCAACAAACTCCCGGGCAAAATTGACCGGATTCTTGGTCCAAGCGGCCCCAACCCAGTCTTGGGTCAGACTCACCCGTGAAATGATAAACAAAAATGGGATTTTGACTCTGATTCTGCGTCAAATTAAAACAGTGTCGGGTCATTTTGACACAGATTCCAAAGGGTCGGGCCCTACGGGACCCAGAATCTGGGTCAATGATGACCCAGGAGTTTTGAAAGTAATTGCACAAAAACCCCAGCTTGTGGTTTGCTTTGACCTTTGCCTTTTCCAAAACACTATATGATTTTCTTTGTCAATAGACACTTACGTAGGTCAGTTCGCCCCATAGATGCTCCGCATTGGCATTCTTGTAGGCCCGCTCCTTGAGGTAGTTTCTTATACCTTGGTTGAAGACATCGAGGGTCAAGAAATGCTCCATCATCCAGAGGAGAGATCCTCCCTTTAAAAATAGAACACTCACTAGAAATATTAGAAATCAAGATGTGGTGTCGTGGAGGTATTCAATTTTCCATCATTGCTGATCAACCAATCCTTGATCAAGTGGTTCTCCTTTGAACCCGATCTGTTACGAGTCATATTTCAGATTAGGTCATGTTTAGCACATATCTTCACCGCACTGTTCAGGTGCGTTGCTGGGGCACAGGGGCTAGCCACTCTTGTGTCCGTCTCGTTCTTGCTACATCTTTCTCTCTCTCTCTCTCTCTCTCTCTCTCTCTTTCTTTATTTTATACATATTTTTTTCTCCTGTCGTTTCCCCCCCCCCCTTTTTTATACTCTGAACTGCAGTGAACCATTTGATTGGCCTATCAAAATGACTTCTTTAGTCAAACACTAATGTGGCTATTGTTCACAGTTGCTTTTATGTTAAAAAAAAGGGAAAAGAAAAAGATGATGACTCAAGTCTGTAGACCATGACTGTAATCTGTGACATCACATGTTTAAAAAAGAGCCACAGAGCCTGGACTTTCTGCAGGCACGATTTGTACACAGCCAATGGAAGGAAATATTAAATCTTGTACACTCTAAAAAAGCATCAGTCAGATTT
Organism: Marthasterias glacialis; assembly: GCA_911728455.2. NCBI lineage: Eukaryota > Metazoa > Echinodermata > Asteroidea > Forcipulatida > Asteriidae > Marthasterias > Marthasterias glacialis. The sequence continues at coordinate 10,297,269 of OU452229.1, forward strand.
GACTAGAAACCAGTTAGATTTGACTAACTATAAAGGATCAGCTGGATGCAACTGAAAATCAGTCAGTTTGACTAGTTTTTTTAGTCAGGATTATTTAAATAACAAAAAATTGGGTCAAATCCAATTTGGTTCTAGTTTGTATGACTAAATCCGTTATTATTATTTTTTTTCGTATGTTGTCAGTTTTCAACAACTAGGAAAACCAGTCAACATTTTGACTAGGTCGTTATAAGAGTGTGATTTATAGATAGCACTGTCCGATTTTCGTAAACAAAGGTTACATGATCCATACGGGTTTTTTTCTTTCTTCTTTTTTTCTCGGTCTGTACACAGAGTGGGGTATACACCGTACGTTACATTGCATATTCTCCCTGGACATTCCTTTGTTTACGTGTACTTCCGAAAAAAGGAACATCTTTTTATTTCTGGTTTTACTTCGATTGCAAGTTGTTTTGGATGCCCATGTCTTGCTCTAATGACCCATTGAGACGATTTACCGCGTACAAGAAAATGCTTCCTTAAAACAAATTAAGATTTTGATATTCGTGAAAACCAAGTGTGGGCGTGTTTTAAGTCCGCGATCAACGTACCCAGATCCAACATTGTTTTAACATAAATTATTTTGTTCTCACTACCGCACTTTGTCATGCGTGGCCACACTACGTAGCCCATGATACCTGTTATGTAATACTTTTGTACTGCGTGACCTCACTTTGTAATGCGTGGCTCTAGCACCATCACGCTGGTATCAAGATGATGAAAGAGGACAAAGTAAGCTTTTAAAAAAAGTAGACGCCTATAAAACATGTTTAGTACATACTGAGTACCACAGAGACCATAGTTTCCCTGTTTTCCAGGACACACTTTAAGCAACAAAGTTACTGTTGGCGAGTTGTTATTTACCTTTGAATATGTAATTTGGTTAAATTGCATCATTATGGCGTCTTCCGTTGCATAGACTGGTTCCCTGATGGACGGGTATACACCGTAACTATCGACGTATAAAGCGCGCGAGACTGTATCATGATAAAATGTTTCGAACTGAAAATAAAAAGTGGGAATTGAAGAATGAAAAAGTTAATGCTTTTTGTAAAAGAATTTATCTCGTTTTTTATGCACTGATGATTCCTTAATAGTAATATAACAATAGTAATATTAATAGTGCAATTTTAATAGAAAGGCTCTTATCAAAATTTCATTATTAATATTACCATTACTATATAACTATTAAAAGACAATGAAGGAATATCAGCATTAGATGTTGGATGAAAATTAAGTGGAGGGGGGACCCAGGCAATCAGGTATGGTTTGAAATCTAGTCCACAAGCAAAGTTCAAGTTTATGGTGCGGGGTCAACAAACGTAAAAAGCAGAGAAACAACTATGCCATACTCAACTAGCAAAACTAGTTTCGAATTTCCGTGTAGAATTTACTAGATGAAAATAACATCTAAACCAACATTACTCACTCGGTGAACGAAATAAAGGAACGTATGAAATGTTGCAGGAGTATATGGCACAAGACCGGCCATAGAAACCTGTCGAGGCATGGCTATCGGGACCTGATTATTGTTCTTCCCAGCCTCGGTTTGGGTTTCGTTGCTTTTAGTGCAAGAGAAGCAAATGTCATACCGATCTGTACTCAGGATGAACATGATCAACGCCAATATGTTGCATATAGGTTGTAAAGCCTTCATTCAGCCATAGGTCGTTCCACCACTCCATCGTGACAAGATTTCCGAACCACTGGGGGACAATTGATTATGAAAAGAAATATTTAATTTCTACCTCACTGAAGCCATTTAAGAAGAGAATATTTGGGTTATCGTAAGAACGATTTTGAATTTCTAACCAATATTATGAGACAACTTCCGTTGCGGTGAATAGATGTTTCCAAAGTTGATATTTTTACCAGATGGATATATCTCAACATGCAAACTCTTGGTGGCGCACTGTATTCTGTATGCCCGAATCTTTGTCCCTAAGGCACTAATTACCGTCAATGTTTTGCATAACAAACAATGACCACCACTGTGTGCAACACAAAATCTGTAACTGGGTTGGCATAATTTTTTGCTCTTTTTGATAACATCATTCAAACATTTGTGTCCACTTGAGTATGCGTAATTTTTGTTGTAGCACAATTGATTATTCATTGATTATGCTTAAATTTGTAGCATTTGTAGTGACTGATTACATATTGTAATTTCTTCAGTGAAGACCGTCCGTACTTTTGCCATTTAAGGTACACAGGGGCGGATCCAGGATTTTCCAAACGGGGGGGGGGTGTTAAATTTACCAGTCAAGCAGCAATTGATGATTGAAGGCATGTTGTGGCCTCTTATTGTTTGACATTACAGTGAACATTGTAGTATAACGTCGAAAGTTTATTTCTAAATGAAGGTGGGCGGGATGATATCTTTCGGAAGGAAAAAATGGGGGCGTGCGCCCCTCACGCCCCCTGGATCCGCCCCTGGTTCAGCAGAACTTGCGGCTGTGACGTTGCAAAGAAAGTCTATACTTTTTGGACTAAGTGACGCTTCTAGATGACTGCAGATATTATGGTAACTTGAAGTCGTCTCATCAACACTGCGCATCATCATGTTTCATTTTGAGGACATTGGGTTTTATTATGGAAGTGTGCCGTCACAACATCAAACAAATCATCCAATTTGTAGGCTTACATAATGAAGATGAAATTAATTTACCATGTGAGCCAGCTCGTGTGTTATAATAATTGAGGTGAACCTGGTGTCGAGCAGTTCAACTTTGCCACGGAGTAGGTACATATCCCTATATGTGATCAGGCCCCAGTTCTCCATCGCGCCGGAACGAAAATCTCCTAAGGCTATATGATCTTCAAAAAACACAGATAAACAAAAAATATAATAGTAATTCATTCTTGGAATTGGTCTTTAAACTTTACACTGAAGAAGCCCTTTCCTACCTATTCTAAAACCCTACTGGCAGAGTGATTTTTTCTTTAGCGTCAAATTTCTTTTTCCATGAGTTAATCAGAGACAAGTGTGTACATTGCTCCCACCAGTTTAGCATGTTATATTCTATAAGTACGCCGACTAACTCCTACCATAAATCCTGAACGAAAATCACTTTTTACGTGAAGATTCAATATTTTCCTAACCTTGGCCAAGGTTTGTTTTACCCCTCCCACCATAAAAAAGGCTAAATAAAACCCAAAACAAACAAACACCCCCAACAAACGAAACAAAAAACTTGGAGGTCATTGATGATGTTCACCTTGTTTATCCAATGGGAACTCGTTGTCCAAGTAGTGATCGAAATACGTCTGAACTAAATCTGCGGCATTGAGAGCATACGGAGCCAGGTCAATCAGTTCTGTCTCGCACCAAATGCGAATCTAGAAACCAATAAGATTATTATTACCCAGAGGGGCAAGGTTCATTACGAAATTTCCTCCTTAGTGTGGATTTTAAAACTAATCAAGAATTTCAAAAGATGCAGTGATTAAAAAGATAGATATTTCTGTCAAAAATACTGTCAAAGGCCAGACAAATTATTTGAATACCCCCATCCCTTCCCCCATCATAGGTGCTTATCTCCATTAGAGAAATCAGAATGAGCACGCGTTGTTAGCTGAACGCGCACACCACCCCGGGAAAAACACGTTCGCTAAAACGTGACCCGTTTATTGAAAACTTAATGATGGAAATGAGAGTTGGCGGCGTAGCCAAGGGGGGCCTAGGGGGCACGTGCCCCCGAAGTTCCCCCATGCAAAAAATCCAAATACACGTAATTCATTAAAAACATGGTTCCTGGGCCCCCACTGAAAAGCAAGCCCTCCCCCATTGAAACAATCCTGGCTACGCCGCTGTCCACCACCTTTGTAATATCTTAACTATAACTATTTACCAAACATCCATGCGCGTTTGTGACATTGATGGACGAGAAGTCGTGTACTATAAATGCAAGAAGGTACGTCGGCATTGAAGGCACCCTCTTGAAGTAAGTCCTGGACCAATGACTGTCCAACTGGATACGTCTTATATCAATGCCATTAGACAAGGCGCTCATGTCTGTACGATGTTCTAGTTGTATGTCGTAAGATGCCTTGAATGTGGGCTCGTCGAAGCACGGCAGGACGCGGCGGGCGTATGTTCCTTCCATCTGGGTGGTTGCTATAAACCTAGACATTTCAGTGTTTATACAATCTGTTTAAGATGGGAAGTGACTTTTGACTATTGGTTTGGTTATATTTATAAATTTCCTCATAGTATTTATAAATTTCCTCATAGTATAGTCCAGTGTGTTACAAATGTGTTTGAACTAACCTTGTTTCATTCATTGAAGTGTTATATTGGCTCTTATAGAATCCTAATAAGTCATTCGCCAGGATGCTCGAATACGTGATGAAGATATCGTACTCTTCATGAGGTCGAAGCATCTCCTTCAACTTGAGAACCAAGAAAGCATACTCCTCAAAGCATACTCCATGCACTCCACTTTTATCCGGACCCAGCCGTCAAAAGTGAATCTCTCTCCAAGCTTTGAGTCTGGTACGTCATCTTCGTACAAGAACGGACGGAGGTTGAGCTCGTAGCGTCTCGGTAGGACGGTCTTGGGGAGCCGGCCCTTCATGAGATCTGATGGGGAAACCGTGGTAAACGATGGTGAGCGAGTTGACGTTGTCGTAGGTGGCTGAAACACTGCTTTCGTCGTGGGGTCTTGGTTTGACGGGGGTGCGGTGACAACCTCGTTCACGGTACGGTCGGGAAGGTAGTAAAACAACAATGCAGTTGCAGCTATGAGTACACAGACCGTCAATATGGCGAAGACGATCCTCACGGTGCTGCAGTACATGCCACTTTTCTGACCCGACGGTTGGTCCGAAGAGCCCGCTACTTCGAGGTTAAACTGATTTTGCGTCATTCTGATCGGTCTCCAGATCACCTTTAAAAATATTCAAACGTCATATCAATCTTTAAAAATAGAAACTTGAACAATTCCCGGTTTTTTTTTTTTTTTATTTGAGAAAATCAAGCTCAGTATTTCATTTACCACATCATGTGGTGCGACCACACCAGCTATTTTCACAACACAAATGAATCATTTTCTCCTGTACGATATAAATACAAAGCTCAGAAATACTCACTGGGGGTTCTCTGACAAATACTTTCTTACATCCAGGGCATAAAATCACTTCCCTGAGCCATACTCAGGCACAAAATGGAGAGAAATAGAGACAAACTATGTCATGTATGTGTGTCTCATACAGCCTCCAGCAAAAGAGAAAGATATGAGGTGCCGCACAACCTCTTCCAAAATTACTACGCCAATAAATATACCTACAAATACCAATCCAGGCAATGCAAAGATAATTTGAAATAATCACTTCCTTGGCTTAATATCTTGTATGATAAATGTAATGTGATAACCAACATGAAGTGTAGATTACTAATACCATTCATCAATAGTTGTAATAAACTTGAATAACAATTAAAGAACTACTAAAGAGCTATTTTTAATAGATGGATACGTTGCGATCCGTCCTTCAACAAAAAGTATAAAGGTCCATAGTAAAGTTTTAGGGTTAGTTTCAAAAGAAAGATTGAGGGCGCACTTGCGTTCCAAACTTAGACAAAGAACAACTTTCCAAAACTTGTACTAGGTATCACGGTCTTGTACTAGGTAAAGGTCACCTACAGGTCACGTAGGCATCATTTTAACTTAATTAAGAAAAAATAGCCATGTTTGGTCTGATGCATCTTGACAAGAGCCCCATGTAATGTCGACTGATAGTTGTGCTTTTAAATTGGACAACCCTCTCTTTTCCTTTTCCTTAACATTGTTTGTACTTCATTGAAAAAAGAAAGATATGACCATAGCCTATGGACATTCCACTTCCCACACAGAGGTCTTCGTATCTCCTATAAAACAACTAGAAGTAGTCCAGGAATGGTTAATTACCATATACCCTCATAAGTCATCAATTACATAAGCATTTGCTCCGCCAGTCTCTCAATGGCCACCGCTGGAAACAGTTTCAAATTTCCCGCACTCCAGTAAAAACCATGAAAATTGACCGGAGACTGTCGGAGCAAACCCGTGGCTGGGCAATAATTCCCTCCCCCCAAAAAAAAAAATAAATAAATAAAATAAAATAAAAAATAAATAAATAAATAAATAAATAAATAAAAAAAAAAAAAAAAAAATAAAAAAAATGCCGGCCTGATAAACGCAAACAATATCATATAGATAAACAAATCACATTTAAAGAGAACAGATTACATCTTTCCTGGTATATGTCTCCTAGAATATGTCAAACCCTACGGAAAAGTTCCTGGAAGATGCATTTCGTTCCTCACTACATTTCTCCACATATCCCACCCACTACCAACCACACCACTCCTACATCGCCGCCCCCCCCCCCCCCCCCCCATCAGTCCATTTTCATAACGATGTGACGACTTCGAAGGTTTCAAAATAGCCTGTCCCACACTAGTGCTTCTCATCTTCCAGTGATTGCACCTAATCGATACAGGTGTTGGAAAAATTGTGAGTGTCTACCGGTATTTCATTTTTTGTCTGTCTTAAGGCTTTTACAAAAAAAAAAATGTTTGATGTACACGCTTCCATCAAAAATCAACAACTGTCTTCGTGGCTACACTGTCTTCCTTATTTACAATTTATCTGCGTGCTACATGTATGATTTCGCTCTTCCTTCTCAAACATTCTCCACATATCCCACCCACTACCAACCACACCACTCCTGCATCCCCCCCCCCCCCCCCCGCATCAGTTCATTCTTATAACGATAAGACGACTTCGAAGGTCTCAAAATAGCCTGTCCAATACTAGTGCTTCTCATCATCCAGTGATTGTATCTAACCAATACAGGTATTTGAAACATTGTGAGTGTGTACCGGTATTTCATTTAAAAAACATCAAAAACTGTCTTCTTGGTTGCACTGTTTTCCCTATTTACAATTTCTCTGCGTGCTTCATGTATGATTTCGCTCTCCCTTCTCAACAAACATTGTGCATTAGTTGTGATTTGAGTGTCCCTTGAACTAATTTTGCACGTAGTATATACACACTTTGCTGCAGTCGTAATCTGTCATGAGTGACGACCTCGCTATAACGGTACTGAGTGGGTTTAACAAAGCAAAATACAAGAAAAGGGGAAGGATTCCCTACACAATCACTATTCTGCACTTGTTAAGTGAAAAGTGCACACGGTATGGCACAAATAACCTTGGTTTTCAAAAGACAAAATGGCAGGTTTCTTTTTGTGATTGCCATAGTCATACAGAACAAAACACATGATCTAGTTTCTGGCTGTAACACCTAGCACAGAATAGCCATACATAATTGATCGATATTTTTTTTTTTTTAATTCATGGGGGTAACCGGTTGGTGTTGCTGAGACACAATGACCCTGATTTTACGCAACAGCAATGCTGGGGTCAACCAGACACTTTGTGCTTGTGATGTATTCAGTTACCCCAAAAGGGGTAGACTTGTTGTTCGTATATGCATGTTTTGCCTTTCCACCTCTTAAAATCATACCACTGGCCTTTTGTAACTTACGCGGCTTTAAATTTACGAGCATGCCTTGAAACACATCAGGCTTGTTCAGTGTGTTTCTTTGGTAACCATTTTGATCAGTGTTTTGATTTTGGATGTTTGTTCTCCTCAGATGTGAACTTAAGATATTTAGTAAACATGTTTTGTTCTACTCTTATGATATGGTTTGATGCGATGTTAAAATGGGCTTGTCTAACGAATAGGTAACGGGTGCATACACACCCTTCCCCCGCCACCCCCGCTGACATTTCATCGCGGAAGTTCAAGGTCCATACAGTATGGTCATTGGGGTCGTACCTTGTAAATACACAATTTTGCTGCACTCAGCAAGGTCATATCTCACTCCATTGGTTTTTTTGCTAACTCAGTAAAGTATCAAACAAAGACCAGACATTAAGATTTTGTCTTTAGGACAAATCACAGCTGTTCCGAAAGGTCAAAGTGGGGTCATGCCTAAAAACCAAATGTCACATGTGATATAAGCTACAAATGTTACAAAGATTATGACTCTAGGACATTTGACACAGAAGATATTCTTTTTTGAAATTTAGAGCTTCCTGTTTGGACCGGAAGTAAAGGTCAAAGTGGGGTCACACATGTAAATACAACGTCACGTATGATGAATTTTATCAGCTAATAATAAAAAAATGTTAACCAAATTTACATTTAATGATAACTTCATGTTCTTGGCTTCAATTTTATACAGGATTTTAGTTTGTCATACTTACCAATTTTAAGAATAGGCTTGAACAAAAATCGTGGACAAATGCAATACGGTTTTGACAGAAAGTATAATAGTGAACTGCAAAAAAGTCGCTGCAAACGTTTGAAATTGTACTATATGGCATATAATAATTATTTCTGGCCAATGGGTAAATCGCATCAACAACGTGACGTCCATTAATGTCGTAGCTCTGTATCAGATCTTCGCAGAAGCTTTGCCCTTCAGAAGCTTTAAATCTCTGGCGGAGCATGCACGGTCGTCTGCTAACGCAGCACCGAGTGTTAACCCTGCGCGATCTCAATCTTCTGAACCAGAAAATTATATACAAATACGTTGGCCCGAAAGACCGGTTGGAATTTAGAAACATTATTTTCCGTAGTCTCAAACCATCTCGAACATGTCTTCGACGAGAAATCTTCGTTACAATAACGTGGGCCCGGAAGTCTGTTAGGAATAAAATGTTGACACTCGATTGGAATCTGGCCTGATTAATTTACACAATCAACTCAGATGCTCTTTTACCATACCACAAATTCTCGTTTTAGTTTTTGGGAAAACAAAATCCTCAGGAGACAAAAATTTGAAAAATAAAAGTTGGTCCTGTTCGTTTTAATGTAGGTACAACTTTCTTGTTATTAAAAAAAGGTAAAATTTGTGCAAATATTAAATTGATTTCGTCGAAACGCGGTCCTTAGCTTTGGAAGTTAACCGCGGCGCCATCAGACCATCATAACATTGAGAGTGATCTGATACCTTTTACTATTGGAAAATACATTGAATAGACTTGTTCAAAGTCTGTCACTGTAGCAGTCTCATGTGAACAGTACAAAAAATACGATAGCATCGGGCGTATACAGCTTCAGAACTTGGTACGAGTTTACACTTTTCTTCATTACTTTGTACACGGATACGAAACACCGCTATAAATGATGTCATGATGACTTCACATAAAATGTTGTTTCACGGTGTACAACTTCAATATCCAGAGAGTCAAGAACTGAAGAAAATTTGGGAATCGGACGTTTAATTTTGTGAGATATGGTGGTAACAAGATTGCCTAATTAAATATTCATGTCATTTTAACTCAGCTAATTAATTGAGAATTTTTAACAATATAACATTTAGTGATAACTTCATGTACTAAGCTTCAATTCAATATAGGACTCAAGTCTGTCATATTTACTGTTCTTAAGATTACAAATAAACAAAAATCGTGTGTTAAACCTTTGACGTTTTGACAAAAACAAAAAATAACGTTTGTAAAACGTTTTGAGGCCGAAATAGCTCTCTGACGAAAACAATACCTGTTCCGACTGATGTCAGAACAGCTAATGAAAACAAAAAATAGTGTTGCATAAAGCTCGTATCTCTCGCGCAATCTTGTTGCACTGAACAAGGTCATGTCTCATCCTGCAACATCGTTGCACTGACCTTGTTGCACTGAACAATGTCATATCTCATCATACGACCCTGTTGCCCCGAACAAGTTCATATCTCATCATGCGACATTGTTTTACTTAAATTTTGCTGCACGCAGCAAGGTCGTATCTCACTCCATTGGTTTTTTCCTATCATCGTAAAGTATCAAACAAAGATGAACGACAAAAAATAAAGTTTGCATTAAGCTCGTATCTCATTATGCTATATTGTTGCTCCGTACAGGGTCATATCTCATCATACGACGAAGTTCATATCTCATCATGCAACATGGTCATATCTCATTATGCGACCTTATTTCACTGAATAAGGTCATATCCCATCGTGCTATCTTGTTACACTGAACAAGGTCATATCTCATCATGCGACCCTGTTGCACTGAACAAGGTCATATCTCATCATACGACATTGTTTTACTTAACGTGGTCATATCTCTTCATGCGACCTTGTTGCACTGAACAAGGTCATATCCCATCGTGCGATCTTATTGCACTGAACAAGGTCGTGTCTCACCATGCAACATCGTTGCACTGACGTTATGACATATTGCACTAAACAAGGTCATATCTCATCATGTGACCTTGTTGCACTGAACAAGGTCATATCTCATCATACGACCCTGTTGCACTGAATAAGTTCATATCTCATCATGCGACAATGTTTTACTTAACATGGTCATATCTCTTCATGCAACATCGTTGTACTGAACAGGGTCATATCTCATCATGCAACATTGTAGCACTGACATTATGATTTATTCAAAATATTACAGCCTGTTTTCATAATAAACCTTGGTAAAAAAATACTCGCATCAACCAGTGGGTTGGGGTGTTAAACTCACCGCTCATGCCCATCCCCAATCCATCCGATCAAAGTCTCGATAATGCATACATTCCATTCATTCTAAAATGTTTATTTAATATAATAATTATGTCATTTTGATTTTTTTTTTCGCAACAGACATTTTGTTTGCTACGGAGCACCTAAGGGGACAGGTGAAAAAAAAGGTAACGAAATAATAATTCGGGGTAACGAAACAATAATTCGAGGAAACGAACTAATATTTCGAGGGAACGAAATAATAATTCGAGGGGACGAAATAATAATTCGAGGGGACGAAATAACAATTCGAGGGAACGAAATAATTTATTTATTTATTATTATTGGGTTTTTTTACACTTTGAGTTTTGTTTTCACCTGTCCCCTTAGGGGCTCCGTATAGTTTGCGGTACAAAGTTCCGTGACAGAAAAGAAAAGTACATACCCTAACAATAGGCCTAACGAATCCAGATCATTCTAGTGTAGCATTCTTTGGAGGCCATGGCTACGGTTTTACGTAGTCAAATTTTATGTGTTATTATAGACCAAAATAAATATTTACTTTAATTGTATAAAATGGTATGAGTCTAACCTTACGCTGTTTATGTTACATGTATTGTTACTCAGTTATGCAGTGAGCCCGCATGTAGATATGATCAAACTTTGTCCCACTTAATGGAGTGCTGAAGGAATTTGAGTTTCTTCATGGTTTTTTCTCTAACCTTGCACTTCTCAAGTTCAAACCAGGGTTACCTTTGAGCAGTTTACCAGTGAAATGCTGATGGTGTGTAAGAGTAATATCAAACGAGGAATAAGTACATTGATAATTTACACCATTAGTTAGTGATCCATAGTAAGAGGTGATTTTATATTGTATTGGATTGTACTGATCGTGTTTAATGTTACTTGCCAGTGGCTGATGTATATGAAAAATTCGAACAGTGGCGTACCAGAGGGGCAGAGGAATGGAGACCCTCCCACCCTGCTCAGACCCCTTTCTCCCCCTTGCTCATGATATAGAAAACACACACACAAATGAATGGTCTGATGGTCTAAGTACCCCCATATTATGTCTTTGCCCCGCTCGCTCCCCAAATAGAAGTGACTGATTACGCCACTGGGGCGGAGGTAACCCCTCAGAAATGTTACCCATCGGCCACCTGGTTTTGTGGCCTACTGGTTCAGTTACCGCCCAGTCCTTCAATCTGTAGATGACTTTCATCTCTCCCCAAAACCATTCCACCATCCTGTCAAAGTGCTTTCTGGATTCGCCCATTCTTCACCTGTTATAAGTCCATGCCATATCAGTGCCCATTGATTAATTGAGGGACCTGAGAAGGAAATTTCTCCCTGGTCCTTTGTCATGTTTGGCATTTTCGAGTTTAGGTGGACCCTGTCCTCTCCTCTTCATAATAGTATTCCCTCTTTAGTGGACAACACTTTAACTGCTCATTTGGATAACAGCTTTCCCCAGGATAAACAGACTTAGTTCTCTTGACTCATTGCTGGACCGTTTCTACGTTATATGAATATCCCTTCCCTTCTTAATTTAACGAGAACATTTTTAGAAAGCCCGTGATGGGGCTCTTGAATCATCCAGCCCTTCTCCCTCATCTACAACTCGTGTACAAACTTGCTAACTTTGTAAATAATTGGCATTGTGAGAGGATAATGTCATCGATGACGTGTTGCTTCGGTGTGTAACCTTCATACGTCATGTTCGTACTTTTCCCCAATGTATAATTATAGTACACCCGTAAAGTGAAATCGAAATATTAGCAAACATTTCTGAGACTAATTACAGTTTGTTTTTGTTTTTTGCCTGGGGGGGGGGGGGGGGGAACGGGGAGTACGTGCCCCCAAACTGACGTCCGTGCCCCCCCCCCCCCGGTGCCAACCCCCGGTGCCCCCCAAAAACTCCCTAATGAGCAATCCTACAATAACGTGAACAATTCAAAGAACACTTACCAAGTTCGCGCTTTATGCGTGGGACCTTTCAACCAGTCGGAAGTATATCTCAACTGCATTACATTTACACAAGCGTGTTTTTATATTTCATACACCTACCGTTTTAAATTCAAGTGATTGGTTCTTGATGCGTCCCACGGTTTTGAGCACACGTGACACACCCCTAGTTGCTTTTGATTGTGTTACATGGTGGCGTGACTATGTTGGGCGAAGTGGAGGATATAATGTTGACATATTGAATGAGCGGCTGCGAAGGATCTTTTGGAGGGTGTATGTTGAAAAACACATCCAGTGTGTGCAACAAGCTAACGGCATCGATCAATTTTATGGACGAAAAAAAGTTGTTCAGTTGCGTAACTAAGGGGGGGGGGAGGAATGGGAGTACGTGCCCCCCCCCCCAACTGACGTCCGTGCCCCCCCCCCCATGTCCCACCGTTTCACCCTACCATTTGAAATCTGTACTTTTGAGATTAAAAATTACCAGAATAAAATGTTACATTTCATGAGCTTTTATTTAGTAATTTCAATGTTTTTAAAAGTATTGTTGTATTATTTACACGCACAATGTATTTTGTTATACCTCAACATGTGAGAAGAGCGATGAAAAGGGGCTTGTTTAGAAAAAAGTACAAACGGAAATTACAGTTTCAATTGGCCTAAAGTGCCCCCTAGGAAAAATGGTGCCCCTCCCCCTTTGTGTCCCCTTAAATGGTACCGTAGTTACGGCGCTGAAGTTGGTATAAAGGAGATTGAACTACTAGACTTTGTGTTGTACTCAACGAATTGTTGGTACCGTGTTCTTATAATAAACATCGTGGACGGGAAAATTCTGGGGGTCGATGAGTCACAATGTGAAAAAGTGGGGGATAAGCTTATCTCATGCAACCCCCATCCCCTCGTCCGATTTACGCCCGCGATGTCAAACTGTATACAAGTTCGATGATTTAAAATCGACACAATATTAAGAGCATGAAATTAACTGCGAATCAGTAAAACAGTTGGCGAGTGAATTACACCTCATCCATACTTGGCGATTATTAGAGGCTATGTGTTTGGTGCCAAAATGAATAACATTTAGACTTGTTGAACCGGGGACCGTTTCCATTAAGCTGAGGGATGTTGGGGGGATTGGAAGGGTGTTTGTTGGTTGTAGTGTTATAGGGTTAGGGTTAGGGTCAGTTTTTTTGTTACGAACTCAGCAGTTATGGGGCGCTCCCTGCTTACCGTAAGCAATACATAATGTATAATCTCATTTTTGCAGATGGTTAAGACGGCAATGCAAGACCAACTTGGAGTACGAAAGTGCTCCATCAAATATTCGTGATTGGTCTTGAAAATACATTAATGCTTGTGTAATTTGTCTGATATAACAACCACATGTGCTTGCTCTGTGTAAAAGAGCTTGAGAAAAACTGGCGTTCGGTAAAAATGCATTCAGCATTTTTGTACGCATTCGTCTCAACGAGACGAAAAGGAATTCTGGATCTTATTTTATTCATTATACTAAACAAATAAACTAAACACCTGCTAAATCACAATCCCAAGGAAAAAAGGATTGCATAACCGGCATAGCAAAGATGAAAAAAGTACTTCCCAGATTACCAGATTACACATCATGATTAACTAAAATACTCTTTTAAGTATTAATTTGATATTGTACATAATGTTTATAACTATTTTATCACCATTCAAAACCCATTGTATTCTGCTCTTTTTGAAATAACTATTTACATACAAATAAATGTGCTCTATACAGTTGTCATTCCCAAAGAGGGTTGGCGTAAGACACTCCCCTTCCTCAACCGTTGAATTAAACATGCGCGTGATTAACTCGTAATAACCAGAGGGAGGAGGTGATGGGTAACACGCTGATAGACCGCAACCATTACGAGGTCCTCTAACTGCTATCAAACCCAAAACTGCAAACTAAGGGGAGACTTTCGAGACGTTAGCGGGCGCCCCAGTGAGCGGTCCTTTTTCTATAGAGAGGTTGCATTACCCCGGGAAAAGTTCGTTTCGCAGCCATGTTGGGTACAGCCATGTACAAACTCAATGGCTGGCGCGTCGTCTGCTGATTTATTTCCAGCGTCCGTTTGTGCACGCAGCATTAAAAAAGGGTCTCGGTTGACGTCACGTGAAACCTCTCTATTGTTCTCATAATAAAAAGGGACCGTCTTCCTGGGGCGCCCGCTAACGTCTCAAAACTCTCCGAATCCGTCCTACTTTTATACATTGGTAAGCGCAAAATAATTATCAATCACAGAAAAGTCTTGCTGAGAGAAAACTGGGTAACCAGTCAAAATGACATATTACAGTTTACATTGTCGTGACTGGTGTTCGCGAACTACTTAGCTTAGCATTTTTATTTGTATTCTTATATTTTGCTTAACAACATTTTTTTTTCTGCTCAAGCCCAAGCCAATTTTAACATGCTAAACAAAGTTAATTTACTAAGTAATTTGAAAGCAGGGCACTCGTCGCAATAATAGGCTGTGCTAACCAGTTGTTATGCCTAACATCTTTAATGAAACTCAACCCAGGCCTAAAAAAGCGAGGCCATCCATTGCTTCGTTTGTTCTGCACTGTTTGCCATCCACCGTATGTTCACCTTCGTTGATACAATGGCCGGCTTATAGGCGTACTGCAAACCGCCAAGATGATGGTTTTCGCCAAAGTCCAGCAACTGCAAAAATAATCATAGCTGTAAATAGTAGCAATGCTACTTGCAATAGACTGTGGACGTCAAGGTGGCTACTGTCGGTCCAGCCCCTTTTGGGAGTCAAATTGCAGGTACAAAATATAGAGCGAATCTAACCACCAACGCGTCGTCTGAAATGAACACTGCACAATTGAACAAGGCCAAACCAATATTTATCGTGCCATGAAGTCAGGTATGAATGGGGTCACTAGACTGTGAATGGTTACCGACTATTTCAAGAAAGAAGAAAGACGATTGCTGAAGGTGCGTTCTAACATCATTCCAAACACACAAAACAAGCTTCGTCGTCATTTAGTGTAGTCATAATCAATAGATTGCGGCCCCCCCCAAAAAAAAAAAAAAGAAAAAGTATTTAAAGGTTAACGGAGCAAAGTCGGGTTCATTATTGGTTTTTACCTCTTGTAGTTCCTCTTGGGTGTTGAAGTAAGATGTGATCTCCTCGAATATACTTGAAAGCACAGGCAGTCGAGTCCCGCTAAACCTGTCGGGATGTACGAAATCAAATCAAAATATCGTTGAATACAATTAAGACGGAGTAATCATTAAGTGGTCAAAGTGAAAACACGACTGAACTGGTCATTCTCTTTGATCGTGCAAAATAAGATCATTATTGTTTTGCTTTGTTTTAATTTTGGCAAAGTCTCGCCAAAGCGCTCTTACATCGTGTAAACTTCCTCCCAGTTGTCGCGGATGAAGTCCCAGGCATCCTCGTACCTGTCTGGATTTTCGGCCACGCCCATCAAAATAAGTCCAGCGTCTTCAGGGCTGAAAGTAGTTTTATCCAACAGTGACTCCAAGTAGCTAGACGAATAATGAAAACATTCATCAAGTAATTTATTTCACTTTGTAATATTGATCAGGTCATACGCCTATTATCTTAAATCATAAACTGGTTTATTGTGTAGTCTAAAATGCACCAGTGATCTGTGTAAACATTGTGCTCAACATTGACGGGCTCGGTTGGTCTCCAGTTGCTTGTCTTTCAAACCTCTTCACTGGTATGCATCTATCCCTGGACAATATTTCACCACAGCTTATTTCGATTGCTGCAACTGAAATAAGCCCAATATGAACATGTTCAAAATCCCCTAATAAGCATGAACGGTTTTTCTTGTTTTCGCTAACAGGTGACTATCAAACTTGATGAATATTGTCCTATGGTTTTTTTTTCAACTGTGTGTATATTGAAAACTAGAAGATAAGAATGAATTCCCTCCCCAAAACCAATGAGCTTACTTTCCGTTTTTTGTTTTGTTTTGTTTTTGTTATTTTTTGTTTGTTATAAAATACCTTAGTACACGAGAACTCTCCCTCGAACACGTGAGGGCGCTCATCCACCGGGCACGCTCTTGTTTGTCATTGGTTGTCTGCATCATTTCCCATCCAAAGTCCCACTCTGATTGGCCACCATAACGAATGCCGCTACAATACACAGCTGACCTCAGGTTTGGGGAAAGTCTGTCAAAATGAAACATTGAATAAGTGAAATGGAGAGCTGAGATGCTGCCAACGAAAAGTGACTGTTCTTTGTTCCTGAAATTGGGAAGATGACCTTCAGGTGTATCGTAACTTTTTGTTAAGCTTCGGAGGCAAATCTGCCCTTGTTAATATACTAATTTAGAAATTATATACTTTTTATGTACTGAACTCACGTGTTTAGATCAGGATTGTCCATCAATTCCTTGAACTGAGTGATTGCTTTGGCAACACATCGAATGTTTCCATAGAGACAGGCTGTAGATGTAATATCAATCTGCCTCTGTGATCCCCGCCCCAGTCTGGTGAAAGACAGCAACTATGTTTTTTTCAAAGGTTTCAGTTTTTAGGAAGTTAAGCGTGTATGGCTTACATCCTTTAAATTACAAAAGAATGGCGCAGGTTAGTAACAGTTATCAAAAATTCTCAACACTTTTTATCTTTTTAACACTATATCCTTTGGGCTTATGGCTCTGTCAGTATTTTTCTGAAAACATGCTCTTTTAGTAAGGGGATCCATCATTCAGGTAGACGCAGCCTAAGCCAGAGCCGGAGCCGGAGCCATTGTTTCGAAAAGGGGTCTACGTATCAAGCGAAAAGTCACACTGTTAACAGCTTAGCCAGCGTACTCCCTGATACTAGTGGTTATGAATGCATAAGAGCGACCACTTAAGTTTTCTATTTGTTAAGGTAACATCACTTTCGATGGTGCCAGTAAACTAATATTAAATGCATTGAGATTACAGCAACTATGGTGCATTTTTTTCTGTATTTTAGAAACTAATACAAATCTGGAACACAGAAAAATACGGCCCTTCTCGGCTTGTTCATGTAAGTTACGCTGGTGCCCCTGATCATGATCGGGGCTGTTGTCGCACGGGGACCAGTGAATGTGCGTAGGAAACGTTCGAGGGCAAAGACACCAGACCAGCAGGGGCTTGATTTCATGGCTTAGCTTACCGCGGAATTCTGTGCTCACGGTAATCTTTCTCAGCGTAAAGGTATGCTTATTAATATGAGGTAGGCACGATCACAAGCAAGAATTCCTTTCAAAAATTGGGCCTAGCCCACCACCATTCATCAGCCTACCTTGCTGCTGGTACGTCTGAAAACACGCTTTCATCCCAACCCGACTCGTCATACAGTGGCTGGACTAAGCTCTGCATGTAATTCTGCCATTATCAATTATGAACAAAGAATTGAAGACAATTACACACGGATTATGGAATGTAATATTTCTATATTTCTATTTCGTACCCATGCAGAACATTAACCTATGTTAGTTTACATATAAAGCCAAAACAATAATATGGGCCTTATCATCATTGTTCAGAACACCCGGGTTTGAATGCGTACATTCCTGTTGGTACGTGGGCGTTTTAACTCTTCATGCAAGGTAGTGTTACATGGTGTTAACTGAAACAACCCAAATTTCTGTTTGTCTAAATGGAGCATTCTCTGTTTCAAATAGTGTCCAAATATTAATTCTTGATCACTCCAGACTTGTATCAGCCAAAACTAAAACTTGAACTTGCCCAGAGTGTGTGTCTGCAAACACACCCTCAACAAACCCTTGCAACAGATCCGGGTCAAATTTAACCAATGATCTTAGAGTACATGACAGACTCGTCGCATTGGTACTTCTCAACATATTGGCAGCGTTTGACACCATTGATCACCGAATCTTACTTCATCGACTTAAGATACTTGGGCTTTGATGGTACAGTTCTAGATTGGTTTGAATCTTACATCACAGACAAATTTTAATGTGTACAAATCAATAACAATGTGCTAATTTAACACCATCAACTCTGCTTCGTGGTGTTCCACAAGGATCTGTTCTCAGACTGGTGCTGTTCTCCATCTATACAATCCCTCTTGGACAGATTCTATGCAATTATATAATCTTCACTATCACCTTTATGCCGATGACACACATATCTATAATTCGTCTAATCCAAACCAACCTGAAGCAGAGTCTGCACTGTGTTGCATTGAATGTCATCGATGAGATTCGTGATTGAATGTCCAGTAACTTCTTAAGATTAAACGATGATAAGTCCGAGTTGATCATTCTTGGCTCTAAACTACATCGTAATAAGGTACATATTCCTCGTCTTCGCATTGCCGTCTCTCATACCACTTTTTCTACTAAAGTACGCAATTTGGGCACCACATTTGACAACGTGTCTTTTCAGGATCGTATATCTCCAGTCACTAAAGAGCTCTTCGCACCACCTTCGTAACCTTGGTCTCATCAGAAAGTGCTTAACTGAAGAAGCTACAGAGCATCTTATTCATGCCTTTGTAACTTCCCAACTTGACAAGAGAAACTCTCGTCTTTATTGTCTCCCTGATAATCAACTGAAACGTTTGTGTCGCCTACCGCTAGAATTGTAACCCGGTCTAACGTTAAAAAACACTTCAAACCGATCCTGAAAGATCTACATTGGTTACCCATTAATGACACAATCGTCTTTAAGATCCTTGTGCATGTCTATCGCTCATACGACACTTTACCATCATATCTTTCAGAAGGACTTTAACCACATCATTCCTATCGTTTACTTCTGCTGCTCCTTCATTGTGGAATCATTTACCGGATCAAATTAAACTTTCTCCATCACTGGCTTTGTTAAAAACTTCCCTCAAGACTAAGTTAAAGGAGGACTTCTTAATACAGTTTCCCCCACTATTGATCTGAGGCTGCGCCATGGGAATCTTTTAGCATTATAAATGTTCATGTTATTATTATAAATAAGATGGCATTTTACCTTGATAGATGAGGAGGAAGGTCCTCTTTCACTTTTCAAAAGCATCTTCACAAAGTAGGACGACGTTGAGATCACGGCTCTTCGGGTAAATGGAGATGACATCATATATGTTGAGAAGTTCTGGTAGATCCAGTCAGGGATGACCTCGGCTTTCGACAAGAGGAATGTCTCGTCAATCAAACCAACCGAGTTCTCCTCGCTGAACACCTACATGTGTACACATTTTTGTTTTTTCTTTGAGCGAATTTTGAAAGACGATAAAAAACATACAAAAACCGACAGTAAACTAGTCTGGTCCCTATATAATGAGGAGAGAACTTTGCCTCACCCAGATTACGGTCCGTGGGTGATGTAGAGATAGACTTGATGATTTTCACATTCCCGTATAGCTACTTACCTCCGATTCGTCAACTTTTTAGTGTTTTGCGTGAAATTATTGATGGCCATGCCTTTTTACTCTGAAATATCATTTTCCAAATTTTAAAACTATGACAATTCAAGGTATTTACCAAATAAGTCAGAGTTTAAAATGTCGTTTTTAATTGTGTCAAGTCTCCGTGAATTGTAATAAACCATAGGGTTACCTTACCCCTGGGTCGGTGGCAGCTTGGTCAAGGAGACGTTGCCAGTTGTCGTCTTCGTAATTGACGATGTAAAAACCAACCATCTTAGCGTTGGCAAGGTACCAGTCATCAGATGCAGCAGCGCCCGGTAGAGTAAAATAGGCTACAGATAAGTTGAAAAATCACAGCAGATGAAAATGTATTCAAGCACAACACCCCAGTTGTGTAAGGGTGGCTTAAAAGCTACATCATAGACTTAAAGAAATTACTAACATCGAATTCCAGGACAAACTAGTCCAAGTATTATGGTTAACCGTGATCAAAATTTACCTTTTTCCCGTTTTTTAATTATGTTGTAAACAAAACTAAAAAAGAACTGCGTCTTTAAGTAACGAATATTAAAGTCATGATGAGATCTGGTTGGATCAGTGGTTTCTTTCCCTGCCATTCATCTCTGTGGACTAAGGTTCGAATCCCACCTCGTACCCGAGGATTGGGTTTTCAGTCCCTTCCTAATTGCGTGTTTTTTTCTCTGTGGTTTAGTGTTTTTCTCCCGCATCTTAAACCGATAATTTACTCTTGCTTCCTTTTTTATTGTCATTGGCGCTTGCGCTCTTTGACAGAAGAAGAAGGGAAAAGGAGGAAAAAGGTTTATTCACAGCAAAATTCAGACATGCTATCTGGACAGACTCTTGCAAGCAGTTCTCAAGGGGGGAAAAACATTAAATTCAGTCGCAAACTTCATGTATTGATGCGTTGTCAATCTAAACAAAATTACAATAATAAAAATAAACAAGAGAACAATTTTTGGCCCGCATTTTGTGTGATTCTGGTCGTTTTAAAAGAAATAATTCATACCTAGGCGGAGAAAAAGTAGAAATCAAGCTTCACTTACTATATTGTTCCGTTGGTTCCATCCATACTTGTTCCGGTTTGTCATACTGATCCGCCGGTCCGGATTTATACGCGTACGTCAGCGGAACATGCCACTTATTTCTACGGTAAAAAAGGGTAATTCGAATGGTATAGCCTTTATTTATTTACATCATAAGTTTACCAATTAAACAGGGAGGTTAGCATCCCCACTGATGTATAAATAAAAGGCCTTCACTGCTGTTTTGCATTTCTAGGTCTAGATGGTAAGCGCCTGGGTCCCATTCACTTATTGGAATGTATTTTATTCTGCATCTTATTTGGGGGCTGAGGTCTCACTTGTAAAGTTCATCATATTATGGGATTTTTCATTGGATTCTTTAAGAACTGTTTCTGCGTTGTCAGGAATTAAAGTATACTTTATGTAGGCTTTTGGAAATGCTTTCTAAAGACCTTACCCGGAGTCTTCAAGTGTTCCGTTTTCTATGATTTGTAAGAACTGTTTCTGTGTTGCCACAACGTCCTGTCCGGTTCTTGTCAGAGTGATCAGAGGGAATCCTGGCTGAAGGATCCATGTGTCCATGATTTTCTTCACGTCGTGTTTCCCGACGTTTTTATCCGCCTGCACAGAAATGAAAATTACATTTAAAAAAATAAATGAATAAGAAATACATCTTTGGAATCTTTCTACACCAGAAAATTATTATCCTGTCTTTCTGAAGCTTTTTCAATTGACCCTGGGGATCGTGAAATGTCAGGCACGTGACACATATTGTTTTGTAACCCCACATGGCTGCTCGATAACATTGTGACGTCATTCTGGGAAGAGTCTGTTAAACTCACTTTTTCTAGATTCTTGTTTTACAAAAGCAATTCCATACAAGAATTGGTCTTTTGAGTATGCACCCATATTTTCCTCGGCCTTATTTATGTTTGTACATTTTGCAATATAGACATTTTCAATGTTGAGATTAATGAATTTATGAACTTAGGCCACGCCCGAACCAAAAGACTTCGGCTACGGCTATCCGTTGGCTGCAACGTCCACATTGAAGGATAGAACCATTATTCGGCCACATAGCCACCGAAGCCATTTCAGTCGGACACGGTCTGACGCGCAAAGTCTGGTCATCTTGAGGGAACGAGATTATTACGTCATGGAAACGAGGTGAAACCTCGTGCCAGAAAAGGATGTAATACGAGGTCTAGTTTCAATCAGATACTTAATTAATTCTCATGAGTTTAAAACTTATTTGTGCCATCACTATGGTGGCGGTAATTAGTTTAACGGCATCAAATACCCACGTAGGTCAGTTCGTCCCATAGATGATCCGTATTGGCATTCTTGTAGGCTCGATCCTTGAGGTAGTTTCTTATACCTTGGTTGAAGACATCGAGGGTCAAGAAATGCTCCATCATCCAGAGGAGAGACCCTCCCTGTGAGAAAAACAAACTTCAGAAATTTGGGTAGGATTTGTGTTGAAATGCAATCGTAAACAATTGAACAGGAATTTTGTAATTCATGTTTTATCGGCCGCAAGATTTATCACACACAGGGGCTCATTATCATAATTTGTAAATAACGGGGTTAGTTTATCCATTTTGATTGGTCGAGTGGAGATCACGTGGTCATGTTTAAACGTTAAACGATGTAGAGATACGATTAAAAGCGTTCAAACATGGGAGAGGAAATAAAGTCAAACAAGAGGGCACTGTCAGACGATTGCGCAGAGCGCACAAGTTTGACGGCCCAATCGATCTCTACTTAGACTGACAGTATTAATGAAGGTCAGTGTGGTAACAAGCAAAAATGGCTCGCTTAAATTTGAAACGTGCGCGATGAACTATACTTTGCGAAGTGATAATATGAGGCTAAACTGCCAGCTTTGTTCTCAATTTTTAAAGAATGTTTTATGTTTTTAACGGAAAGTCAAGTATGAATAGGAATAAAAGTGTGTCGAATCGGTTTTAAACCTAGTTGTTTAACACAGTGAGGCCTAGTTCTCGATACTATACCTAGACTTCGTCGCGATAAAATTACCGAGAGCAAAGGACTCAACGTACAACTAGTTTAAATTTTTTTTTATAAATTTATTCCTTTAGCTTTGTAGAGCCTACCTTGTTATATGATATAGAAGTAAATAAGACTTGTATCTGCACATCGCTCACGAAGACTGGTGCCTTGACAGCACGTGCAGTACCTAGACTGTCGGCACTTAAAGCTCTATAAGTTACATCGTAGTGAAAGCTTTCGAACTGAAATAAATTGAGGGATGTTCTTTATTGTACTCACTCAAAATATTTGAGAGTTAAAGTCGTGCATAAATTAAGATTTCTGAATTCAGCAAGAAAATAGCTGACATTTTGTGCCAAGGGAAGAAAGGCACTCAATTATTTTTGAAGCTTGAGAATGTTGTCAGTGCAAACAATTTATGTATTTTAAATTGTGGGTGACCATGGGCTTTTTCTATTCCTTGGATTAGGCTCCGGACGGCCTCAGGGCTCCGTTTGTTGCTGAAGCCCGTGCAAAATGCAAACTGCGCCAACATTGTTGACGAAGCTGGAACCCAAAGCCTCGGCTTAGATAAATGACCCCCTCCCCCAAGGATTTAGTGTGTGAATGATTTTATATTTACTGTTCCTTTCCTCATCATCGTTGACATTGATTTTTTTCTCAGGTTTAACGTTATAATAATTGAAGGAAGTCTGCTTATTGTACTAGTCACTGTTTTTATATACGAAAACAGCAAATAAATACAGTACACACATAATTTCAAAAATTTGACTGTTTACATATTTACAAAAAACATCTTTTCGGCTTAGTTTTTGATCCGGGAGGAATTTGTTTTCTCGATCGTCAGAATAGGATGTGATTTCAACTGAGTCTTGAATGAGTTGATGGAAGGCGGGTTACACATGCGCAGAGGAAGCATGTTCCAGCGTGCCCTGTAGAGGAAATCAAATCAAATTGGTGCGTTTTGGAGTCTTTTTGAGAAACGCACTGTGTTTCGGAACCTTATTGGTTCTTTTGTATTTCTTGTTGAGCATCATACTTGTTGACCATAGCGGGTGTTACTGTGTTGAAACGCGATTTCATTGAAGAATCATGGGTTTTTAATACCTTTTTAAACTCCGGATGTACGAGGTTGACACCAATATGCTCCATGTAGGTTGCAAAGCCCTCGTTTAACCATAGGTCATCCCACCATTCCATCGTTACTAGGTTACCGAACCACTTTACAATAGGGAAAAAGGGGAAGAGCAATGCATTATTTATTTACGTATGATGGAGTTTGCTGAGCATGTCGTTGCCATAATTCGCAATAAATATTCATCCATATAGGAGTTTATGAAGTTTTATTACACAATCAATGGGTACGAAGGCCGATGAAGACCATACAACAGATTCACAATCCGTTATAACAGAGTAAAAATCTGTTGTTATGGATTGACAGTCAGCAAATCAGTCCTTCCTTTGTGAAACCTTATAAATGGAGTTATAAATCCGTAATAACGGACTGTGAATCCCTTTACGCAAATGTGAATAAACGTTTACGAAATATTCTTGTAACGGCTTAATTGGCTTTCGTAAACTACATGGGCGGATCCACAATATTTTTTAGGGGGGTGAAAGGCAACTTACACAATCAAGCCCTTACAACAAGGGGTATGGGCCCGGGCCCCGGAAAATGTCTGATTCTATATGCTACTTGGTGCAATCTGAGGCGATTCCAGGCCACTTTCCCTTCGATTTTAAGCAACATTTTTCCATTCGGTTGAATCACCCTTGCAAGTTTTTGTTTTTTTTATGTACTCACATCTTGCAAAATAGGGGAGCTATCTTGATATTTTCTGCAGGACATGATTTATTGCTTGGGACACAAACATCTTCTAATAAAGACTACTTTATTTAATATGTTTAACTTCAAGGAACTTGTGGGCTCAAGCAAAGTCAGAGATGCAACACACTCCCACCCAAACATAATTTTGGTGAGGGGAGGGGGGAATACCTTACCGTTTATATCACATTCTCTCCCCCTCCCCCCCCCCTCCCCTTCTCACACTGTCTTCCCTTATGATCTGCCATTGAAATAGCATATTATTTTGACTCGCATAACAGCATGATCAGTGTACATCATAAGTTAACATATTAAATGAAACCACGATCCAGGTACCTTAACTAATAACCTTCATAATGTAGTACCGGTAGTAACATGCACGTCGACGACGACGACAATGTTCTTTACCAACTTGAAGAGTTAGTCATCTCTGCTAAAAAAAAATGCCTACCGAGTGAGCGATTTCGTGTGTAATTATCCTAGGGTAGAGTTTGGGGAGAAGCACTTCGAATCCATACAGCAGATATACATCCAGATACAAGAAGATACCCCAGTTCTCCATGGCTCCATATCCAAACTCTTGGACTGCTACGTGATCTATAGAGAGAAGGAACGGGGACAAAGACATGCAGAATCAAAATGCAGAAGGAGCATGGAAGGAACATGGTGGCCTACATGACTGGAGTCATTCAGGGCTCATTTTTAGAGCTTCAATATGGAGCAAGTTCGATCAAGGACCATAGCTAACCATAGTTCGACTAACTCTGATCGAACCCACGCTAGTTGACGATGGTTGGACTAGTCTAGTCAACTATTCGCGACCAGCCTATCGAGGTTGGTCACATCGCTGGTTACCAATAGCCGTTTCATAAGCATAATGCAGAGGGGACCAGTTATCAGGAAAGTGATAATGCTGATTTCGCCGTTTTCTCATGGTCGCATTGACGTGACATGACTAGAGTCGTTCGCACTTCAACTTCAGTGCGCATGCACTACGTACGTCACAAACCAACCACTAGTTAACCAGTGGTCCTTGATCGAACTTGCTCATGGCTGACGTTCTAAATAGCTGAAGCCATATTGAGGCCTCATCTCTAAGGTCTTGACAAGGCTGACGTCATTGTGGCTTGGTCAGATGAGTTTCAAAATGGAGGACGGCACTCAATATGCAGACGTAAACACTGTAAACTGAGTGACGTTACGACATATTGGCACAAAATAACAATAAACAACATTCGATGGGAAATACGTACATTAAGGAAATAATTTTGCAAGAAGTGCTTTAAGGAACCATGAAAGCAAATACGCATTTATATTAAAGTTAACAAAAATAAGCCATACTGTAAATTCAGTCGAATTAAATCTAGAACCGTATGCAAAAAATTGCTTCGACACTATGTTTTCGTTTTGTAATACTAAAATACAGTACCTTGTTTCTCCAACGGGAATTCAATGTCCAAATAGCCGTCAAAGAATGTCTGAATTTTATCTGAGACATTGAGGGCGTACGGAGCAAGGTCGATCAGTTCTGTCTCGCACCAAACACGAATCTAGAAACCAATTAATAATCCTGATGGTAAGGGTGTGGGGGAACCTTGACCAAATGCGGATCTGGGACCAATTTTGAGATCACAGGGTTTAATGCTGGGTCGCACTAATTAAGTTCAAGGCGAAATCACGAGAGACTACACCGACTCGCCCGAGAAAGCCTAATGTGGTGCTTTACATGTCTCTACTTTACATGCCATTAACTGTAGTCAGAAAAAAAATCCAAGATGCTGCTGCTGCTGAACTTAATAACTCGGGAGAATTTAAAACTCATCATTTTTTTAATGAAATCATGGAATGTCTTTTAATATGGTGAAGCTGCCCACAGGATAAGAAAACTTTGCTTTCCACGCCGTAATTATGTGTGACGTGACCTGGTGGCCGTAATTATTGGCCTGCAGCGTTTTATCAATGATTGGAATTGCGAGTTCGCCAACTCCCCAACCTCATTGCTTCTTCGAGGAGTGGCAGTGTTCGTTCTGCAGATTGCCAATCAGGACGCCGCGTGCGCCTTGCTGTAAGGCTAGGGTGGCACCAAATGCAAATCAAGAAAACGACGAAGAATCATTAAGAAACGTTTGTTGAACGAAAGAGGACTAGAATAAACAAACTTTTTGCATCACCTTCAAGACATTTTAAACTATCATCCACCACAAGCCACGTAGCCGGGGGGGGGTGGGGGCTGGGGGCACGTGCCCCCCCCCCCAGATGGCCCCACTGAAAAGCAAGCCCTCCCCCATTGAAACAATCCTGGCTACGCCGCTGTCCACCACCTTCGTAATATCTTAACTATAACTATTTACCAAACATCCATGCGCGTTTGTGACATTGATGGACGAGAAGTCGTGTACTACAAATGCAAGAAGGTACGTCGACATTGAAGGCACCCTCTTGAAGTAAGTCCTGGACCAATGACTGTCCAACTGGATACGTCTTATATCAATGCCATTAGACAAGGCGCCCATGTCTGTACGATGTTCTAGTTGTACGTCATAGGATGCCTTGAACGAGGGCTCGTCGAAGCACGGCAGGGCGCGGCGGGCGAACGTCACCTCCATCTGAGTGGTTGCGATGTATCTGTAATTCCAGGGACAACTTTGCTTTACAATATCACAAGGATATGAGACACTGCCGCATCTCAACAATGTCAAAAGTAATGACAACGTGTTTGTTTGGGGGTGTCAAAGTGATTTATTTGTTTTTATTTTTTGTTTTTATTTACTTGTTTGTTCATCAAACTCATTGTAACCGTATCGAGGCTGGATGGAAAATGATGTGCTTCCTTCCATGACCTGATTTACACATGGAAGTCTTTTCTATATAGAGCGCCGTAAAGGTAGCATTGTGCACACTGAGTTTAGTCCTATGTCTGTATACTCATGCAATGGTATTTAAAACTAACCTTGTCATTGATAGTCACTAAACTAGAGCCGCATTGTAATATCAATGTCTGTCATGGTAAAGGGTTGGCATATAGTTAAACAATTATTAGACAATTCACTTAAGTTTATTTGAATGAATCCATATTTTTTAACTAACCTTGTTTCGTTTAGTGATGTGATGTACTTGCTCGGGTAGAAACCAAAAGTGTCGTTCGCCATGATGCCCGAGTACGTGATGAAGATGTAGTACTCTTCATGCGGTCGAAGCATCTCCTTCAACTTGAGAACCAAGAAAGCATACTCCTCAATCATCTTATAACTCTCAAAGATGTCTGTCTTATCCAATGTACTGACGCTATGGACAGTTGGCGTACCATGGATGGTGATATTCTTGGAGTGTAGGGTGATCTCATCTGTTGCTTCCATGCACTCCACTTTTATCCGGACCCAGCCGTCAAAAGTGAATCTCTCTCCAAGCTTTGAGTCTGGTACGTCATCTTCGTACAAGAACGGACGGAGGTTGAGCTCGTAGCGTCTCGGTAGAACGGTCTTGGGGAGCCGGCCCTTCATGAGATCTGATGGGGAAACCGTGGTAAACGATGGTAGACGATTTGACGTTGTCGTAGGTGGCTGAAACACTGCTTTCGTCGTGGGGTCTTGGTTTGATGGGAGTGCGGTGACAACCTCGTTTACGGTACGGTCGGGAAGGTAGTAAAACAACAATGCAGTTGCAGCTATGAGTACACAGACCGTCAATATGGCGAGGACGATCCTCACGGTGCTGCAGTACATGCCACTTTTCTGACCCGACGGTTGGTCCGAAGAGCCCGCTACCTCAAGGTTAAACTGATTTTGCGTCATTCTAATTGGTCTCCAGATCACCTATAAAAAAAGATTCAAACGTCATCCTCACGAGATTTGGAGCAGTCAGCTATCTTCATAATGCAAAAAGTATAGACAGAGTGTACCAGTTGCCGGTTGTCTACTCAAATACTTTGTTGGATCTACGTGTAATTTATTGTAAAATTATTCAGCTGTCAAAGAACGTTCCTACAAGTTCAACCCTTAAATCAATACATTGAATAATTTTATATAAAAGATGAGATTTATATGAAACTGAGAAATTTCAATTAGTATTATAAACAAAAAAAGTTGTAGAGACAGCTCCTTGAGTTGTCAAGGCACCCAAAAGCTTTAAAACACGAGCGGATTGCGAGCTCGGTGTTCAAGATGTTAAAATCAAGATGATGGGCTCAAAACGACAAGATCAAGATTTCAGCTCAAAATGATAGGATCAAAATGTTCAAATTAAGATGATAAGACTAGGATGATCTGGATCAAATGTTAAGATCTAGATGACAAGATCATAATGCATAGGTCAAGATGATTAAGTCAATATATCAGATCAAGGTTATGAGATTACGATTTTAGTTCAAGATGGATCAAAACGTACAGGTCAAGTTGATTAGATCAAGATATCAGATCAATATTATAAAACATAGATTTTAGATCAAGATGAAAAGATCAAAATGTACAGAAAAATATGAATACATCAAGATTTCAGATCAAGATGTTCAGACCAAGATGATTAGATCAACGATCGTCAGATCGAGATAATTATTCAGATCTAGATGTTCAAATTAAGATGTTCTTTTAAGATGTTCAGATCAAGATGTTCAGATCTAGATGATAAGATCAAGACGATGAGATCAAGGTGATTAGATCAAGTTATAAGATCAAGATGTTCAGTTCAAGATGTTCGGATCAAGATCTTCAGATCTAGACGATAAGATCAAGACGATTGGATCAAGATACCAGATCAAAATGTTCAGTTTAAGATATTCAGATCAAGATGTTTGGACAAGATGTTACAATCATGGTATTAATATCATGTATGTTCTAACCTGGTGTGACACGGGAGCACATCTTTAAAGGTATCTTAAGTACTAGATTGCCTCATTGCCATAACTATTACGTTAGTTCAGAAGTATACTGCGCACTTAGATAACAATGACCCTGTCAGAATTGATGAACAAATTGGTTTCATTCTTTGGATACCCAACTCCGTTCCCACTTTCATGGCTCTGCTTACCACGGAATTCAGCGCTTACAGCCCACACACGCTTTATAGGGCAGAGTAAGCATATAAGTCTGTGGTAAGCAGAGCCATGAGACTGCCATCATTCTCAGGGTTTCTCCAGTCAGTCATCACAGTATTTGAACGCGTCATTTTGATATGTACTGATTAACTGTACTGGCTATTTTGAGTTTCCCTTCAAATAATTTTGTTTGCAGCATACAGACTTTTCTTGTGTACAACCGTACCACAGAGGTCCCGGAGATTTCAAACTGGGCCAAAATAGGCAAATAGTCATTGCTTTAAAAATGAATAAATATACATTTTTTACGTCTATAAATACCTGCAGGACTATTTAGTATAAGTATTTATCTTTAAAATAAAAATCTTAATCGGGGTTATAGTGCCTTAAACTCGAAAAAAGTAGGAAAAATATGATAAAAACTGATTTTGTGTAAAACTACATTAAACAGTCGTCGTGCCCCCTGTGCGAAAATTATCGCCATGCCAATTGACTTGAAAACACTTAACATTTCATGTTTGATAAAAAACAACTCGATCAAAAATTTGCTTATTCATTTCGGTCCCAAAAAGCATGGTAAATATGGGGAAAATCTTTTTTTTTTTTTAATATTCATTGACACCGGAAACACATATTTCCCTCGATTTCCGTCTCGGCCTTGCCTCTTTCGGGAAGCAAGGCAGAAAGCGAGAGGGAAATAATATGTGTTTTCGGTGTCAAGGAATAAAAAAAAAACAATTTTTATATGATTTTCCCCCTTTTTACCATGCTTTTGGTGACCGAAATGAATAAGCAAATTTTTGACTGAGTTGGTTTATGCCTATATTGAAGCTGCCTATATTGAAGCCAAACACAAGAAAAGGGGAAAACGCCCGAACACAATCACCATTCAAGCACATGAGGTGAAAGGTGCATAAGGCAGGGCACAAAACAAAATTATGTTTTTTTCAAAAGACAAAATGCTTTGTGATTGCCATAGTCATACGGGGAAAAAAACACGTGATGTAGTTTCTGGCAATAACACCTAGCTCAGATAAGCCATGCATAATTGATCGACATTTATTAAACTCATTGGGGTGACGGGTTAGTATTTGCTGAGGCACAATGACCCTGATTATTCAAATGAGTTAAATAACTGACACCCCAAAAGAATACTGGGGTTTGGAATTTAGCTGTTCGCTTGATATGCATCAGCGATGCTGGGGTCAACCGGACACTTCGTGCATGTGATGAACTCAGTTACCCAAAAAGGGGTAGACTTGTTGTTCGTATATGCATGTTTTGCCTTTCCATCTCTTAAAATCATACCACTGGCCTTTTGTAAACTTTGTTTACGCCGGTTTTAGTTTACGAGCATGCCTCGAAACACATCAGACTTGTTCAGTGTGTTTCTTTGGTAGCCGTTTTGTTGACTGATTTGATTTTGTTTTCTCCTCAAATGTGAAGGTTAACCTTGGGTATCTAGTCGAGGTATAAAGTTCCGTGACAGAAAAAACATGGTTGTTTTTCTTCTTTCAATAGGGAGCCATCCGATCAAAGTCTCGATAACGCATACCATTTCATTCATTATCATTATATCAAACGTTTACTTAAACTAACATTTATTTATGAAAAAGAAATTTTTGTTGAGGTATGAAGTTCCGTGAAAGAAAAAAAAACAGGTTGGTTTTCTTCTTTCAATGGGCCTAACAAATCCAGTTCAGTCGGGTGTAGCATTCTTCCGAGGCCAAGGCTATGTTTTTTTTATAGTCACATTTGATGAGTTACTATGTAGGAAAAGGAACAAATTCAGTTTGAACTCATGAAATGGTTCGTGTCTGACCTTACAGTGTTCTGCTTCACATCACAGACTTTGTGAATGGGCTAGACTGTCGAATGGATAATGGTTGGTGACACCGGGTGTCCCCCCCCCCCCGTCCCGCTAATAGATGTGTAATTTCACCGTTCTCATTCAATTGGTTTTGTGTTATCATCCTAAAGTTTTAAACAAAGATGAAAGACAAAACTTAATGTTTGCATTATAGGCTCGTATCTCGTTATGCTTTCTTGTTACACTGTACACGGTCATATTACCTCATCATGCGACCTTATTGCACTGAACAAGGTCACATCTGACCATGCAACATTATTGCCTTGACCTGGGTTATATCTCATCATGGGACTTTGTTGCACTGAAGTGGGGGTCGTATCTCATCATGCGACAATGTTGCATTGACGTCACGGTTAGTAAATAATGTTACACAGCCTTTTTTTTTCCAAAATCAACCCTGGAAAAGTACTTGCACCAACCAATGGGTCGGGGTGTTATACTGACCGCTCACACCCATCCCCAACCCACGGATCAAAGTCTCGATAACGCATACCATTTCATTCATTATCATTATATCAAACGTTTACTTAAACTAACATGTATTTATGAAAAAGACATTTTGGTCGAGGTATAAAGTTCCGTGAAAGAAAAAAAACACGGTTGTTTTTCTTCTTTCAATGGGCCTAACAAATCCAGGTCAGTCGAGCTCAGCATTCTTCCGAGGCCAAGGCTACGGTTTTTTGTAGTCACATTCGATGGGTTACTATGTACTCATCGATCGTTTCAGCGGGGGGCCATTGATCCCCGCGACCCCCTGGTTCCTACTTGCCTTTCGTAACCCGCTCTTGTAAAGAACACTTGAAAACGGTCGCTCGTCTGGTTAACAGCTTCCCCCTCCCCTTTGTTTTAAATAACAAGAAAACTTGGGGAGCTCGAGTCACCTCAACACTTCTCCCATACAGAGAAAGTTATCCACGGCTCATATGCAAACTTAACTTGGCAATAAATTATTTTGTGCGAGGATAATGTAATCGTTGACGCATTGCTTCTGAGGGTAGCCTTCTAAAACAAATAGGCTTACCAGTAACTTTCCCTCACATTATATGATATCCCCGTAAAGTTAAACACAAAAATAACAAACATTTCTGAGACTAATTGCAGGTTTTTGATTAATAACTCCCTAATGAGCAATCCTATAAACATTTTTACAAGTTACATGCCACCTGAAAAATTCAAAGAACACTTACCAAGATCGCGCTTTATGCGTGGGAGCTTTGAACCAGTGGGAGGTATATTTCAACCGAGCTACATTACCGCAACCAGCGTGCACTGATAACTACTTCGTATACCTGCCGTTTTTATTAGAGTGTTTCCACGGTTGGTGCACACGTCACACAATATAAACGCCCACTTTTTTCGAGCGGTGAATGGAATAGTCTCAATATTACTGTGACCAAAGCCCACGTTTATATATTTACATGTATTTCTGTAAATACTATCTGGTCCTGGGTATGACATTATACTACATCCCTGGGTCACCTGTGAGCAAGGTGTAGCACCCAGTTAGGTCCCCGGGCCAGGGTTACGGCGAAGAATCCATGGGATGCAGGTGGTGGATGGAATCGAAGGCAAGCTGTATATACTACAATCAATGGCTTCTGTTCCCTGATGCTGGGCAGATGAGACAATGGCTGGAGACAATGGCTGGGATCACAAGTCTTGTAAAGACACTGCTCCTGAAGAAGGCAACGGGAAACTACTTCAGTATGTTTTGCCCCAGTACAACTATGCAAATGAAACCAAAACGAACCCCAAGAACAGCGTGAATGGGTCTTCTAATAGTGGAAACTGCAGAGGAACCTCGCTCGGTTGGAAGATTCATGCACAGCAGGTGGACTGACCGTCATCATGCTACTGCTGTAGATAAGAACATCAGAATAGCAACATGGAAAGTTAGAACTTTGTATATGACAGGCCAACTAGAGTGTGTCAAACAAGAAATGGATCTTCTTGATATCGACATCCTTGGCGGATGTGAAACAAGATGGACAGGAAACGGGTGGGCGAATTGATGGAACCAGAGCAAGAGGACGTCAAAGACTGAGGTTCATGGAGGGGTTGGCGTTGGCAATTGGCACTACTGTGGTGAACATCATGCGTGGGGCTAATGATCGGATTGGTTTCAGGCGTATGGTCGACAACGTCAGGCTCTGGCAAGGTACATGAAGAAGACTCTCTGGTATGTGTAACTTTTGTATGTGATTTGTACCTCGTCATCGGATCTGAAGAACACCTGTATACAAGTTTTATGACCCGAGTCAAACAATGAACCTGTGTGAAGTTTATTGCCAATCCAAAACGTACACCAAAAGGACAAGTCCCTGGGGGACCTCGACAAGGCCCTCCAAAACGCTGGACAGACTCCCTCGGAGGGAACAATGCATTAATACGAGAGTCCAAGCTTTACTTTCAAACACAAGCAGGGGTCAAGACCAGGATAGACTTAGCTGGAGCACCTTCACAGCTGCAGCTGCCACTTCGACAGCGCCCTCTTCCGGCCGAGAGAGGTGAAGAAGAATTACGCAAAATAAGTTTATCATGAGATGCAGGAGACACAATGTACATATTTTGTTTTTCTGAGTATGTGTGGTTCTGAGAAGATTCTGAGATGTACCCGTCGTTCCGAATAGCATACTCTGTTCGTCAGAAACTCTTGACAAAAACTCTTCATCTGATTCTGGATTTATGGCGCAATACTGTGTCGACCATTAATGTTTTGTCTCTTAACGAGTCTAAGAATCATGCAGATCTGGGAATCTGAGGTTTAAATCGTTAAAAAAATATTTTTAAAAATCAGAATGTTATTAAGTTTAAGAATGAATTCTAAAGAGTATATCAATGAATATACAACAAAAAAAATACATACAAAAATTAGTACAGATGAAAAATTCAATTATAAGGAATTATTAAAATCATTAATTTTTTATACACTAAACAGACACAGTCGTGATTAAAACAAAATTCTGCAAAATGTTAAATGGTACATTTTTGATAGTCAATGCCTTTCCCCTAGGTAAATAGTACATATTCAATTATTTCGTATTTGAAACAGATACCCACATAAATGAAACAAGTTAAAGTTTTAGCGGGACAGATTATCAAAGTGTTTTGTTTTGTTTTGTTTTTCGTTCTAATGATGGAATGTATCACCAGATAATAATCCGAATTAAGAGGGGTTTTTTTCTTCTTCTTCGAAATGACACATGACTGGAAGAATCAACTTCTCATCAGACTGTTTGGTAAATAGGATACGATGTCATTGTTTCAAAATGTTGATTGTTTTTATTTTGTCGCCGTTGTCATGGTCATGGTCGTGCTCTTCGGCGTCGTTGTTTGTGTTGGTACTGATACCGCTTTGCTCTTGTCAAGGCTTCAATTTGGTCTCAGTGATCTGATCCATTGGTCCGTTTGCTCTGCGCTGTGTTCCATCCATCGTATGTTAACCTGTGTAGTTGCAATGGCCGCTTGATAAGCGTACTTCAGTACACCGAGGCGGTGACTTTCCCCGAAATCCAACAACTAAAAGAAAGAAAAAGTATATACTTGTATAGGAAAATGTCTATAAAAATGTCTTGTTTAGATGTTAGAAAGAAAACGATTAATTCGGCCGTACAAAAATACACAGTTGAAATAAGAAATACATGAATGAATCTTATGAAGATGTTTTAAGAATAATTATGTTATTCATGATATCTTGATTACTTAACAATCACTGAGCCTGGACTTCCTGCAGGCACAGCTCATTGGAAGAAACACAAATTATTGGGTTTGCGGCCCATGATTCTTATCAAATTTTGATATGACGAAATGTTCACATCTCAAAACTTTTCCAGTAGTTATTTTTCCTACAATACTACAATACTTAAGTTATGTTGAAATTACAGCATTGCCCCGATTAGCACTAAATTATTCTTTGTTTTGTTTTGTTTTACAAAGGGAAATATGAGACTTTTGATGACACTATAGGTGGCAGCAGACTTACCAGGTAATATTCATTTCACGGAAATCTGCGCATGCTCAGAACTACACAAACAATGGAAATTTACTTGGTAAGTCTGCCGCCACCCAGTGTTCTAAAGTCTTCCGTTGATCTACATCCTATCAGACGAACACATGATAGCAATGATTTTGTAGTTTTAGGGAGATTATACTTCTTTTGAAGCTACGCATCAGAAACCCACAACTTTGCCTTTCGTGACATCACAAAGTTTGTTATGAATATTCAATTAAATCAATTTAAACTATATCCCAACTCTGAACATCTTTACGTCATTACTTCAAGTATTGTGTCTTCAGGTCCCCTGTCTTTATCCTTAAAGATAAAGACAGGGGACCAGTCTATGTGTATCCCTGCTGCAACAAACCTCTTGCAGTTTCTCGCGTGTGTTGAAAAAAGACGCGATTTCTTCGAAGACATCGGACAATGATATCGCACGATTCTGTTTGAACCTGGAAGAACAATTGTTTATATAAAAAAAAATCCACTTTATAAATTGCTTAGTTGAATCGAATCAGCTAAGATTGTTACTGGAAATTTGAATTCAGAGATATAATGTCTAAAGGCCAATCAGCTTGTTTGAGTTTAATGACTATTCACATGTTAATCTTTGTGTCGTTTATGATCGTCACTTATGATTTAAGTGATACCGGTACATGTACGTTGACCGACACCATTCTGATTTATTGAGTCATTTATTTGACCCACGATGTTTATGAGAGGTACACCCCTCGTACAAACGTTGACCGAGCGCTTGCATGAGGTACTCTCTAATGTAAAAGAGTGAAAATCCACCCTCCCGCCCGAGTGCTGTCATTTTCAAAGCGAAACTCGTTATGCATTACCCTCTTTCGTGAAATTTAAGCTAACTTTATTATGATTCAAGTTGAAAACACCCGTCTTTCACTGAAGAAGGAGTTGTCCGCTATATGGCTCTTTGCAAGAGTGCTTTGGCGGACAAAACGAGCGGTTTTCACTCATTAATATTTACAGAGTACATGTACTTTGTACACTCATGGTTTCTGTAATGTTTCTATAATTACACGGACAAAAGAGGTTCTTACAGTGTGTAAGACTCGTCCCAGTTCATGCGGATGAAGTCCCAAGCCACTTCGTACCCAGCTGGATTCTCGGCCAAGCCCATTAGGATTAGCCCGGCCTCGCCACGATATAGCTCAATAGCCGTCTGCAGATAACTGAGATAATCAACATGATACTTTTGAGAAATATGATACTTTTGATTTAGTTTACGTCCACCCTTTCCCTCGATTAGTAAGCAAAGTACCTTTTCAAAAGTGAAGTGTCCCTTGAGCACGTGAGGGCGCTCATCCACCGAGAACGTTCTTGTCGGTCATTGGTCGTCTGCATTATTTCCCATCCAAAGTTCCACTCTGATTTGCCACCAAAACGAATACCATTGCAATACACAACTGACCTAAGGTTTGGGGAGACTCTGGGAGAAAAACAAATTTGTTTAAAGATAATCTGCTTCTTTGTCATTGAAATAAAGTTTTTGCGATACCTTTTTACGTGTGAATAACGAACCAGGACCTATGTAGCTTACCCTTTTTTCCCGTGAATAAGTAACTCACCAATAGTCCGGGGCACATTCATATGTCAATAAAATGGCAATTACATGTATGTGACATCATTTTACATACAGTTTGATACAACTCACGTGATAGGCTTTTCCACGTCCATGTGTGCTTTCATTAATGTTGTTGCTTTGTTAACACAGTGGTTGTTGCAGTAAAAACACGCTGTAGATGTCACATCAATTTGGCTTTTCTTTCTGCGTTGCCTGTTGAGGGAGAAACAAACATGAACATAAACAAGTAAGGTTTCAAATTAAAAGATGATCTTCTCCAATTCGTTATTTAAATCCCTGAAGAGCATGTGCGGATTTTTTTTTTTTTAACTTGTCGCAAGTGATCCCTGCTTTATTATTGAGCAATAATAACAACATTTATTTCGCGCTTTAGTAACAATGTGACGAATCGTTTTTATGGTCCTCATCATCAAAAGCCATTCACCAACTCCGTGGGAGTATGCAGCCCCGGCAGCCTATAAGTGGCGCTTAGTTTAATCACATTACAAAAACAAATCTACCCTCCAAGGTACGATATTTTTGCCGATCTCGTTCAGATATGAAAATATGCTTTCCAAACGTTAAATTTTAAGGAGTTTTTGGTTTACGTGGTTTCAGCCCAAGCCAACACCAATTAACGAATTAGTGCAAAACAAATAAATGAATACTTTCACTGTAATTAACAGTTATGTTTTATACCTTGGAACATTCGATATAAAGGTGTCGTTCCAACCCGACTCGGCATAAAGTGGCTCTATTAATTGCTGCATATATTTCTGTCAAGGAAAGCAAAACAAGAAAGAGAAGAAGAATCACCCAGATTGATTAAAAATTACATGAATTCAAATCACTTCTTACAATCAAAGCGTACCTTGACATAGACTGGTCCCCTGTGTGTATCCGTAAAACCCAATGGTTTCATTGTATAGACAATACACGAAATGATGCACAGGTAGTGATACCACATTTACACACAGTGAGTGTAATTATTATAGCAAGCAAGGTCAAATGTACATCAGGTAGGTAACTACCAGGTCAAAATTTCATAGAGCTGCTTAACCACAAAAAGTAGCCAACACCCCCCCAAAAAAAAAAAAATATATATATATATATATATATACTTACCAGAATAAAGTTACCAGCCAAAATATGATGCCACATGTATCATCTATGACTGGTATCCTTCTCTGTGTGATAAGTTTAATATTGTTCAGCACTCTTTGCTGCTTAAGCCGTTATGTTTGTCTTTGTTTGTGTCAGTAATATGGTGGACTACAATCTCACTTGCCGGTTTTAAAAAGCAGCTTTATGAATTTTGGGCCACAACAGGTTCGAAATGCCGGTATATGGCGTTTATTCACGAGCATCGAAGTGTAACGTCAGATGTTTCGGCTAGCGAGATAAGACGAGGAATAAATGGAAACCAGTGGGTGTCTGTCTTCCCTCCCACTTCTAAACAAATATTCACTCTGTTATTTTTCTGTCTGTATGTTGTAACTTCTTTAACACTGCCGATTGGAGTATACTCTAAAAACTAACTTAGTTAAAACAACGTTAATTGTTCATTTTAGACCACATTTTGACTAAAATTAGTCAAAAATGGTCTAAAATTTCTAATTAAGGCTTTTTTGACTAACTTTAGTTTTAGGCCTCACCCACACCCTCCCCGACCCCCAATAGTTTGTGTGGTGACGAGGAAGATTGTGTGTCTATCTTCCACTTGTAAATCTATTCGCCATCGAGGGACTTTTATGGCCAAAATTTGGAGGTTTTACATTTGGTCAAATCCTTGGCTTGAGATTTTGAGGTATTCTAAAGTTGGCTTCCGGGATCTTGTATTGTTAATATGTTGCTAAAATGTTCTGGTCGAATTCTGCCATCACATGTAGCCATTAGCAGATGCAAGATTGGATGTACAGAAGTAAAACTTTGACCTTCTTACTTTTTATATTCACTCGGGAATGGATATCAGATGTGACTGAGGAAAAAAACTAACTTCATTATTTGTTGTTGTTTGACCGTAATACAAACGCGTGATAAGCATTGTACACTCCGTGCTTTCCCGGGTCACGATGGCTTAAAATAAGCACAGGCATACTACTCTGCTAAGATCCGAACCCACGCCACCGGGCGTTGGAGAGCAGAAGTCTAACCACTAGACCACTGGTCCGGTGACAACAGGCGAGTGTTGTCATCGAAGAAGGCGTCTTCGAGTTTCCGATCTTACCTGTACTGTCGAGGGGGATGTGGGGGAGGATTGACCCATGCCATCGCCCAGCAGCATCTTGGCGAAGTAGGAGGAAGTTGACAACACAGCCCTGCGAGTCAAGCGGGAAGACGGTCCGAGATAGGCGGAGAAGTTCTGGTGGATGTAGCTGGGAATGATTTCGGCTTTCACTAATTCGAGGGTTTCGTCGATGAGCACAACTTTAGTTTCAGCAGGGAAAACCTAGTACAGGTAAAAGTGTTTATCAAGCAGTTAGCTTCAACTTGATATTACATGAATGTATGTAATCTGGAGAAGCTAACGTTGCAACTGCACCTTCTGCAGATCTGAGTTGAAAAAAATAATAAAGAGTACAAATGCAATGATAGTGGGAGGTTTTTTTCTTTTTCTGAAATCTCACTGATAGTAAAGTCCACACGAGCATTAATCCTCAATAGATGTTCGTCTGAAACACTGTCAAAAAGGAAAAGAAATAGCATTCGAAGACCATCAAATTGCTGTTGCTTATTTCGATCGAATGCAATCGAAACAATGCCGATATGAACGTGCAGAAAATCCTTCCAAACAAAGGCCGTTTTCCGCTGTTTTCACTCCGATAATTATGACCAAGGAAGCGTTCGTTCTTCCAAAAAACTTTGACCGGCATTTGCGCTCTCCATACGACGCAGCGTCTATCTGTGATACTTTGTCAAGGAATAATAGACACATATGGAGAGTGAGCAATATTTACACTTGGATCGGTGGCAGCTTGGTCCAGGAGACGTTGCCAGTTGTCGTCTTCGTAATTGACGCGATAGAAACCAACCATCTTAGCGTTGGCAAGATACCAGTCATCAGATGCAGCCTCGTCCGGTAATTTGAAATAGGCTATAGATGAAAATAGAATCCAAACAAATTATAAAATGGTACCTTTAGGTGGCCTTGAAAGGGATACCATTGCCCTACATATTAAATAAACGTTCATCAAATCAGTAGGTCGGCGTGTCGTGGCCGAGCGATCAAGAGCTCCGGACTCAAGCTCTGGCGTTTCTCATCAGCAGAGATTGAGTTCGAGTCCCGGTCTTGACACTTGTGTCCATGCACCATTATTACTTCGTCCTCCTAATGGGTCGTAAAAGCCATAGGTCCCTCGTGTTGTGTTAAAAACTAGCAATGCACGTCAAATAACCCAGTACACTTTTTGCTAAGAGAAGGGGTTGGCCCTATGTTACTGACATCCGATGCGTATTCACCGTACCCAGACCCTGCATCGTACATAAATCTAGATTCAGACGGATGATACCAATAATTACTAAGCCCATTATCTAAATCCATAGGAACACACTATACGGTACCAATTTTAGACTGTAAAAAAATTTCAGTTATTCGTTCCGGGTTGATTTAACCCTATATTCTTTCTAGTGCTCCGTAAACATTGTAACGATTAATTTTTAGTAAACAGTTGAAAATGAGCGACTCACAATACTGATCAGCTGGTTCCATCCATAGTTGTTCCGGTTTATCATACTGATCCGCCGGTCCGGATTTATACACGTACGTCAGCGGAACATACCACTTATTTCTACGGTAAAAAAGGTCATTCGAATGGTATAGCCTTTATTTATTTACATCCTAAGTTTACCAATTAAACAGGGAGGTTAGCATCCCCACTAATGTATAAATAAAAGGCCTTCACTGCTGTTTTGCATTTCTAGGTCTAGATGGTAAGCGCCTGGGTCCCATTCACTTATTGGAATGTATTTTGTTCTGCATCTTATTTGGGGGCTGAGGTCTCACATGTAAAGTTCATCATATGGGATTTTTCATTCGGAACTGTTTCTGCGTTGTCAGGAATTAAAGTATACTTTATGTAGGCTTTTGGAAATGCTTTCTAAAGACCTTACCCGGAGTCTTCAAGTGTTTCGTTTTCTATTATTTGTAAGAATCGTCTCTGTGTTGCCACAACGTCCTGTCCGGTTCTTGTCAGAGTGATCAGAGGGAATCCTGGCTGAAGGGTCCATGTGTCCATGATTTTCTTCACGTCGTGTTTCCCGACGTCTTTATCCGCCTTTGTAAAGGTTAAACATTGTTATGGTTTGATACTTTTTAAGAGTGAGTTCTGCCCGACAAAATTATGCTAGATGTTCCTCAGCAAGAGTCAAGGTTTACAAAATTCCAAACTTGTGACCTTATCAGCACTTACTTTGCTTTCTGTTACTTTTTTTTTTTTTTGCTCGTTTTTTAGGTGTTTGTCGGGTTGTTCGTTCGTTTGTTTGTTTGTTGGGTTGTTTGCTTGTTTGTTTGTTTGTTTGTTTTTGTGGGGGGGGTTCGTCTTCTTCTTTCTCTTATTTTTTTTTTTTTTTTTTGGGGGGGGGAACAGAATGTTTTTGTGGATTTGGCCGTTTATAGAATTTCAGGCGGAACATTCTAGTAGTCTGCATTATGCTCGACGTCTTACACCCCCTTTTTGTGGGGGGGGGGGGCGTACAGTCAACAAACTCCCGGGCAAAATTGACCGGATTCTTGGTCCAAGCGGCCCCAACCCAGTCTTGGGTCAGACTCACCCGTGAAATGATAAACAAAAATGGGATTTTGACTCTGATTCTGCGTCAAATTAAAACAGTGTCGGGTCATTTTGAC
Organism: Marthasterias glacialis; assembly: GCA_911728455.2. Taxonomy (NCBI): domain Eukaryota; kingdom Metazoa; phylum Echinodermata; class Asteroidea; order Forcipulatida; family Asteriidae; genus Marthasterias; species Marthasterias glacialis. Next base: position 10,339,356 of record OU452229.1, read on the forward strand.
ACAGATTCCAAAGGGTCGGGCCCTACGGGACCCAGAATCTGGGTCAATGATGACCCAGGAGTTTTGAAAGTAATTGCACAAAAACCCCAGCTTGTGGTTTGCTTTGACCTTTGCCTTTTCCAAAACACTATATGATTTTCTTTGTCAATAGACACTTACGTAGGTCAGTTCGCCCCATAGATGCTCCGCATTGGCATTCTTGTAGGCCCGCTCCTTGAGGTAGTTTCTTATACCTTGGTTGAAGACATCGAGGGTCAAGAAATGCTCCATCATCCAGAGGAGAGATCCTCCCTTTAAAAATAGAACACTCACTAGAAATATTAGAAATCAAGATGTGGTGTCGTGGAGGTATTCAATTTTCCATCATTGCTGATCAACCAATCCTTGATCAAGTGGTTCTCCTTTGAACCCGATCTGTTACGAGTCATATTTCAGATTAGGTCATGTTTAGCACATATCTTCACCGCACTGTTCAGGTGCGTTGCTGGGGCACAGGGGCTAGCCACTCTTGTGTCCGTCTCGTTCTTGCTACATCTTTCTCTCTCTCTCTCTCTCTCTCTTTCTTTATTTTATACATATTTTTTTCTCCTGTCGTTTCCCCCCCCCTTTTTATACTCTGAACTGCAGTGAACCATTTGATTGGCCTATCAAAATGACTTCTTTAGTCAAACACTAATGTGGCTATTGTTCACAGTTGCTTTTATGTTAAAAAAAGGGAAAAGAAAAAGATGATGACTCAAGTCTGTAGACCATGACTGTAATCTGTGACATCACATGTTTAAAAAAGAGCCACAGAGCCTGGACTTTCTGCAGGCACGATTTGTACACAGCCAATGGAAGGAAATATTAAATCTTGTACACTCTAAAAAAGCATCAGTCAGATTTGACTAGAAACCAGTTAGATTTGACTAACAATAAAGGATCAGCTGGATGCAACTGAAAATCAGTCAGTTTGACTAGTTTTTTTAGTCAGGATTATTTAAATAACAAAAAATTGGGTCAAATCCAATTTGGTTCTAGTATGTATGACTAAATCCGTTATTATTATTTTTTTTTTTCGTATGTTGTCAGTTTTCAACAACTAGGAAAACCAGTCAACATTTTGACTAGGTCGTTATAAGAGTGTGATTTATAGATAGCACTGTCCGATTTTTGTAAACAAAGGTTACATGATCCATACGGGGTTTTTTCTTTCTTCTTTTTTTCTCGGTCTGTACACAGAGTGGGGTATACACCGTACGTTACATTGCATATTCTCCCTGGACATTCCTTTGTTTACGTGTACTTCCGAAAAAAGGAACATCTTTTTATTTCTGGTTTTACTTCGATTGCAAGTTGTTTTGGATGCCCATGTCTTGCTCTAATGACCCATTGAGACGATTTACCGCGTACAAGAAAATGCTTCCTTAAAACAAATTAAGATTTTGATATTCGTGAAAACCAAGTGTTGGCGTGTTTTAAGTCCGCGATCAACGTACCCAGATCCAACATTGTTTTAACATAAATTATTTTGTTCTCACTACCGCACTTTGTCATGCGTGGCCACACTACGTAGCCCATGATACCTGTTATGTAATACTTTTGTACTGCGTGACCTCACTTTGTAATGCGTGGCTCTAGCACCATCACGCTGGTATCAAGATGATGAAAGAGGACAAAGTAAGCTTTTAAAAAAAGTAGACGCCTATAAAATATGTTTAGTACATACTGAGTACCACAGAGACCATAGTTTCCCTGTTTTCCAGGACACACTTTAAGCAACAAAGTTACTGTTGGCGAGTTGTTATTTACCTTTGAATATGTAATTTGGTTAAATTGCATCATTATGGCGTCTTCCGTTGCATAGACTGGTTCCCTGATGGACGGGTATACACCGTAACTATCGACGTATAAAGCGAGCGAGACTGTATCATGATAAAAGGTTTCGAACTGAAAATAAAAAGTGGGAATTGAAGAATGAAAAAGTTAATGCTTTTTGTAAAAGAATTTATCTCGTTTTTTATGCACTGATGATTCCTTAATAGTAATATAACAATAGTAATATTAATAGTGCAATTTTAATAGAAAGGCTCTTATCAAAATTTCATTATTAATATTACCATTACTATATAACTATTAAAAGACAATGAAGGAATATCAGCATTAGATGTTGGATGAAAATTAAGTGGAGGGGGGACCCAGGCAATCAGGTATGGTTTGAAATCTAGTCCACAAGCAAAGTTCAAGTTTATGGTGCGGGGTCAACAAACGTAAAAAGCAGAGAAACAACTATGCCATACTCAACTAGCAAAACTAGTTTCGAATTTCCGTGTAGAATTTACTAGATGAAAATAACATCTAAACCAACATTACTCACTCGGTGAACGAAATAAAGGAACGTATGAAATGTTGCAGGAGTATATGGCACAAGACCGGCCATAGAAACCTGTCGAGGCATGGCTATCGGGACCTGATTATTGTTCTTCCCAGCCTCGGTTTGGGTTTCGTTGCTTTTAGTGCAAGAGAAGCAAATGTCATACCGATCTGTACTCAGGATGAACATGATCAACGCCAATATGTTGCATATAGGTTGTAAAGCCTTCATTCAGCCATAGGTCGTTCCACCACTCCATCGTGACAAGATTTCCGAACCACTGGGGGACAATTGATTATGAAAAGAAATATTTAATTTCTACCTCACTGAAGCCATTTAAGAAGAGAATATTTGGGTTATCGTAAGAACGATTTTGAATTTCTAACCAATATTATGAGACAACTTCCGTTGCGGTGAATAGATGTTTCCAAAGTTGATATTTTTACCAGATGGATATATCTCAACATGCAAACTCTTGGTGGCGCACTGTATTCTGTATGCCCGAATCTTTGTCCCTAAGGCACTAATTACCGTCAATGTTTTGCATAACAAACAATGACCACCATTGTGTGCAACACAAAATCTGTAACTGGGTTGGCATAATTTTTTGCTCTTTTTGATAACATCATTCAAACATTTGTGTCCACTTGAGTATGCGTAATTTTTGTTGTAGCACAATTGATTATTCATTGATTATGCTTAAATTTGTAGCATTTGTAGTGACTGATTACATATTGTAATTTCTTCAGTGAAGACCGTCCGTACTTTTGCCATTTAAGGTACACAGGGGCGGATCCAGGATTTTCCAAACGGGGGGGGGGGTGTTAAATTTACCAGTCAAGCAGCAATTGATGATTGAAGGCATGTTGTGGCCTCTTATTGTTTGACATTACAGTGAACATTGTAGTATAACGTCGAAAGTTTATTTCTAAATGAAGGTGGGCGGGATGATATCTTTCGGAAGGAAAAAATGGGGGCGTGCGCCCCTCACGCCCCCTGGATCCGCCCCTGGTTCAGCAGAACTTGCGGCTGTGACGTTGCAAAGAAAGTCTATACTTTTTGGACTAAGTGACGCTTCTAGATGACTGCAGATATTATGGTAACTTGAAGTCGTCTCATCAACACTGCGCATCATCATATTTCATTTTGAGGACATTGGGTTTTATTATGGAAGTGTGCCGTCACAACATCAAACAAATCATCCAATTTGTAGGCTTACATAATGAAGATGAAATTAATTTACCATGTGAGCCAGCTCGTGTGTTATAATAATTGAGGTGAACCTGGTGTCGAGCAGTTCAACTTTGCCACGGAGTAGGTACATATCCCTATATGTGATCAGGCCCCAGTTCTCCATCGCGCCGGAACGAAAATCTCCTAAGGCTATATGATCTTCAAAAAACACAGATAAACAAAAAATATAATAGTAATTCATTCTTGGAATTGGTCTTTAAACTTTACACTGAAGAAGCCCTTTCCTACCTATTCTAAAACCCTATTGGCAGAGTGATTTTTTCTTTAGCGTCAAATTTCTTTTTCCATGAGTTAATCAGAGACGAGTGTGTACATTGCTCCCACCAGTTTAGCATGTTATATTCTATAAGTACGCCGACTAACTCCTACCATAAATCCTGAACGAAAATCACTTTTTACGTGAAGATTTAATATTTTCCTAACTTTGGCCGAGGTTTGTTTTACCCCTCCCACCATAAAAAGGCTAAATAAAACCCCAAAACACACAAACACCCCCAACAAACGAAACAAAAAACTTGGAGGTCATTGATGATGTTCACCTTGTTTATCCAATGGGAACTCGTTGTCCAAGTAGTGATCGAAATACGTCTGAACTAAATCTGCGGCATTGAGAGCATACGGAGCCAGGTCAATCAGTTCTGTCTCGCACCAAATGCGAATCTAGAAACCAATAAGATTATTATTACCCAGAGGGGCAAGGTTCATTACGAAATTTCCTCCTTAGTGTGGATTTTAAAACTAATCAAGAATTTCAAAAGATGCAGTGATTAAAAAGATAGATATTTCTGTCAAAAATACTGTCAAAGGCCAGACAAATTATTTGAATACCCCCATCCCTTCCCCCATCATAGGTGCTTATCTCCATTAGAGAAATCAGAATGAGCACGCGTTGTTAGCTGAACGCGCACACCACCCCGGGAAAAACACGTTCGCTAAAACGTGACCCGTTTATTGAAAACTTAATGATGGAAATGAGAGTTGGCGGCGTAGCCAAGGGGGGCCTAGGGGGCACGTGCCCCCGAAGTTCCCCCATGCAAAAAATCCAAATACACGTAATTCATTAAAAACATGGTTCCTGGGCCCCCACTGAAAAGCAAGCCCTCCCCCATTGAAACAATCCTGGCTACGCCGCTGTCCACCACCTTCGTAACATCTTAACTATAACTATTTACCAAACATCCATGCGCGTTTGTGACATTGATGGACGAGAAGTCGTGTACTATAAATGCAAGAAGGTACGTCGGCATTGAAGGCACCCTCTTGAAGTAAGTCCTGGACCAATGACTGTCCAACTGGATACGTCTTATATCAATGCCATTAGACAAGGCGCTCATGTCTGTACGATGTTCTAGTTGTATGTCGTAAGATGCCTTGAATGTGGGCTCGTCGAAGCACGGCAGGACGCGGCGGGCGTATGTTCCTTCCATCTGGGTGGTTGCTATAAACCTAGACATTTCAGTGTTTATACAATCTGTTTAAGATGGGAAGTGACTTTTGACTATTGGTTTGGTTATATTTATAAATTTCCTCATAGTATTTATACATTTCCTCATAGTATAGTCCAGTGTGTTACAAATGTGTTTGAACTAACCTTGTTTCATTCATTGAAGTGTTATATTGGCTCTTATAGAATCCTAATAAGTCATTCGCCAGGATGCTCGAGTACGTGATGAAGATATCGTACTCTTCATGAGGTCGAAGCATCTCCTTCAACTTGAGAACCAAGAAAGCATACTCCTCAATCATCTTATAACTCTCAAAGATGTCTGTCTTATCCAATGTACTGACGCTATGGACAGTTGGCATACCATGGATGCTGATATTTTTGGAGTGTAGGGTGATCTCATCTGTTGCTTCCATGCACTCCACTTTTATCCGGACCCAGCCGTCAAAAGTGAATCTCTCTCCGAGCTTTGAGTCTGGTACGTCATCGTCGTACAAGAACGGACGGAGGTTGAGCTCGTAGCGTCTCGGTAGAACGGTCTTGGGGAGCCGGCCCTTCATGAGGTCAGAAGGGGCCATGGTGGTAGCTGAGTTAGGTTGGGGTTGTACGGTGATTAGATCAGTGGTAGTGTCGTCGGGTTGTACGGATGACTCCATAGGAGCAGGCCAACTTGTTGGAGTAACAGTATCTGCTGTCGTTGGAATATTCACTAAAGACGGTTTTGTGGCTACCCGGTCGACAAGGCGGGTTGGGAGGTAATACACCATCACCGCCGTCGCAGCGATCAGTACACTAACAGTCAAAATAGAAAGGACGATCCTTGAGAGGCTGCAGTACATGCCGCCTGCCTTGCGTTCACCATGGTTCTCCGCGGTTGTGGCTTCCTCAAGATTGAACTCTGTCTCCCCCATAATGAAGTCCTGAAAATAGACAAGGGGAAAATACGGCCATTCCCTATTACAGCGGTTACAGTTTTAAGCAATTGTCCTCTCCATTCTGCATTTCATTCTGCAAGACTCTATAGATTATACCTTATTATACTGTTTTTTGATTTGATTCCTTTATAGAGTGAGATATTGTTTATTGTTTCTTCTAAAGCTCAACGAAATGCATTACTGGGATCGGGCTTACTTAATAGGTCATGAATCGAGATTGCCGCTGGCCCTTTTTGCACCTTCTTTTTTTTCTGTCTGCATTTGATTGTCTATTATGGTATTTATTTAATGGTTTTACGGGATGTAGTTTGTTTACATCTTTCTGTCAACGGGAGTCAAGCTCGTAGATTATCAAAGCAGTATTCGACAGCACCTTGAACATGCCCATTGGCACTTTTAATTTTCGGAGCGACAAACAAAACAAACGACGTCCGTTATGTTAATCTTACATGACTGTAGTAAGATGTAATACGTGGGCCTACATGGACCCGGAAGAAGGACGTAAAAATAACGAAAGTGTGACCAGCAAAAAGATCGTATTAGCAATAATTACTGTCCAAAATTGAATTTCAAGAAAACTGAGTGTGAAAGTTTGGTCGTTTTCTGCTATTTGTAACTTAATCAGGAGAGTTAAATTCCGCATAGGAATGGAACAACAAGGTGCAATTCTGGCAATAAACAGACAACAGTCATGCCCTGCTTTAGTCAAAAGAGCCATGTTATTGCTTGTGACCTTCTGCTGGGGCAAAAAGTTGTAATTTTGTGTGCCCGGAAAAAGGTCGTATACAGCCTTACGACCTTCTCCGGGCACACAATGAAATATAACCATTGAAATGTATCGCAATTTTTTCTGCTTATGGTCAGGTTGCGTAACTCTCACTCCATAAACTCGGGGTCAGAATAACTGACCCAGGTTCAGGGTCCCAGGGTGCAAGACCTATTTCTTGTTCAGGGTTACAAAATGAATTTTGACTGGATTGTGCGTCATTTTGGCACAGTTTCTCTTCAGTTTGACACAGATTCCGGGTCATACTGGGCCGGAAATGGGTCTTGACCCCTTGACCCGGAATCCGGGTCAGTCCTAACCAGAAAGTTCTTAGATCGGTGTAAATATATGTACACTTTCACAGCAAGGCAAGAAATGCCTGCACGATGAAATTGACTATATACAGCTTAGCAAAAAATAAGCTGGAAACCAGTCACAGATGGTACACGTGACTTAGTATTTCGTCAGGTAATCTTATCCTAGTCAGCAAAATTGTGACTTAGCTATACTTTTTGTGCCGTAAGCAGCTTTTAAAATTGAGATCGGGTTATGATTTAAGGAACGAGCTTGAGAAGGATCATGAGCGGAGAAAACAATCGGTTGGGACTCTTTATAAGTGTGTCTTTTTAATGAATCAGTTTTGATGGTCATCAGACGAAAGAAAATTTAGTGAATGGCTTCAGAAATAATTGAAAATGTTGTCATTAATTGATGAAACGTCCGGGTTTGTCGATTTGACGGTTTGTGTATAAGCATGTTTACCGTTTGACTTTAACAAAAGGGATTCAGGTGGTTTGACGGCGGACGTACTTTTCTGCACGAAAACATGGATACGTTGTTTGAAAAAAATTCTTCGATTTACAAGGGTTGACAAACTTGTCTTCCTGACAACCAACTTACGGGGAACTCAAGCAACGGGAACAAAAAGTTTCAAAGGAACAATGCAACCCCAAAGAAGTCGTAAAGAAAGGGTACAATTGAGCAACAAATACATAGGCTATCCCAGTTGTCAATAATAAGATCGAATAAGGAGAAAGTAGTTTTCAAATCTTACAAATTGCTTCCGTTCATTTAAAGTCTGTTTCATCTTTCAATTGGTTTGTGTTTTACCCTCCCGGCCGATGTGTTAAGCAATGTTTACTCAGCACTTTCCCAACTCCTGTGGACAAAAATCCAAAGACATATTCCTCGGATGGGATTCGAACCCACGACCTTTGCCATTCTAGAGCAGACATCTAAACAGCAAGACAACCGAGCTTTGCCGGTATCTCATTCAAACAGAGCTGAATGGTGAAATGATCAAGTTAACGCATATTGCAAGCAATACCCTTTTCCCACGATATTCTACTTGTGTTAATGATACGTGTGTACAAAACCGTAGGATCATTTCAAAAAATAGTACAGAGGTCATCGAAGTATTACCCCTAAAATTATGAATATATTGACAGATAGGGCTTTAACCTGAAAAGCTTAAAGGGCGTGTACAATTGGTAAGATTGAAAATACAAACATCCTCAGATTTACAAAAATGGCCATGGTAGAAAAGTTCCCTTAAAACATTGGTTTGCCAGAAATGCTATATAGTTATTTTAGAGATGAGAATGTTTGAAAAGAGTGAAAACGGTGATGGGTTTTCACTATTTTTTTCACGACTCCGATGACCGACTGAGCTTTAACTTTCACAAGTATGTTCTTTCGTGTATATATTGGGTCACATAAAGTGTGGAAACAGGGTCTTTGACAATTTAAACCAATGCTAGCGTATGCTTTACACAGTGAGGAGATTAAAAGTCATTTTCCACGCACACTCCCCCCGTACCCCTTCCCGTTGGAATCAGTGAAAGGTCAATCGAAAATATTTTACTTTCTAATTCAGTAAATTGAGTTAATACGTTTCTATAGATTAAGTCTAGATCTTACAATTCTGTTACACAAAATATTGTTTTCCTTCTTAATTTTAAGTGGAGCAAAAACTTTTTGGGGGGTTCTGTTTTTACCTTTGCTCTGTCCGGTTCGTGTAACTATATCGAATACTCTTGTTGATGTGTGGTTATTTTTCCACTCAGTCTTGCGTGACGCTACATTGGTGGTGTTTGATTTAAACAGATGGCACAACCATGATGGTTCAACTTGTGGGTCGCAGACGATTCCAAAATTATGAAAGCAGATGTCAAAGTCTCCCTCAATGAACGATTGATAACAGAAACAAGAAACGCAATGAGAACAAGTATGATTTTCTAAAATACGAGGCACCAGGTGTATCACTATTCCCAGTTTACACTGCGTCCATATACCCCTATCAAGAACCTAAATATTCATTGACTTTTACACACGTGCATACAGACACAAAATAAATATGTCACCTTTACAAGCTGTTCCCTGGCAAACCTGATCACCTTCCAAACAAACGTTTTCACCTGCCAGTATTAAATATATGATTATTGAGGGCTATTTCATAATGAGCACAGCTCCGGTCCGTGTCAATGTTGAAGCTCATGGCGCATGAAGCTCCTCAATGCTGGGCCGTTTTAGTTCATTCCTTAAATCATCTTAGCTCCCTGGGGGTTATTCAGCCTGTGCTGCCAAGTACGTAACACATCATGCTAAATCAATCACAAGAACCACCTCTACCCTCGCATGCATGTACCCACATTTACTCCTATGTGAAGAGAAGCAGTTAAAGTTAACGGCGCTCAAGGACACAAGAGTCATGACCGGTATTCAAACCCTCACCCCGATGATTTTTTTTTTCACCAGAGCTTGAGTCCTGTGTACTGAGCATTTTGCCACGACATTCGCCACGACTATTTGGTGTAATTGATACCATCTCTACCCTCACATGTACCCATTTACTCCTGGTTGAAGAGAAGCAATTATGACAGGAATTCAAACCCACACTCCGATGATTGTTTTTCCCATCAGAACTTGAGCCGGTGCCCTGGACCGCTCGGCCATGACATGTCCACGACTATTTGGTGTATTTGATACAATCTCTCGGAGATATTTTTTTTGTTATTGTTAATATAATTGTTATTGTTTATCATAATAACTCTCAGGCCTATTACGACACATTCGTTTTCTGCCAGCCAGCCCGGTACCCCAGTATGTGGTTTCAAAGCATTCACCACCCTGTAGTGAGGGTTTACGATATCCTTGATCTTAAAACAGAACTGTGCCCGATTGTGTAAAGTTATAGAAACATACCAACGATTTTTATATGTGTTAGCCCTTTTTAAGGAACAGCTTCGGTAATATTTTCAAAGCTGCACCTGTATGTTATATACAATTTTTTAATCAATAAAAGGTACGAAATCGGTAGTATTCACAAAGATAGCTAGGTTTGGTAATGATACTGCATTAGTTTATTATAGGGTAGCAAATCTGGGCCCAGATGCCATACATTGCTTTAAACACTTCTTTGCGTAGCCAACAACTTTTAGCTTTTGGCTGCCGTCTTCACGTTACTGAAATAAGTGGAACAGCCCTACCCAAGAATGTTTTTGTTTTCTTGGTGTTGTTCAATAAACAAATGATTGTTTTACGCACACAAACTTGTTTCAGAATGTACTTACCAAAAATTCACGGAATAAGTTGTCTCACTTCGGTCCTTTAGACGAGTGGCTCAGACGGGCCGGTTACATCCCCCTGCGCAGGGTTGCAGATCACGTTACCTTGTGCTGTTTACTTCAACTATAAAAACAGAATGTTTCGCGTTGGTCTAAGAAAAAGAAAAAACACCATACGACTTGTGCATTCAAAGGTGAAAAGTGCATTTATTTATTTTTTTGAAAACCCGGCTGGAATACATGTTCCTGAATGTAATCGTAGTTGCTGTATTGTATTGGGTACAAAAAATAAAATTAACAAGAAAAAAATGACGTAAAATAGGTAATGCTAGAAAAGCCAACTGTTTGTGTGACTCTTTCGGTCACACCGTGTATTTGCACGTAGTTTGACATCAGCTCAGATGACGTAGTACCCACTACAGGCCACGTGATGACATGTAAACATTGGTCGCGCGATCGGTCTATTGACGCTTCCCAAAACCAATGATGTGGTTTCCCTTAAACCTTAAGCGCCTGTTACTTCAGCAAGATTGTCATGTCATTGCCAATTGCTTTGAGATTTGTTTATTGCTGAGGTCATCTGTTTAAATTGTCACTTCTCAGTGTGTGGTTATTTAATCGAGATTCGGATGAAAGTTTCGATCCACTCGAATCAGTTAAAGGTGAAATACAGGATTGGTAAAGCTGACAGTGCAGTGTTCTTACTTTGTGTATATACATAAAATTTAAAAAAATCATGTGGAAAGTTTGGCTCAATCCGTCGTCCGAGTCAGGAAAAAATAGTAAAAAACCGTGCACACTTTTCAGCATGATGTAAACACATTTAACCTTAATTTCGATTGTTACAATCGAAACTAAAATCGGGGTCTTCAAATGATATTTTCTCGACTTTGACAGTGTTTCAGACAGAAATATTTCTACAGAAAACTGGTTCTAGTATGAGCTTCAGAATCAGTAAGCGTTGAGACTGATACTAATAAAAGGAAGTTTGGTAGAATACCAATCCTGTATTCCAACTTTGAAACGAAAAACAAGCTTTTATTCTCCCAAAAATACCAACAATGAATTGTGCCTTTAAAGCCCGTGCTCAACATTAGTAAGATTAAGTGATGTTTGAAGCTTTGCATGGTGTGAAGGATAGTAAGGAACTATAATTAAATAGTAGTAAACTTCTCCTGAAGACGAACAGAGCATACTGTTCGAAACGTCGAGACCACAACGGCTCTTCTCAGAGCCACCACTCCTTCCTAAAAGAGTTAAATTACATGGTTGTACCCGCAAGTTTACTACTATTTAATTATTGTTTCCTTACTATTAGTAAGATTGAAAACATAAATGTTCCCAGACTTACACATAACTTACATCGTATAAAAACGGTCGTGGTGGAAAACAGTTTCGTCCCTTGTTTTTGTTGTGTTTTTTGTGTTTTTCCCCCCTGTAACTCTACAGTTTTTCAGATCTCGGGAGTCCGACATCCGATGTTTAAACACAGTGAAAACAGTGATTGCATTTGCACAATTTTGTCGTTGCTCCGATGCCCAAGAGAGGTTAAACTTGCATAGGTCTGATTTCATGTATGTGTTGGGTCACACAAAGTGCAGAGTTTTGGGTCTTCGGTATTTTACCAATGTTGCCCGCATGCTTTAGATATTATTGGTGTCGGGATACCAGCAAGCACCTTTAGTCTGGTGCCCTCAGGGAGGGGGTTTTGACTTTCAGCGATTGTTTGATGATCAGGTGGAAGAGTATTAAACTTCTGACCTGATGATATGTCTGGTTCAACACCCAAACAAGACTGAAGCATGTTCTTTCATTGTACCTTCGTGGTGGAGGTCTGACGGACGTTAAGTCACATCAGCATCAGTTTTAGTCTGTGATTTATGGAGCTGAAATATTTTCAATTACCCCCTTTTTTATTAAATCTACGGATCATCTGCGAGGGTAATTGATATGCCGTGGTTCATTTCAAAACCACGGTTTGCGTTCCGGCTTGAAAATATCAAGTACTAAACCACAAGGGAAACAGACAAGGTACATTTTAAAATGGTTTCTGACCGGCATGGTGAATAAAAAAGATGACAAAATTGGGAGACCACCATCATTGTGCTGGATAACTCAATTTCCGTCTGATCGTATGGAATCAAATCTCTGCGATTGTTTGTTTTCTTCAATATGCCGTATTTTTGACAGCAAGAGGGCGCAATACTAATTCCATTTTGAAAATACAAAAAATATTTCAAAACATTAAAAATACAAATTTTCCAAGCACATAACTTACACTGATTGCATTGTAAAACTGTTAATAAAAAAAAACAAAAGTTGTATATTAACTGCTTTATTTGAAGTCTAAGTACATCTGGTTTACCGCACTAAATCTGTGGTTTGACCCCCAATCTAACCCAAGGGTGCCCTCTTGCAGTAAAAAATAAGGCCTATTGAGCTGCAGCCAAAATCGTGCCTGCGTACAGTCCAGCTCTTTCGTCATAAGATATCACAGGTTACTAGAGCGGGACACCAGTCACAAGTTTGAATGTCTTCTTGGCAATTTGGCTGATAACAAGCTGTCTCTATAAACAATAACAATATGTGTTCGACCTAACCAGCTGATGAAACCGGACCAGTGATTTTTAGTAAATGCAATTCGCCAACCAAAAGGCCCAAAGGCCACTTGAGGATTGGACTACACTTTGAAGGGATAGAAACCTGCCACAACGCGCAGAAACAAGACATGGCAAGATAAAAGTCTCCTCACAGCACAGCTAAGAACAAGGAGGGGTAAATGAATCCGTTGCAAGACAAACATAACTGTCTCTTCCACTATATTTGAAGCAATTGGCGTTAAGTGTCTTGCTCAAGGACACACGTGTCATGACTGGTATTACGTATAAAGGTATATTATGAAAACTCTGCTTACAAGTTTCACACCCAATGAAAAACAATGTTGCGGATCGAGGATTCAGTCCAACGAAATGCGGAGCGAATTGAAATTTTTTTTTTTTTTCACAGCTAATGGAACACTGAAAAAAAACTTAAGTTAACTCATTTGAATGCACGGCCTTGGAACTGGTTGTGTATATTCTTTACAACCTGTAAACCCATAGAAATAATTCGCAAAAACACAATGTTTATTTGTCGATCTCTGACAACTGTAAAGGGTAGGGTCATGACCACAGGGGAAATGATCCTAAGTGGGTACGAACCTACGGAATATGACCCAACCAAATTTGGTCCCGACGATCAGGAGGGATAGGGGTGGGCAATGACCCCATGTGCCACAAATTAGGACAAGACCTCGGAATCAAGCATTAATAGTAACAAAGATAAATGTAGTTTGTAACTCAACATCCTTTATTCATACTAGCTCTCATAGGCTTTATATTTACACAGGTCAGAAATAAGTCTATTCAACGGAATAATAAAACATAGAGCACAGACATTATGTTCTAGAAAAATAACCCAGACAAAAAAAACTTACAGAGCAAACACCCCCACCAAACAAACAAACAACCCAACAAACAAACAGAAAACATTTTACAACAATTATGTTGTTCACGATGGCAACAACATCATATTATCCATTCTTCGCGACGGATAAACCATGTCACATTGTTTACAAAAGGTGTTACCCTGTATATTCCAAGACATTTCCCGGCAGGCATTATACTATTTTGGTCATATTGGAAGTTTCACATTCTGCATCACTCTGCCACATAAAATATAGAATTTATAAAATAAAAAAAAAAAACAGATGGACAAGTTTTTTTTGTATGTGCTCCCTTTCCTCATATCGGAAGTTGATATAAATCAGATTGCAATTTCCCTAATTATACATTCTTGCAACTTCAAGCTGTGCAAAAATTGTGCCCGCAAGAAGGCCAGGCTCTGTGGCTCAATCTTTTTTAAACTTGTGATGTCACAGGTGACAAGGTCTACCCTGTTTGTGTGACGTAATTCCACGTAATAAGCTACGCCCATTTCACGCAAACTGTCTCCATTGACAACCATAGGAGTTGCATTGAGTTTGTTTTCTTTGAGGAATTGATCCAAGAAAAGTTGAAAAACTGTACTTGGCTTTGACGTACGTTCTCCAAAGACTAAGGTCTTCTCCGAATTCAAAGTTCTTGTCACGAGAAATGCTTTTGAACTGGACATTTTGGTTATAGGAAAAAATCTTATTGTTTCCCTCCTCAGTCTAGCCTTCTCCACATCTACATTAACATTTGTAATGTTTTTCTTAATTCTTTGACATTTTATTGTGTTATTGATTGCATTTTGTGGAGAGAAATAAAACAATAATAATGATATTATTAATAATAATTTAACACCATTTTTTTTGTAAGCGACGACGCCGTGTAGCCTGCCATTGTTCACTTTCATGTAAACCCTCTATTGAAACTCTGCTATGAGTCTGGTAAAAGTTGCGTATGTTTCAGACAACTGAGGAGTTTTTTGGTTTTTTTTACAGAATTCTTCCAAAAAACACATACTTAAACTCATTGTAAAATGTCACTTTAGAGTAATGATTTATTTGATAAAGATATATTCACGAGGCATATATATGTTGCAGAAATATATTTATCAAAACAGAGGATTTCATTTTGGCTGCAACAAAACTTCTTTTGCCCGTAGCGGGCGATATTTTCCTACCCTTTTAAATACATTGTTTTTCATTACTTAACTGATAGGTGATTTTCAACTTAAAACTGTTAATGAGTATTCATGCACTCTTCAAGGACGAGTTACACTACAAACACTGTAAAAAAGAAATCTACTGATATAAAATCCGTATAAATGACATCATATTTTACGTTTTACACTGTGGCTATACGATCGCCGTATACATTATTATAAACTCTTTCAAGCAAGGTAGTTATGGTATAGTTATCAATTAAGTTCTTAGTAAACGTTTAGCAAATAATTTGTACAGTTTTCGTTCATTTGTACAGTTTTTCAAACAACCATGTAGTTGTTTGCACTACGGTGGTTGAAGTCAGCTTCATACCGGTACATGTATTGACCCTTTGACCTTGCACCAACGTCATACGCGGCTACTTGCTGCCGCACTCCGTCATTTAGGCTGTAGAATAGGCCGCGTCCGAACCAAGCGACTTCGGCTACGGCTACGGCTAAGGCCTTTAGTTGCAACGACAACGTTGGAGAATAGGACATTCCGGCGTTTCAGCCATAGCCACTGTCGAAGCCATTAATTGGGACACGACCATACATGGGGACATTGAATCCCCAAAAAATGCGCAACCAAGATAGTGATGATGACGTAATCTGACTTTGGTCAACGGTTCGGATTTTTTATTGAAATAGTATACTTGTTTTACGTGATTGTAATGATTGTTGCAGAAGAATGGTGTCATACCCAAAAAGGCTCCAGCTAGCCTGAACTAGAACTCGATTGGCTCGACTCGTCCTCTGATGAGTATGACGTCATATAGTCGTCTCTTTCCCTGTAATTGATGTACAGTATTGTATGAAAATAATGTTATGTGAAACACTACTGAGAGTATTGTATGAAAAGAATGTTATAATAGGAAAAGAAAATAGAGTAAATTTGCACCGATTTCTCTCAATATTTCCTCTTCATGTCCTGATGTACCTTCTCCAAAGAATCGGAAATTGAAGTTTTAGCCAGCCAGTAAAATTAAAAGAATTCAGTTTTCTTTATGTGTCTTTAAGTAAACGTTGCTTATATATTCAGCCAAACATGTCACACGTTTGTATTTTTGTTTAGATGTTTTGACGTTTGATTGTTTGTTTATTTATTATTAGTAGTATTACTATTTTCGTTTGTTTGATTGTTCCTCTAGACAAATATTTTCCAAAACGCAAACTATTTTCTTCCAGCTGGTTCCACTCAGAACCGACTTGATTTTCCTGGAAAAGAGTGTATACTTTACATGGAGTCAATCGCTATATTCCTTTTCATTTTTCTATGATTTCCTTGACTGGTTTGCTTCATCAGCGTAATATCAACCTCAAAGATCTTTGTTTTCCCTCTCTTTGTGTCAAAATATAATTACGGTGAAGCTGTTTAAGTACCAAGAAAATATTCAATCCCTTTGGCTCTTTTTTTATCTAAATTTTGCTGAGGTTTAGTAACAATAATGATTAGTGTATTCCGTACCCCTTGTTGTACGCATTCATGAACCATATCCTGACAGCCTCGGCGTTGTTCTCCATCCATCTGATATTGGTTCTCGTCCGATCTAGACTCATTTCTACCGTTTTCTTCAGGATCGGCAGGTTCTTTCTGGCGTAGAAACCACTTATCTAGAACAGGGAAGTGGATAATGATGGGGGAAAGAATGAGTTCATGAAAGAAATGGCACACAATGGCCGGGATGTTGTAACGTGAAACTATTAAACACCCCCTGCCCCGTTTCCGTGGATAAAGGAATAAAACTTTGTTTTGTCTTTAAAATGAACTTAAACAAACCCAGTAACAGTAAACAGTTTTCCCAAAACACACAAACTTCATTTGGATTTAGTTTGAATTGACGGCCTGCTTATACTTCTAAATCGGTTCAGAAGTCAATTTTGCCCGGGCCTAAAAGCAGCCTCAGTCGAGTACCTTATTGTATCTAGAACCAAATAATAGATTAAACCTAAACGTACACCAGACAAAAATGTAGCTCAGACCTAAATGAAGCCCAGACCTAAATGTAGCCCCAATGTTGTATCAAATGCAGCTCGTAACTAAAATAATGTAGCTTCAACCTTGCACCTTAACCTTGCCCGGACCTAAATGTAGCCCCGATGTTGTACCTAAACGTATCCCGGACCTAAATGTAGCCCCAATGTTGTACCTAAATGTATCCCGGACCTAAATGTGGCCCCTATATTGTACCCAAACGTATCCCGGACCTAAATGTAGCCCCAATGTTGTACCTAAATGTGTCCCGGACCTAAATGTGGCCCCTATATTGTATCTTGATGCAGCTCGTAACTAAATGTAGCTTCAACCTTTCACCTTAAGTTGCCCGGACCTAAATGTAGCCCCAATGTTGTACCTAAACGTGTCCCGGACCTAAATGTAGCCCCAATGTTGTACCTAAACGTATCCCGGACCTAAATGTTGCCCCTATATTGTATCTAAATGCAGCTCGTAACTAAATGTAGCTTCAACCTTGCACCTTAACCTTGCCCGGACCTAAATGTAGCCCCAGTGGTGTACCTAAACGTATCCCGGACCTTAATGTAGCCCCGGTGTTGTACTTAAACGTATCCCGGACCTAAATGTTGCCCCTATATTGTATCTAATTGCAGCTCGTAACTAAATGTAGCTTCAACCTTGCACCTTAACCTTGCCCGGACCTAAATGTAGCCCCAGTCTTGTATCTTAATGTAGATCTTATTAACCCTTTGTCTCAACGTCTTGATGACGGCAGACCCTGAAGAGTAACCAGCAGCCCTGACCTTGGTCGACCTCATCAGTATTGATCAATATTAAAATACATGTCTCTAAAAAAGCGTCCTCGAAAAAAGCGTCATTCATGAGGTCAAGCTATAGGTCCCATGTTAAAGTGATCATTTAGAGTCTAACTAAAATGATATGTGCAAAACTATTTCTCCCCCTTGATTGCCCCCGCCCCGCCCCACCCCTAGAGTTATACTTCAAATGCTGCTAGGCATTTTCGTCTTTACCTCTGTGATGTCATACTGCGTATTACAATGCTTCGTCAGAGCTTTGAAAATAGACGGGAAATATTGGTCCAAGTTGTACCTGAAATTTAAAAGAAACTAAAAATGTTAGGTACCCTTAATTGTTAGGTTTGTGTTAATCAATTAGCTGTGGAGTTACATCCACAAGACATCGCGCGATGCTTTATCACCAGTCAAACGTTGACCTAGTCCCCCTGGTGTATTTGGCTTAGAGACCCTATCATATCCTAAAACAATTCCACTCTAGAGTAAGTCAACATTCAAATGTTTAGACTAAGATAAGATTGGTATGCTAGAACCATACAAAGTCAGCCACTTCTTTAGCAGAATTGTTGAAGATTTTAGGTAGTTGCGGTAAAGTGTTCGGTCTGGAAGCTTAAGATTCAACAGAAATGAATACAATTGACGTAACTTGCTTCGATCTGATTTAGTCCAATAATTATTATTAATTCCCATCAACGATGGATAACTCCGCCCCCAGATACGATCTCACCTGGTACGGCATACAGTCTAGTCTGCTCTCAAGCGCGAGCGTGCAAAAACCAAAACCAAAGCGTCGTCGTCCCTCCATGCAGCATCCACGTGCAATTTCAGGCAATTGTTACTTTCCACTCATGAAAATTGGGACAACTCAATTCCTGACAAAGCTGAAAAACTATTAATGCAGAATTTGTCACGGTGAAGTGATGTTAAAGATGTATGGTCTGTGCTCCAGTGATTTGTGTTCGAAAATGAGCTGATTCCAAATGAATGGGTTCCAAAGGAAACCTTAAAGGGCATATTATTTTAGAACCAATCAAATAAATCAATCGTGTTTTGACATTGTGGATGGCTATACAATTGTTCTTTTGAAACGATTATCCCTGCCAACCACCCTACGTTAAAATGTTCATGGCCATGCCCGCTGCTGGTACCCAGAAGTCAGCTGCATCACAATGTCATTTCGCCTTCAATTTGTCTCTTGTGTCGTAAGGCACCTGGCTGAAATTGAGAAATTGAGCAGGCAACGTGAGGAGTTTATTTATTGTGCTCCACACACTAATCCATTTTTTAATTAATCACTGTACTATTATTCATTGATGGATCTTTTCGACACCCATTTGAAAATTAATAACTTAGATCAACCGACAAAAATAGCACTGCAGTTGAATTAATTTTCAAGGTAAATCGGCTTGAGCACGGGTCATAATTATATCTTTAAAAGGCTCCCTTTTTAAGAAGGGTCTGGATGAATGAGGTTTGAAATGAATGTCCATGAAAACAGGCGTTAGGCATTAAAGTTAAATAGTCATAATGTAATAAGAACTGTGTTGATCATGCACACATGCATTCGCTCATTCTGTAAAGTTATTCAACTTTCCATTAATATTAGTACAGCAAGTAGGTTATGGGAGTATGTCTTCGATTACACAAACATGGAATTTGGCACACAGTCAGAGTAGCCCATGTCATGAGAAAGATAACATGTTGCCAAAGGGCAATTGCAGTTTGTCCCTTAAGAAATATAGGTAACACAAGCAATGACAGCCATTTTGGAAAACTGCTCGTTATTCTAGCCATGTTCTTTTCAAAAGTCAAATCTGCAATGACCCTATAGCCGTACATCTTTCGCATGACATACTCTGACTGTGTGCCATGCTTGTATCCTTGAGGCACACTTCCCCAAAAGATTGCTATATGCCCCACTTAACCATTCGAAACCTGAAACAAATGCCTACAAATAAATTGTTCTCCCAACGTGCTGCAGATAACAGGGTCAGTTTAATTTTTAAGGGTTTCAGGTCCTTTCGAATGGGAGGAGTTTTTTCAATCGTCTTGGATCTTTTCCAAGTTAGTGGCCGGTTTCAGGGTCTCGCTATCGATTTTGTAAGTCACAGTTTTTATATTTGCTTGCAATTGTTTTACCATCACAAATTACTTTTCAACTGTCGTTTTAAATCACACCCAGTTGATTTTTACCATTTGTATAAATGTTGACATTTGGTGGATTTTAGTTATGATTGTTTTTGTAGATGACAGTTTTGTGTTTCTGTGCGACTTGTATCAACTGTTATGTCTACAGCTTTTAAAACAATAATGATAATAAATAAATAAATAATCAACAAACAAATGCGAAGGTGTATACCACAGTGACACCCTTTCCGGTGTACGGGCTTGATAATATCAAAAATTCTTGGTTGAAATTCACTGTTGTTTTGTTACATACTTGTTATTCCTCTATTTTATTCAATTTCCGTCTACACATTTAAAAATACTGGTGTGTTGTTCCAAATAGATTACCTTTAAAACAAGTCATGTTAATTCTGAAATTAAACAATGACAGATATACAAACTTCATTTATAAAGTAAGAAGTACAATCAGTAATGTATATACTGTACCTTAACAATTTTAAATTACAATAGTTATATAATTACAGTTCTTTATTAGTGACACAACAATGTACAAAATTGATTTTTATATAATTTACGTACACCACCTCTCAGGATTGTAATGTCAGTTATCATTCTCAAAGATTGTTTTCTCTTTGGTAAGATCCATCAGTTCAAAACAGTAATAATTTCTTGTTATAGTTATAATGGACAGATTTTATATTTTAAGAGCTACAGTGAGAAGTAAAAAGTTATTCAGAATTCTAAAATCAGAACGGCAAAGTATTTAAGAACAGCACTACAACTCTATCATAGCAGATGAAAAATATATATTATATAGTACTTGTAATAATTTTTTTAACAAAACCTCACCTGTGATAACATAATGGAACTATTCTAAATGCAGAACCGAGCAATACCTAAATACAGAACTGAGCAATAACTTTGACAATCTGAACAGCATAATAATACTTTCAGCCACCACAATTTCTTGTAGACAAGAAAAAGATTAAAAACTCATATAGATAAAAAAAGGATTAAAAGCTCGCAGAATGATAAAATACTTCACATTATAGAAAGGTTAAAACCATAAACCCTATTAAGTATAGCCCTGCGCCGTGGTTTAGCCATTTTGTTTTGATATTCTTCCATTCACATCAATGTGAACAGAAACGAGGCTGGGAGGGGAAAAGTCTTACACCCTTTTTGATGTGATGAGAATCATTATCAACGATTTGCACAGGGAAGTTGACGTAAATAGTGACAGAAGCCGATACGAAGGAATCGTTTGCTCAGAACCTAAAAATGCGTTCAAAGAATAGCTAGGACTTAAAAATCACACGACTGTAAACAATTAAACTCTAGTTGTGTGGCGAGTGTGTAAACAACTTCAATTATTGTTTGGTAAATCAACAAATTGCCGAGCTTTTTACACTCACTGTATGAAAAATCTGCTAAGAATTTACAATGAGTCAATGTAAATCGTATACATGTGGACCGAAAACCAAAATACAACAGCTTATTTCCCCTCTTTCAAAGTATAATTTCGGTGTTACTTCTGAATGATGAACTTTGTCTCAATTGAGTGTCCTGCGGTAATCTACAAACTTTGTGAAAATCAAACCTTCGTTAGTCCCGGAGGAGGTCTTCAAACTACCAGAGATTTGAATTTACAAGATAGAAGTACAAGTTCTATTTTTTTCTACACAATTTACATATTCGCTCCTCTTTCCTCATTTTTCATTTTATATATATATATATATATATATCTTTTTATTATTATCATTTCGTTTTTTCATTTTACTTTGTTTCATTTGAATCCAAAACATTCCTGTGTCGTGTTACGATGTACAAAATCAGACAAAAACACCGCAAGGTTTTGGGAGCTTCGATGGCTTCTGTTGTCTTCTGTTTACATCAATTATTGGACTAAGACAGTGAAATGGTGTCCTTGTGACCAATGTTTTATTTGTTAAGCTCTCTAGATTATTCAATCTATACTTTCTAATTTATATTTTTGTACTCTACTAGTTCCGTAATTTGTACTTGTTTTGGTCCCATAACTGGCCACTATAATTGCAAAAGATCTACAGACTAACTCTGTTAATGGCTCGTATGTTTCAGAGATCTGTTGGGTGATTTTGGAGGGTCTAACAGACCAACTATAACAGTCTGCTCCCGAGACAATCGATGGGAATTGAACAAAATAACTACCGTAAGGTCGTCAGATGCACTTATATAGGTAAATTCTAGATTTGACTACTCCCTCTCTGTTAGATAACAATGTTATGTATGTAGTGTTTTTATGATTTCTATTTACAAGATTCTTAAGTAATTTAAACAATTTGCAAATAGTTTGCTTCGGTGTAAAGATCATAACAAGCTCATAGAAAATCACAATTAAGACCTGCTTTTGGGTGTATACATGTAATGTTTTATAAGGGTTAGTCCATATTTGCCTCTAGCCATTTTTCCATACTCTCTGCGTTGAGGTCCATCCAGTCGATGTTAGCTTGACATTTCTCGAGGGACTGTTGGTATGCACGGGTCGCTGAGCCGAAATCTCTCCCCTCTCCGAACTCCATCAGCTGTACGGGTGTGACAAAAATAGCACAGAAGATTGTAGACTCGTGAATAACATATAGTGACGAAGATTTTTAAACAATGATCGACCAATAGTGTGACTGCACTCTTGAAAGGGGCTGGGCTGCCCAAGCTCCGTATTAAGCTCGATGTATTGTGTGAAAAAAAACGACGCAGAAAAACAGGTCGTTGTTTAATCATTAGCACTCATGAATAAACAACGAATAACTCATGAATAATAATCATTCGGCAGATATTTAAATAATTATCTACCAATAGTCTTGTCTGCAAATTTGAAATGAGGTTGTATTAATATAATCATGGAAAGTGGCCAGGCGTACAATGTATTCGATTTATTGTAACGAATCATCTGCAGCTTGTGTGACCTCACGACGTTTTAGCAAATTTACTAAACAGGTTAGGGCACACGAACTGGGCAATACATGACATTTCAAAATAAGACGCTCGAACAGAAATGTCATCTTAAAGACAAACTTACATGTACTCTTCTTTAACAAAGATTTTGATATACTGCATGAAGACTATCCCACAAACATTAACCAAAATTATCATTACAGTTCATTTGTTATACCAATTGGGAATCGCGAATGACTCCAACGTCACACGACTGACTTTCTGCTGCAGCCTTGCGTGATGTACTCGAACTAAGTCTTGTCTCTGATTCAGCATCCTTTTCCTGCACACCTTTTTCGATGGTGTACCAGTGGTCACTGCACCAGTCTATAATTTCAACCTCTTTCCCCCGCGTCACCTAACCATAACAATTTCCAACATAGCATGTTGATTTTTTGAATTTCTGGGTTACGGAGCACAGAACTATCGGGGGAGGTGGTCTTTGGGGACGATGAGATATTTGAGATACTTGTCAATCAACAAAACCGTTCAGTGGTGTTTTAACCTAGATTTTAGTCTGGGTATTTGTTTATGATGGCAGATTATGCTGAGGCAATCATTTCTGTTTCTGGGGTTCGATTAAACAGGCGAGTTTTATAAAAGTGCTAATCATCAAAAGAAAATATCTCGCTAAGCAGAAGCAGTATATCAGCCAAAATATCCTGTAATCCTGTTTTCGCTTAGCGGATAAATTTACAAAGCAACTTTGTTTTTATAGGGATACTTGTTGTGTTGGCGTCCCGTATTAACCAGGCGTTTTACTAGGTGACATTGACCAACCACGAGAACAACTTGGCAAACTGCTCGGGTACATAGTAAACATGTTTCGACATGATGCTCAAATACAAATTTCTGAAGCAACGATTTAAATGTTTTAAAATACTTCAAATCCACCAAACAGGTTAAAGCGTGATTATATATTAAATGCTGGACTATAGACGTTTGTGCGCAATGGTAAACAAACAATGCAATTGCAATTTTCGTTATGCTTCAAACTAGAAGGCAGATTTTAAGCTAACCTGACTGAACTTAACATGTTTGAGAAACTTCAGATATGAAGTAGAGTCTCATCTCAGATACTCCGTGGAAGCTTGAGAAGGTCAAAGGTAACAAGTGGACGCATCAAATTGTTCAGATATAGCTTTCACGCGATGGCACCTTTAAGTTGATTCGTGTGAAGATCTGAAGCGCAAAACATGCTTAAAGCAAAGCAGGTCACCGTGGGCACCACACTCAAGTGTGCAATACACTCAGGGCTTCCCATATGTTTGTTTTCATGAGTTTACCCCGTTTTGGGGAACCACACAAAGCTGAAAATACCAAATCTTCTCCCTAAACCGTATAGCATCTACATGCACAAATATATAAGTCGTGTATCGTATGGGTGCCGCTCGGTAGTTCCGAAGATTCAATAATCCGAAGTTTCCTAATCCGAAAGTTCGATAGTCCGAACACACAATTTCCCATAAGTGAGGGTTCATATGTCCGAAAATGAAATAAGGTTCGTTAATCCGAGCATTTGATGCGATTCCGAGGGTTCACTTGTCCGAAGGTTCGATAATCCGAAAATAAAGTAAAACAAAGTTCGACAACTACTGAACCTTCAGTCTAATAAACCTTAGGACTATCAAGTGGTGCCCCGATGTCAGTCTAACTTACTTTAGGTAGGCCTATCGCCAAAATGAAACAGTAGTTACCTATATACAAGTCTAGTTGTCTATGTATTTTATCAAACCCATTCTTTGTTTTTCAATTCTTTGTTTTTTCATTTGTTTTATTTGTTTACCTTTTTTTGTGAATTGTTTTTACTTATTGAGTTGTTGGTAGCTTTTGTTGTTTCTTTTGCCATGGTTTTCCAAATTGAGGCCTAAATATGCTCGACAATATCAACCAACCTATGTGATTTATACTAATCAATGAAAACGAAAGTTCTGAAGCCACCCGATTGGACTAGCCACCGTCACTTATAAGTAAGACTTTCAAGCATTACTGCATCGCTTATAAAAACGCTCATGATACTATCATGCCATCATGATAGAGCCTCTTCCCTTGTAAGCGAGGTGGATTTAGAACGGGGTATTTAGAATGGTGTATCATGAACGTTTTATAAGCGATGCATTTTGCTCGAAAACGTTACTTACAAGTGACTGTGACAGGTCGAATTGGGGGTTTAGCGAAGAACACAACAACAAAAATCGGCAGACGACTAATACTATGGCAATGAAGTTTGGACACACATTAGATTAATCAAGTTACTACTACAATGAAGTTAATGTTCAACGTGTTTGTGTATAGCTTTTGGAAAACACTATGTTCTTAGTATATACTCAGTTAAAGTAACCAACTGAGGATAACTGTGTTAAGAAATGCCCCTGTGGTTCTAGCAAACAATGGAATTTTGAATTTTGGAACCAGCACTGAGAGGTGGTTCTAAACTGAGAAAGTTTTTTTACTCTTTTCGTGTTTTGTTTTTCACCAAAAAAATATATATCCAAAGCTATACCGTGTTAGTATCGATGAAACTAGAGGAAGATGGTGGTTAAATAATGACAGAGTTCGGAAAGACACGGTTGAGACGAAATGTTGTGAGAATACACAAGTTGCAGACATTCTGAAAAGACTCTAGATTTAGAATGATCAGAATCTGTGTTTTATAGACCTTCTGGAAAGACTCTAGATTTAGAATGATCAGAATCTGTGTTTTATAGACCTTCTGGAAAGACTCTAGATTTAGAATGATCAGAATCTGTGTTTTATAGACCAGGTTCAAAAGATGGGGGTGGAAATATCAGAGTGAACTGTTGCTTGATGAAATGACATGGTGCATGGTTAATTAAGCACATGGGCATGAAAGAGTACATGGTACAGAAGATCAAGCCCCCACCCCACCCCTACCGTCCAAGATTCAATAGACTTTTATCATAGTGTGGCCTTTTTGATTTTCTGACATTCATCCCAACTGTAACCAAACTAAGGCTGAAATAGGGAAAATAGTCTGGTCCCTTTAAATGGAATGAGACGTCATTATCACTGTGTGAGCGGGGAACCCGACAAAGATGGCCACACAATGATAAAGGTCTATCCTGTTGGTAAGTGATGACGTTTTGGAGCCGGAAGTACAATGGAAACGAATGGTATACATACAGTGTACATAAACATTCGTTACACTGCACTTCTGGCTCCCAAAACGTCATCACTTTACCAACAGGATAGTCTTAAGTGAAAGTATAAAATGTGCAAGTCTTGCGCGTTTTTGAACACTGAGAGCCGTTTAAGTGCGCAATTTCGTTTCCTTATCACGATGAATAAATGTCTGAGAGAAAACCCAAGTCTCTCTACAATGTTCAAAGGCGTGCAAAATCTACCTGAGTGCAACCAAGCCCCCGAAGCCACAGAATGGTGCATAACATAATGGACAAAACATAGATTACAGCGAAGGCAAAATTACATCACTTCAAATTATAGGATATTTGTCAATACTGTCTTGTCATGAGAGGTCAAAGTTCAAAGGCGACTGCCAGACTCACCTGCTTCATGTCGAAATCCGTGTTAAACTGTGAAGTGATCGTTTCGATCAGGTTACTGAACGAGAACGACCCGCCACCGTAGCTGCATGTTTTGAAAGAAAGTCCATGTTGGTTAGAATATTCCCTGACTTTGCCAATAATAATTAGGACCATCTGTCACGAAAAAATGTTAATGCACTTGAGAGTTGGCTGAAACCACTTGCGCATTGTGTCCCTGAAGACGGCAGATGTGATATCAACACGTGTTACTGACGGTTAGTGAATAACTGGGTATTTTTCACTTGCTTTACACTTAAAACTGTTTCAGCCATCTCGTTTTGTCCCATAAAAATACTTGTAGGCTGAAAGGGAAGTTGGCTGATCTTTTTTTCTGAATAAACACTCAACACCTAGTTTAACATTTTTTTCACGCTGGAGAACATATTTTTGTTCTTTATGTTTGTTCTTGTATTGTTTGGCTTTCATTTTCTCATTTATTTTTTGCCAGTGCTAGTTTAAATATATTTAATTGTTATCCTTTTTTGCTTCCCATGCCGATGACTGTCCATATTTTGACAAACCACCGGTGAACGGACCTTGCCTAGGTCCTTGACGTTTATCAGTAAGGTCTATACAAATCACCGCTGGGTATGTCTTATCCAGATCATAGACAGTTTACAGGAGGCCCTCTCGTCACGCGCACTTAAGAAAACTACTGGTCACTCGTTTCCATAAAAATGAATACATGCAGATCATTCATCGGTAAAACAAATCAAATTCAGGCAAAAGAAAAAGATGATGCAGGTTCAAGCTCCATAAAAAAAAGGTTTTGGAAACGTAAATTTAAATATTTAATTGTGAACTAACTTAAAGGGACAGTTATGATGTATTGTATTTCAATTATTCCCATTCCGAAGCCTACCCCCTTGCTTCTCCCAGTATTTCCTTATCTCTCCAAAACTATTTTCCCTGGTTCAATACAGAAAGTTCAGTTTGAAAGAGCTGATAATTTAGTTGCAATCAGCATTATCACGTCCACAGGTTTCGTTTCTTTTCATTCTTTTGATTGTGTTATTAGATTGTGCAAAAATGTTTCAACAAAAGACGTCAAACTCCCCTCTAAGGCTTCAACAAAAATGTTTCTGATCATGCTCTTGTAAAGTGAAATTGTTGTGATTCAAAACGAATGTGGCTTACTCTTCGAAGAGCGTGTTCCAGTTGGCTCTGACGAAGTCCCACGCAAGCGCTCTTCCTACATAGTTAAACGCTACATAACGGATGACGTTGATGGCGTCTCCTTTAGTTATCTTGTCTATGTCCAAGGAATATTCCAAGTATCTATTTAAACACACCAAAGAAATTAACACTTAAAGACACAATACATAATTTGTAAATATCTGGGGGGATATGATCAATCCCTTGCAAATGACGTCATTAGCTCAACATAACGCTATATAAATTGAATGAAGTTTAATTGAATATAATGCTATACAAATTTGCATGTCTCAAAGTGAAATTGAATAACGGTTAAAACCAAGAGAAGAGGTAAAATCGCTTCAATTACGAATGCATGAAAGTGAAAAGGGCTGTTTTTGGCCGAAAACGACCGGAAAATTTGAAAGCTCACTGATTCTACCTGTATACCAGAGAAATATAGGTATGTATGTTATTAATACTGTCAAAGCCGTGGAAAAACATTTGAAGACCTTATAAATCATCCGCCGTAGTTGCTTATTTCCATTGCCTCATTCGAGGTAGGCACGTGTAATCTCACTATACATCAACTGTTTTCGTTGTGTTACCATCAAATTCGATGAATTTTTCACATGCTGATTGGACGGTGTGTTTATTGACGAGGATGGGAATAGTTTAAGTTCTGTCCAACTTCTCTCGGTTCTCAACTAACTTTTGGGGAGTTTTGAGGACGAGATAGGTGGCAGCAGACTAACCAGGTAAATCCTTTGTTTTCGGGAAATGTGCGTACGCTCAGAAATGTGCGTACGTCATCAATGGAAATTCCCCCTGGTATGTCTGCTGCCACCTAGCGTTCCAAAGTCAATCATTCCACTGATGTCCACCTACCTGCTCAATATCCATGGTTCTGTACTGCAGGCGAGTGCGCTCAGCCACTTCGATCTCTCGGAAGAATCGGAGGTGTTGGCAAACCTTTCCCATCCGAATTCCCACTCGTCCTGCCCTCCGTATCGGATACCTTGGCAGTACACGACTGACTTCAAATTCGGTGTAATTCTAATGAGTATTTAAAGTGAACGAAGAAAACGAATTACTCCGTAAATCCTGGTCAGGTTTGCTGTGTTATGTATATTCCCCAACCCCCACCATGAACGTCGGTTCAAATGTTGTCTCGGATTGGAGCCTCACGTGTGGAGAAAAGTTTCCAATCCGTACCCGACTAATCTTGTTTTCCACACCTTAAATTTTCTACCACATCTAAAAAGTACTTCGTCATCTTCTCTCTAGATGTATATTCACAAGGTTATTCACGGTTACGGTGAAGGGCACATGGGGTTCCCTCGGTTTATGAGACATAAAGAAACATTAGATTTAATTTAATTTTTTGTTTATTTTAATTTATTTAGTAATTTCTATTATTTGTTTATTCAGTCATTTTTATTGTTTGTTTTTTATCTTGTTTTATTTATTTATTATTTATTCTTTTATTTATTTCTTTATTTATTTAAAAATATTGAGTATAAATGTTTGATGTCTACCACCTCCCTCCAAAATGTACTTTTTAAATCTTTTAATGTAAAATTGTTGTAATTCAGCTTGGTGCTGCGATGACAGTTTTGTTCATTAAACCATCTATCTATCTATCTATCTTTCTATCTATCTGTCTATCTATCTATCTATCTATCTAATAGTTGTTTCACTTTGGATGGGTATTTTGCAAACTCACGGATTGACTGAAGTATCCTCCATGTATTGAGTGTAAAGATCAGAGGCCTGCCGTACGCAGTCCTCCAGACCGTACTGGCACGCTGTTGCCAAGGCATTGATCCGGTTATACCTGTGAAAAACAAAGACCGAAAAAGAGCCATCCAAAATTTATCGAGAAGTTACAACAATAATCTTCAGTGAAACGACTAGGCGAAAAAAAAACTTTTGCAAAGCTGTCGAACTTAAACAAGTAAGTCAGAGTAAATTTCATGAATCACTATTTTGTGATGGAATGGCAAAGTTAAAACCCAAATATTCCAGAGGATTTTGCATAGTGTGATATGAAAACATGGCCAAATTTTTATAAGAGCAATATACTGCTTGTCACAGAAAATAAGATGCTCAGCAGAAACAGACTACCAGCCAAAAAGACAAGTTGTTTACATTTTTGTAACTGGTTTACGTTCCATTCCTTTGCTTAATAGCAAATACATTTCTGCTTTTTTTACCGACTTTATGATATAGAGCCCATTTGGAACTCAGCAAATCTAAGGTGTTTTTTCTCCCCATAGCAAAACCCCTTCCATCTATAAGACCCGTGTCTTATAAGGATACATAAGTTACTAAGACAAACAGTACTCACTGAGTCAGATGAGTGTTGAGTGGGTCTGTGATGTTGTCCTTCCAACCAAGCTCTTTGTACAACGGCTCGATTTGTTTTAACATGTATTTCTGTAAAACAAAGAGAAACTATTGTTAGTATTATTAATAATAATACATATTCCTGATCGAGCAAAACATTCTAGAGGAAATGCACGGCATGATCGTACACCAACACGGGAGTGAGGTTGTATTCAGAAATGTATGTCATATTTGTACAATATGGTTCCTTGAATAGCATTTTGGGGGCTGACAGGTCAGGAACCAGTCTAAAAATTGAACATAGTGCATTATTATAACAATAGCCAAATGTTTTCTTCTTACCTCCAGTGGTCCGTAGCCCGAGTATCGGCTGAACATGTCCCGGATGTAAGATATCACTACCAGCGTTGCCTCCCACGGTAAGTACTCTCGCTCCTCTGTCAGGTATTTGGTTAGATTCAACGCCGTCGTCTGTTCGATTACTCCCGCCCTGGCGAGGTTGAAGGCATCGTCGATGAGGGCGGCTCTATTTTCAATAGGGATCACCTTAAGAAGGAAAGAAAAACAAATTGGAAAAAGGGATATATATTTGTATGTGTTGTTTCTGTATCTAATTCAGACAATATTTGTAAGATTGTTTCAGAAAGTTTAGAAATTATATTTCGAAACGAAAATACGATTTGTCCGTCGTGACATTTAAAGTATATTATTTAGCATGCATGTTGTCGTCTGACAGAAATGACATTTTTAAGAAATATTGCATAAACTACCGGTATTAAGAAGTTAGTTCAAAACGCAAAAACGATGAGTCCTTCGTTAAATTTACAGCATTTTATTTGAACGCAAACATTGATAGATCAAAATCGATATCGAAAATGTAGCCATATTCGAACCATTCGGTTTGTCGTCGGATGGGGAAAAACATTTCTGGATGATACCACGGTTTACATTTCGGCTTCGATTGACACTCTTCTTTAATATTACAGCCGTTTAATTTACCGTAAAAAAGCACAAGAAAGCCGGAATCGACACAGCGTTGCTTCGAAAACGTGAAAATAATGTAAGAATTGAAAATCATCGGGAAAATGAATGTGTAACCAGGAAGATTGAAAAAGTATAATACCAGTTTTAACCTCAAAAGAAATATTTCTTCGTGAATACTTTATCAACGTCGATTAAATAGCATTTGAGAAAGCCCAGATGACTATTGCTTATTACTAATGCATCAATCGAAATAAGCACGTGGTGAAATTTTCTCGGGATGGTTGTGTTGTGTGCTTACAGGAGACTCGAGTATGGTAATGAATTTACTATTCTGCAAAAAACCAGTGGTGTGTTAGAGCCTATCCTTTTCAGACTTCAACTGTTATGTGTCCTCTGGTTTTGAGTATATCTCAATAGGCATGTTCTCAGTCCGTTTGACGTAAACAAGTTTTTTGTGTAAACTGAAATAGCAGTAGGACACATCTCTACACTCACTTCATGGTCCTCCTCCAGTTGTTTGCTCAGGCGCTCCCAATTCTGCGTGTCATAGTTGACTCTGTAATACCCATACTGGTTAACGTTGACCAAGTACCAGTCTTCCTCTCGGTAATTATCCCCAAGCGAGATCTCAACTGTTAGAAAAACGGAACACGATGATTAGAAGTTGAACAATCCACCATCAGAATTCAGAATTGCTGAAAACACATCAGGACCCAATTTCATGATGCTGGTTTTTATAGCGTGGAACTCTTCGCTCATGGCACCCGAAATTTCGAGGCCTTTTATAACCTAGAATTGGGCTCTGACCCCAGCTTGGGCTCCGTCATCAATTAAAGAGCAGTTTTGCATTTTGTGCTTTACTGGTCGCCGTAAGCTTAGAGTTCAGAGGTAAGCAGCGATCATGGAATTGGTCTATGTGTTTTTAGCAATACTCACCTGTATCAGTTTCGCTTCAGAATGAACCACAACGCATTCGAGAGATTGTTTTCTTTACAATTGGTGTTACCGCAAAACTTTGTTTCTCGATTTTTCCCGCCATGCAAAGTGACAAATTCTGCTCAATTAAGGTTCAATGTCACTCATTTCCACACTGTGTGAGAGTCGATGTGAATTATCTTCATCAGTTTGAATAAATTCACCTGCATGCCTAAAAAGTAGGCCTACCGGCACGAATAATGACATTAATAAACACAAAACGTGGATAAATGTATAAGTATATTACCGTTATTGCCTTGTTAATGTTGTGGGAAGGTAAGCCCAACATTCCCCTCAATAGTTACTATGACCGAGCAAAGCATGCTGGGGGAAAATGACCCTGTGACATCCTTTGTAATGAGGTCGGTGGCCCCGTACTTTACAGGCAGTGTCTCCGTTTGCCTTCTCAGGTTCCGTAGTGACGTCACATGGCGTTATGATTTTTAAAATCTGGTTGAAAAGCCCAACTGATAATTAACTGTTTACAAAGTTGTGATGATATCATACCCTTTGGCTCCTTGTTCATCCACTCTGTCATGGGGTTGTCGTAGTTTTGGTCAGACTTGTGCGTGTACAGCAGGTAGATATACCACAGGTACCTGTTAAACAGCGAAACCCAGTGAGAATGTTCAAATCGTAAACCACCACTGCTACACGCCAACACCCACATCATCCTCCCATCGAGTGCACAGCTAAAACAAGTTTGTTCCAACGCTACTAATAATATCAACATACTTCCCAATCGAATGCTTAAATGTTTTCCGGTCTGCCGACGCAGTGGTGTCACTCTGTGACGGAAACAGGCCTGGGATTGATCTAAGAATTAAAACAATCTTTGGCTTTTGGAGGTTTTGAGAGCGAGCAAAACACAAAGTCTCGTCCAGTTTGTACAATAACCAACGGCATTGGTCATGACTTATACAGTAAAAAAACATTCGTTTAAAGGTGATTGGAGTCTGAGACTTTGTATGGTACTCAAGGAAGTGTTGTTATCGGTGTCTTTGAATGCATACACTTTAAAAACTCCCGGGTCAGAATGGACCCTGATTTCAGGTCCCAGGGGAGCCAGCCCTACTTCTCAGCCAGCCTGACTCAGAAACAAGTTGTTAAAAAAATAGGATTTCGACTTGGATTCTACGTCAGTTTGACACAGTTTCGGGTCAGTTTGACACAGTTCTGGTCAGTTAAACACAGTTTAAGGTAAGTTTAACACAGTTTCGGGTCAGTTAAACACAGTTACGGGTAAATTTAACACAGTTTTGGGTCAGTTTAACACAGTTTCGGGTCAGTTTGACGCAGGTCCGGGTCAGTTCAACACAGTTTCGGGTCAGTTTGACACAGTTTTGGGTCAGTTTAACACAGTTTCGGGTTAATTAGACACAGTTTCTGGTCAGTTACACACAGTTTCAGGTCAGTTTGACACAGTTTTGGGTCAGTTTAACACAGTTTCGGGTCAGTTTAACACAGTTTCGGGTTAATTTGACACAGTTTCTGGTCAGTTACACACAGTTTCAGGTCAGTTTGACACAGTTTTTGGTCAGTTTAACACATTTTCGGGTCAGTTTAACACATTTTCGGGTCAGTTAAACACAGTTTCGGGTCACTTTGACACAGTTTCGGGTCAGTTTGACTCAGTTTTGGGTCAGTTTAACACATTTTCGGGTCGGTTTAACACACTTTCAGGTTAATTTGACACATTTTCCGGGTCATATAGACCCAGATATGAGTCAGCCCCCCATGGGACCCGGAAATCGGGTCAATTCTGATCTGGGAGTCTTGACTGCTGACGGGCAATTCAAAAGGGGGTTGGCGGGGTGTTTCATCTCCCTCATCCCATCCGGGACTATAAACCTACCCTTGGTTTCCGAAGTTTGAGTCCTCCACGGTGCTGTTCGGGTTATTCAGGAAATGTTTCTGCACAGCGGTAAGCGTCTTGCTGTTCCTCGTAAAAGACACGTACGGGTATCCCATCTGAAGCGTCCAGGTATCCATGATTTTCTTCACGTCGTTCTTTCCCTTGTCTTCGTCGGCCTATTGTGAGTATAACAAGGTGATTTCATTTATTTGAAAGTTACATCAAATGCATCTTTTTGGGGGGAAATGAACACGATGCTTTCAACCGATCCTCGGCGACTTGTGCTCACTGTAAAACTGTACGAGAGCTCATGGGTCACCGTTACTTGCAGAATTACATTGGCTACCCATGGAGCAACGCATCCAGTTTTAAGATCTTGGAAGTATGTTTGAACTTCACCAACCGCCATGGTCTTCGTTCATCCCGTGACACAACTCATCTCAACATTCCTTATACCAGATCACTTTAATGGCAGGAATGCGCCGTCACATTGGCTGCATGCTGCTCCCTGGAACAGTCTTTCAATGAGTATTCTGGACTCCTCTTCCGTTGTAACTTGTTAGAGTAATCTTAAAAAGTATCTGTTTCCCAATGGCAGTTTGTATTTTGTTGTTTTATTGGTCTTCTTGTGATATGAGATGCTTTTTGGTCATTTTTGGTAAAAGCTCCAGAGAACTGCCTTAAGGTTGCCGATGAAATCTACTTGCTAACTTTAACGAGAATATTAATATGAAGTGAAAGCAATGTTATTAAACTCCATCGTTTTCTCAAACTTTTCTAAAAAACTATGACAGCTTTAAACACACTCCCAGAGGTATTCAATATTCACACCATTTTCAAATTCACTCGTGTCTGGATTTAAAGTAACACTTTGGAGTCTTTATCTGAAGTCCGCCAAGGAAGCGCCAAACTGGGCGTCTTTTAGGCAGACTTTGGCGCTTTATAGTTTTTTTTATTATTGGAAGACCACACAGTTTCGGTTCTTCATCTTGAACAAAAGCTCTTGCGAGGACCCGGTTTACTTGGCCCTTTCAGCGTCAACTAAACTTAGTCATTTGAAAATATTATTTTTAGTCATTTATGTAATTTAATGTCGAATTTACTGTAGTCTAATTTTCTTTAGTGTTTTTTTGTGGTTGTACATGTAATTAAGTATTGACTTAATGTAAATTAAGACGCGGTTCAATCTGCTGACGTCATCAAAAGAATAGTCTGGTATACGTTAATAGGACACAATTAATAAAGGTAGAAACTAGCTCAAAAGACTTACGTAAGTGAGTACAGTCCATAGATCGTCCGAGTTTGCATTACCGTAAGCTCTTTCTGTGAGGTAGTAATTCAGACCCTCCTTAAAAACTTCTTCCGTCAGAATGTTGTCCAACATGCGGATGATCGAAGCACCCTGTTGTATGGAGAGAAAAAAACACCAAAGAAAACTCAATAAAAGCAATGGCTTTTTTAAGGTCCTTTGTGTAAAGTTGTCGCAAATTGTCGCAAATCTCTCAATACACTGCCCAGACCAACCCACAACAACTGCGCCCTCTGTCGACAGATCTTTCATCGTGTGCCGATGAATCACAAAGAATGACTAAGATCATTATTTGTCACGTCTTGAGTGGAGACTTAAGTAAAATTACCTTTTCGTATGAGATGGAGTCGAATATCTCGTTGATTTCTGACGGGGCTCCCACTGGTACCCGCACCGGATGTGACGTACCAAGAGCATCCTCTGTAAAGACGGGCTGAAGTTCCTCTACGAGGAATTGCAATTTCTGAAAAACAAAAGGGACAAGGATAGTAATAAATTTACTTTGTTATGCATTATAGGAATGTTTTTTTGAGCAAACGACAGGCACATTGGTCGAGGATGTTTATACGCACGTCTCGGCAGAGAAAAGCATTGTTGTAGGCAGATATAACTGAACACAAACATCAATAACCACAAGTAATTTTGAGTCGACAATACTTCTCTGCACGGTGCATTTCGTGATTTACACACTGATATTTACGAGAATAAAATAGTTTTTATAAAAAACAATTATTATAGTGTGCGTGGAGATTCGTTCATGGGCGTTCGTCTACAATCAGTCAAGTATGCTTGCTACTGTGTCGGAATAGTATTCATAAAAAATAAGTCCATTAAGCAGAAAGCAATTACGCTTTTATTATTTTTAGAACTGTAACCAGTGCCAAATTTCGAAAAGCTGGTAAGCACGAACAATTTCTAAGCACAGAAAAATCTTGCTTAGCAAAAACAGAGTAACAGCGGAAATGTCATGTAACGTATATCGTTTGTGCTAGGTTCCCTGCTAATTCTTGCTCAGAAGGACAATAGTGCTAAGCACCAATTTCTGCTTAAGACCTTTTTGTAATTGGGTCCAGATAGAACGGTACACATTGCTTTCATACCATTTGCCAGAGCGGTTCAATGTTGTCCACGCCGAGGTATTGCACATAGGAAGCAAAGCCTTCATTCAGCCAAAGGTCATCCCACCACTCGGGTGTGACTAGATTTCCAAACCACTGTAAAAGAAAGAATAAAAAAATATCGCCAAATTACAATGTAATGCTTGACAGACCTCCATAATTTGATCGAAATGTTATTCAAAAATGTAACACAAATGGCCGTTTTGGCTTCAGCTAGACCTGACGACAGATCCAGTCTCGCCTCTAAGAAACACAATCCATTTTTGCAAAGTTTTGGTTTTGTTGGTTTTTTGTACGTAAGCCCCCTATACGTGTCTACCCACTGGACTTGGGAACGTGTACTATTTACGTTATAGCTGTATTATACCGAGATCAGAAACGATATTGTAGTCATGGGTTTGTATAGTGAGGTACTGTGAAAAAGGAGGTTTCAGAATATACCATGTTCAGAAACCTGACTGTAAACCAATATATTATGGGAGATTGTTGGGTTCTGACTATAGACACGAGGCATTAGAGACGAGGCTATACGCCCGATACACATGTGAGGATCTATCAAAGATGAGGTGGTATGAGTATCATAGAAGTACAGTGTATTATATTTGTCAAAAGTGAGGCTTTAGTTAAACCATTATTATGAGGTTCTGTGAGTAATGAGGATATTATGCATCTCTTTGGTACAAAA
The DNA here is from genome assembly GCA_911728455.2 of Marthasterias glacialis. Classification (NCBI taxonomy): domain Eukaryota; kingdom Metazoa; phylum Echinodermata; class Asteroidea; order Forcipulatida; family Asteriidae; genus Marthasterias; species Marthasterias glacialis. The sequence continues at coordinate 10,376,189 of OU452229.1, forward strand.
TCAACACAATTAAGGCTATATTATAATGCTGCAGACACATTATGGTGGTATCATTAGCGTGAGGCTATAAGCCAAAATATTAATTTCTATAAGAAGTTTTGATATTATGCATCATGGTGGTATATCAGCAATAAGGTTCCATATTATACGCTAAGATTCTATCAGAAAAGAGGCTATTATACGTAAATATAATGGTATTTCTTAAGCATCGTCATACTATGTTTTTCTTTCACAAATTGAGGCTACACAGCCCTGTTGCATTATGGTAGTCTCATTAGTGAGGCTAATAAACCAAGGAGATGATGAGGTTCCATCAGGTATAAGGCTATATCATAATAGTATATCATCAAAAGAAAGTGAGCATATTAAGTCAATACGTATTGAAGTGAGGTAGCGAGGCCAACGTGTAATGTCATAGAAGAAGTGGGTTTTACCTGGTGAGCCAACTCGTGAGATACCACTACTGCAACACGCTGTTGGTTACTCGCAGAGTTCAGCAGAGGGTCAAAAAGCAGCGCTGTCTCGCGGTACAAGATCAGACCCCAGTTCTCCATAGCTCCGGCAGCAAAATCAGGAACAGCCATCATATCTAAAAATGCAGTCAAGTGTGACAAATGACATTACTCTGGATTAAGTATTTGCATTTATTTGTTTACCCATATATACATCTTAAACAAAACACTGTTAAAGGGAAGACTATTAGATCATCAAGTATAAAATCAACCAAGTGTTGTATGACGTGCGTGTTTATAACCGACAGGGTGACTGTCCAGATTGTGTTAGTAAGAGAGTCGTCCGTGAGGCCCCCAAACGTAACCCGAGACCGATAAGTAGCCAGGGCAAAAGCTCCAAATTAATACCTTTATGTAGCTCCAACTTAGGTACCTAAATGTAGGCAGGACCTAAATGTAGTTCCAACCTAGTATAAATGCAGCCCGGTAGGGGCGTAATCTCCAGTTTAAGACCTAAACGTAGCTCGGACCTTAACGTACTCAAATTTAGTACGTAGATGTTGCTTGGACCTAAATGTAGCTCCAACCTAGTCACTAAATCTAGCCCGGACCTTAATGTAGCTCCAATTTAGTACCTAACTGTGGCCAAGACCTACAACTATGTGCACGGTTGGGCATATACATGAACTTTGACCCTCTGCACTGTCCTTCTTTCCTTAATTTTTGCTCTGTTGATCCAAACCTTGCTTTTCCAGGGGGTAGTCAAAGTCGAAATACTCCTCGAAATAATTGAGAATATCGACTCCGGCTTGCAGGGCGTACTTGGTATTCTCTACAGCTTCAGGCCGCGACCAGACTCTGAACTGGTGAATAGAAAATATATAACAGTAACAAACATTGAAGATATAGTAAAGGAAGGGTAAATATCAACAAGTTACAATCAAAAAGCTCACTGATTTCGACATTCTGGTGCCATTCCTCTAGAGAACACTTCTGAAATAATGTTGAAGTCTAAAAAACAGAATCCATTGGCGGGTCCGGATGGCTAAGGGAGCGGTAGCCAACCCCCCCCCCCCCCCCACGAAAGAAAAAAAATCGTTATTTTTAAAGGGAAAAAAAGAGAGGGAAAGGGGTAGGGGAGGAAAAGGAAGGGGAGGGGAAAGAATAAGATACAAACAGTAAGGTATTCCACCGAGTTTCCCCTCATTTCTCATCACTGTCAGGCCAGTACGGCTTTGGCCGTACCAATACTATAGGCCTATGAGTTTGTTCGTTTTTTTTTTGTTTTTTTTACCAGTTGTATCTCTAAATGTGCTTGAGCATCTAGAATCAAACATTTCCCCGGGCCCTTAAGCGGGCCCCGGACCCCTCGCCGTAAGGGCTTGATTGTGTAAAAAGAAATTTACACCCTTGTTTCGTTTTAATTCGCAGTATTTAATTGATTCTTACCCCCCCCCCCCCCCCTCCCAAAAATAAAAAAAAATTAAAAATGAAATATTTTAGATCCGCCCATGGAGGACTCCCCTCCGTTGCTTGTTCGAATTTCCGTAAGCGAAATAAGGATGTACATGAACGTGAACAGAAAGACATGTCTGGAAACCTTACCAGCACTCCGTTCTTAGTTGTGGCTTCCGTGAAATCGAAGTCGCTGACTACGAAGGCCAGCAGGTACGTGGACATCTCCCGTACGCGCTTGAACTTCGTAATGACCCACCGGCCGTTGTCTCCGATCGGCTCCTTTACCACCCGCTCGATGCCGTTGGACAGGGCGCTGGTGTTGGATCGGTGGATAATCTCCACGTCGAAGACGGACTTGAAAGCTGGCTCGTCGAAACAGGGCAGGGCTCTTCTGGCGTCTGTCGGCTGCATCTGTGTCGTTGCAATCCATCTATAAAATTATGGACAATTATTATAAATTATGTTATTATGATTAATGACTGAACATGATTATACCACAACTAGTAATAATAACAAAAGGCATTTAATGGGCACTTTTAAACATTGTACCAAGCATCCCATACTATTGCTACCCCTTGTTCATTGGGCCTTAAGTATTCCTGAAACTATCTCAACTCCTTTGGAGTATGCAGCACCGGCAGCCAAATTGGCACACATGTTGCTATTCATTCACATCAACAATCTCTATCTACAGGTACCCATTTACTCCTAGGTGATGGGGAGCAATCATAGTTAAGTGTCATGCCCAAGAACACAAGAATCACGACTGGGATTTGAACCCACACTCTGATGACTCAGCCATCAGATCTTGAGTTCGATGCTCTAACCTGCTCTGTATTATTAAATCTTTCTGGTAATGAAACCAAGGGACCCTCAAAAGTGACTTGCACTGTGACCCGTATGGGTCAAAGGTACCTGTGAAGAAAAGATGTTGAAGAAATGTCAGATTTAGATGTGGGAGGAAAACCCCAAATAGGGAAAACACACGCAATCAGATAGGGACTGAAGACCCAATCCACATGCAAGGCTCCAGTCTGGGATTCGAACCGGGGTCACAGTGGTGAAAGGCAGGGAAATAAACCACTAAGCCAACCTGAATGTAAAAATTCAATGCAAATCGGCAACTAACAACATAACTTTATCATCAGTATAAGGTTCGGTTGATGTCCTGTTAAGTTGGTTATTACAAATGTGTTGCTAATAAATGAATGAAAGGGATCCCTTATTTGCCATTTACTATGTGTACTGTCCATTTAAAAGGTTTATTTCAAAATCGGGACCCGATTTCATAAAAACTGTTTAGCAAAAATATTGGCTAAAATCGCTTTGCAAACATTGCTTAGTAACCAATGGTTGCAGCTGGTTCCCTAACTATTTTGGTTTACCAAGTTGAAGGAAATTAGGGCCTAGTCAGCCAGTTCTATAATGAAACGATAGGCAGGTCGGAATGAAACATAAACATCCGGGGCTACAGCCAAGTGAAAATAAGGGGCTTTGTACAAACTAAATAAAACCTTGCAAAACTCAATTTGTTTTTTTTTTTAGCAAAGAGATTCTAGTGAAAAGAAAGATGGCTGCAGCATAGACCATGTAACCCTGTTTACAACTACAAAAACAGTGACCGCGTGAAATTCATGGCATTTCCTGGGCAGGCAAGATGCTTCACTATAGTCATAATGTTGAGAAAGATTTACATTGCAGCATAATGATACCACATCAAATCTAAAAATTTGTAAAATTAACAGCTGGACAAGTTTTGAGATGTGCTCCCTTTCTTTAAATCAAAAGTTGATAAAACAAAAAGAAACGATGCAATTTCCGTAAAATATAAGAAATTATGTCCACTGAGCTTTGTACAAATCGCGCCTGCATGAAGTCGAGGGTTTGTGGCGCTTTTGTAAACATGTGATATCACAGGTAAATTGTCTTCGGTGTAGAGTAGTAGTTTACACGTACCGGTGCGTGAACTGAAATAAAAATGTGTCGTTCAAGATACCAAAGTGACCTTTGCTACCTACAATAAACGCACACCCATCTTGTTATTTATTCATTGTCAATATTTACAGGTAATTATGATAAAAGAAGTAATATATAACTACGAATAACATTAAGTGACTCTCAGAGTCTATCTCATTCTATTTTGCAAGTCACTGTCCAGTTGGAGTTACATAAACATTCAAATCAGTGATCACTGCTGATAACTCCACCACTTTTTGGGTACAAGGTTGTAAAGTTGGATGGTGATAAGAATTTATGCAAAACTATTAACGCGGACGTGCATTTCAGTATTTTAATCATCAAACTGAAACAGGAATACAATTAGCATTTTCCATGAAATATGCTAATTACATTCACGCATGCGTACAGACACTATTGGCGGGCAAACGCCATACAGTTTTGCACTAGGCAGACGCACAAGAGTGCGTCACGCCACCATCAGCCCAACACAAAAAGGCGCGATTTTCCCTCGTTTTGCCCACCAGTTGTGTTAGCGCGCACGCGTGACATGCAATCTACATATTTCATGGGAAGGGTCTATTCGCAACTCCATTTACACACAAAAAACCCTGTATACGATTATCCGTTATCTGTAAAAAAAAAAAATAATAAAAATAAAAATACCCAAAAAACATCAATGTGTTGCAAAAACACAAACGGTTTCATTTGTTCATATCAATTTGATTCACCATACTCAAATGCTTTAATGAACACCCCCACCACTACCACCCAACGTTGTACTTCTAGTACTTAAATTGTGCTATTAAAAAAAGCTATTGAGTAGTGACTGGTTATTTTTTAACACTTGGGGGACCTTGATGGCCCATTCATGCACTCGGTTGCCAAAGACGTCTTAGTAACTCGAGTACAGGGGAAAGTGCATGTAAAGGGGAAAGTTATTCTTGTTTTTCAAAGGAATGAACTCCCTTCCAGCCTCTTGTTTTAGTCAATAAACACACCATAGAGCCAACCTGTGGAAACTTCCTCAAAACTCGGTTGTCAATTTTTCAGTGAAAACAAGGGTTATGAGTTTTAATATTTAAAAATAAGAATTATGTAATAAATGTGCACATTTATTTTGGGCTTATTCCGAATGCGGCAATTGAAATAAGCAACGGGCTTCTAATGCTATTTTCTTGAATTTAAAGGTAATTCGGATGTAAAATTTTATTTATCCGGATGATTGGTACTGTACTGGTTTAATTAGTCACTATTGTTTTATCAGATTGAAACTATAATGAAAACAAGTCCAATATTTTAGCATGTCTTATTGCAGCTGGCTACTGGTAAATTTTCGCCGTACCAGCTGACAATAAGTGTGGGACATAAGATCGATGATGAGTTATTATAAAACAAGATTAATCCACAAAGCCTACAAAGCTGAAGACTTGATCACGCCGCTGTCATCTGAATAATGTCCCCTGTCTATGGAATAGCACTCTTAAATACTAATTCTCACTACACACCGGGGGGCCAGACTATTTTCCATTCAGCCTCGGTTTGGTTACGATAATTTGAATGCGAGAAAAACCAAGATGGCCGCGACGACATGGTAGTTTTCATCATATATACGGAACCTGTATCCATCCCACACACGGCGGTACAAGGAAATACCGTTAGTTTATGATCCGGTTGTCTGAAGTCCAACATGTCAAGTTGAAAGGGTCAACTTTGGTTATGAATAGGAAAGTCATAGAAATGTTGTCCCGTACATTTCATATTGCATGTTTTCGTTTGTATTCTGTTTACGCAGCCGTCGTTCAGTGTGTAAATTTCCATGGACTTAGGGATTTTGTGCCTTGACAATGGGTATCTGTGTTGTTTGTTGGTTGAATCATGGAGGATTTTAATAGTACGAAATAGCGTAGGATCACAAACCACCCGAGGGGCTATACAATTAGGTCAAAGCCCCAGCTCAACATTGGTAAACTGAATGTAAATGCTTCCACAAATAAGATATATGTAACATTGTCAGCTAATTTCGTTGTTTCATTTGCGAGAAAACGGTAAAAATACATTCAGCATTTTTGTACGCATTCTAAGCAGAGTTTTCGTCTCACTGAGACGAAAACTAATTTGGATCTTATTTCATTTGTTTAAAAACGATAAAACTTCAGGCAGAAATATTTCGAGGAACGTTTTCTACCATCATTATCTTTATACCATGTAAGGTATAAGTAAATCTGTGAACGTTTATGTTTTTCTTCTTACCAATGTTGAGCTGGGGGTTTTAAAGTTAAAGATATAGGATTGGCAATCACCAAAATGCAACCAATCCGAAAGCTCATTGATTATAATAAAATTGTATCCCGTTGCCATTCCGTCTGAAGTACTATCAAAGTCGAGAAAAAAACACTGGAAGACCACGAAATCACCGTTGTTTATTCCGATTACAGCAATCGAAATAAGCCTGATGATGTGAAGGTGTACATGTACATAATCCCATAGTATACTGCCGGTAGGTAATGAGATTGTGCCTTTGATAATTAAGGACAAATCTGCGATGGCCCGATAGAATAATTTTTTTCTCGTGACATATTTTGTGCCGAATTCCATGCTTGTATCTTCAAAGGCACAATTCCCCCAAATAACATTTTCCCTATCTGTCCCACTTCTGGACAAAGCATGAAACATTGGTCCTTTTCTTTTTCACCAACCATCAAATTTAACGAAACTTTCATAGTAACAACTGTGTTTATCAATAACGAGAAAACTGGAATGAATTTACTCATCCAAGCAAACCCAATTTTCCCTACAAGGTGAAGTTATGGCCTCTTCTACCCGCACTCTGTCACATCAACAGCATGATAAACCTATCTGGCTGACGTTACACCATAAATCCACAGCAGATGAATATTTAATGAAGTATTTACACACGCTTATTATCGGATTTATTGTGTTTACTTTCAACCTTATGCACAGCATGTGTTCAGAATCGTCACGTACGGTTATACACTCTATGAACAGCACTTGGGTCAATTTTTTGCTGATAGCTGGCATTTTATCAGCAACAAAGATAGCAATGGCTTATGTAAAGGCAGTATGTTCACAATTCCAAACTAATTGTTTTTTACACCAGCCATTATTTTAGCCACTATCATGAAGTCTTTAAACGTGTGCTCTTAGCATCCTCGATACCATAGGTAGCAATGCGTAGTGGTAAAACAACAGTTTCTGAATAGGTTTTTAACAAATAAGTGGGACCTCCACTATATGATATTTATTGTACATATATATTTTTTTTTCGTAAAGATTTGTGTAGTGATAAACTGCTTAAGAAGTCCTTTGCTAAGTAAGTGAATGATTCTAAATCAATTTGAATAATCTTGAACCGAACGGAGAGGTAGATCCAGTGATTGTATTAAATAATATGATTATGCATATACATGCAGGTAGAACTACCTCCAATCATGGAGATGTAGAACTACCTCCAGGGAGGTAAAACTACCTCCCTTGAGGTGTATAGAGCTACATATACATCCAGGGAGATAGATCTACCTCCCTTAAGGTGTAAAGAACTACATCTAGGGAGGTAGAACTACCTTACATTGAGGTGTACAGAACTACATCCAGGGAGGTACTTCTACCTCCCTTGTGGTGTGGAACTACCTCCAGGAAGGAAGAAGTACCTCCTTTGAGATGTAGAACTACCTCCATGGAGGTAGAACTACCTCCCTATAGAGGAGTATAGAACTACCTCCAGGGAGGTAGAACTACCTCCCCAAAGGTGTATAGAACTACCTCCCTAGAGGCGTATAGAACTACCTCCAGGGAGGTAGAACTACTTCCCTTGAGATGTAGAACTACCTCGAGGGAGGTAGAACTACCTCCCTATAGAGGAGTATAGAACTACCTCCAGGGAGGTAGAACTACCTTCGTGGAGTACGTTAAGGAAAACACAGATGCCCAAGACCACAATAAGAAACAATCCAATCACCTTAATGATTTGGTCAGTTATCTTTCTGGACTATTATGACAGTGAAGTAAACATGAAAACTTAAAAGTAAAAAGTTGTCGGAAAGCACACTTTGTTTTTATACTATCATCAAATATTTCCTTTCCAACTATAACCCAAGAATGAGGCTGATAGATTTCAAATTTCCCTTAGGCATCATACACAGCACCCCGCAGAGCTAAAGAGCTATATCTACTCTTCTGCTTCCCGCCCCCCCCCCCCCTAAAAAAAAATAATAAAAAATAAAAAGAGAGAGGTTAGTAATCAAAGTAAGTTGTTCAACCCCATTATTACTGGTGTCGTTCTGTTTGATTTGCTGTTACAGTGATTAAAGATCGCGGAAGGTCAAGTAGTTGTAGTGTACCACCGATAAGTACCATCCCAGATATGGGGTATTAGTTCACAAGATGTTTTATTTTCCGCGAAAAGTAAATACTGTCGAATCTAGACTGTTGAAATCATATTTGCGTCTATTGGTAGAGAGACAAATCAGACACGGGCGTAAAATCAATGGACGGCGAGTCGAGGGATATGTCCCAACCCTATGAGGACGCAGTGAGTGGCCTATACTGCTCCCCTTCCCAGAATTCCATCTCATCAGAGAAACCGATGCGCACAACATAAAACACTGCACCAACGCTTCTTTTAGTTAGACACAAATTATAACAGATGGGTTGCACATGACGTCAACAATTGGGAAAAACAGCCATCTTTGATGACAATGACTGCACATTTTTGATGCTGCAACGCGGCACGAGTGCGTTTCATAAACTCCTTCCATCATTTGTTAGTAATTGACTCAATCTGCGTTGAAATTTACAGAGCTTGACGCGGCTACAGACTAAAATAGAAATTGTCGTCAAAGATGGCGTTTATTGCAACCATCTATACTCTAACCTCCTTGAATCCAATGTTTTTGAGCCCCCGTTAAGAAGCGTTTTGTCCGTCGTTCATAATCGAATATGTTAAGCTTGTCACGCAGGCTGGATGGGACATTATTTTGCACCTCTTACAAATGCTTTACAACCAACAGACTCCAAGTTTTAAAAATCCCCCACCCTCCCCAGCAGTGTACAAAACATATTTACGCAACTAAAACCAGAAGTTGAGTTTTATCAGTTTCAGGGGTCTTGTAGATTGTGAATTATTGGGAAATTAATCAACGACATTATGAGCACACGTCAGTCTTCGTCATTCTCTCTTCTCAAGTTCATTTTAGTTCAATCTCGTTAAATGGAACATCAGGTGTGAATTATTACATTTTATCATCAATTAACACTGTCATATCCGGCAAGTTAATTTCTTACAGGTTTCCCACACGTTTGATAGAAAACCAAAGTGTTGCAGAATGTATCTTTATAACACAGAAATGAAGTATATCTTGTATAATATTGAGAGGAACTTTTAGATTTTTTTTTTTGAAACACCGTGGCTATTTAGTTTTGCCCACAACCGTTCTCGAAAAAGTGGTGCAGGTATGTAAATGTCCAAAACATTTTAGCTCAAAGTTTGAATGAGCCAACCGCCAGGGCCAGAGTATCAAAGTGATAGCATTGAGTGTGGTCAGGATTTAGAAGGGCTGACCATTTTCGTGTTGATGTATTTGCATACCCACTTCGGATCGCTGGTCTTTGTGCCACACGTACAAGCCCTCTAAACTTATCCGGTAACTTGTCCTTCAGATTGGACGTAGCCTCAGTCTGTAGATCGCGTAAACTCACCCACCTCACTTGCCGCGAAGCAGCTTGCCCAAGTCTCACCTGATTTGCACTATGTCTTTGTTGCAGTCCTTTAAAACTAAATAGTGGGAGGGTTATTATTGTGTGCGCACCTTGATCTTGAAACGGATCAAGACTCCGTTTCAGATTGGACATCTCCACAGTGAAACGTCAGATAAGTCTTCGGAGTTTCAGGTTTTTATTTATTTGTGTGTGTTTTTCGGACCCATGCTTCATTCATTAAAACGTAACTTGCGTAACTTTTAAAGTGTCAACTCGGCCCTCTATTGCCTTTAACATATCATTACCAGAGTGACAGTCCCCTATCTTTCTCCCCTTTAATCCACAATGACGTTTACTTACACAATGTGATATCCTATCCCAATCAACACTTCAGCGGGAGGTTTATATTATGACGTCATTCATGATTACTCAGCAGTTAACTGAAATCAAATTCGATGTCTCAGTATCATGCAGACCATCTGGTCCGGTAGCTAAATTATGTCAAAGCTACACGACGGATGATGAATCTAAAAAAAAACTCCAGGTGTGATACTGCAGTGAGGCACAATTGCCTCCATGCCCCTTGGTCGGGCATTCGGTGGTTTCTTTCCCTGCCTTTCACCTCTGTGGACCCCGGGTCGACTCCCGGGCCAGAGCTTCGCGTATGGATTGGGTTGTCAGTACTGATTGTGTGGTGTTTTTTTCCTATTTCGGGTTTTCCTCCCACATCAAAGTGAGATTGTTTTCATCATCTGCTCTACACATGGTATCTTTAGGGATTTGGTTACAAAGCTGTCACTTTTAAGGATCCCTTTGTTTCATTACCAAAAAGGTATAGTATTGTTTTGGTGCCGCCCCATGTTCCAGAAGAATTTTCAAATTTCCCTGATAGAGCTGGGCAAACGCCATAGAGTTGTGCCACCGGTGCGCACGCGTGATGTGCAATTTACATATTTCGTGGGAAGGGTCTATTAGCCATCTTGAGATCAGGTGGACACATTACTATGATACTATACTTGGTTTGGGTAAATCTGTCTGTATACACCCAAACCAAACAGTGCACTCCTATAGTGATGTCCGCCATACCTCAAAAAGGCTATTGCGAATGGATGGTGTCAAATCCACACTCTAAAAATGAAAGTGTTAAATCAACACTTAAAGGATTCGTTCAGTGACAACACTTTTATGAAGAATAGATTCAACAAACAGTAAGTGTCAAACTAGCGTTTCAGAGGCTGAGATTTAACTCTTAATAGTGTAAATTCAACTCTTCAATTGAGTTACATTTAACTCTCTTAAACCGAACTCTTTTTAAGTGTTGATTTAACACTTGTAATAAAGGATGAGGGGTGGCTGGTGTTTGAAACTGACTTCAGTTTCCTAGTATCTTGTTGGTCCGAGGGTCACATAATATTATTTTTCACGGTCATTTTTAGACGAGAGACACTTATTACAGGCTATTCATAAAAGGCTACGGTGCGATCTGTGTGACCGGTCTTCACAGAGGGTCGCATACGCATTATTGGTGATGGAATTTAGAATTGCAGAGTGCTACATTCATGTTTTGTTGGTGAACTTAACATCTAATGAGTTCACCACATTGTTTAGGTGCCACTGATGGAATTAGGGGTGTGTTGACTGTCAGGAAAACTTAACTTTGTAATTGTCGATGTAACGGTTTTTGTTTTACCAAGGTTTTACTTTGTTGTCAACTTTATTGTTACTTTATTGCCTTTATTTCAGATAAATACTAAAAAAAACTTTACCTCGACACTAAATAATCGATTTTATACTTCAATAATGTTTATCTCTGCTGAAAATCGGGTGACGCACATGATTTGATACGGATGCTGCACAATCGATTCCCTAAATGTCGGTTATTAACATTCCACTAAAAGCGCCAAGTAAAAATCAAGGGCAGCTTTATTTGATTGATGGAGCATCGACTCTTTCGCGATCGACTCCGCCGTAGAGTCGCTCAGATAGACAAATCCCAATCACCAACGCCCAACGTGACATTTTTTGGCGCGCTGATTTTATTAAGTAAAACAAATCCAACAATCTTCAAAGGGAAGGCTCTGCAGGCTTCCCGCCCAAAAATAATCTGTTTGAATACACCAAAGGGCAGAAACAGTATGAGTAAATTCCGGGTGCTAATCGCATTGTTGGGCAAAGCAATGAAATGAGTACCAAGATGAAATGTGTATTTTTTGGGGGGGTGTAAATGGTAAGGGGTCACGGGTAATGAAGGAAGGAATGCCACTTATTTTCCCAACCCACAAACTTCCAGCGGTAAAATGAAACAACTTGGGGGCAAATGAGGATGAGGAAGGCTGGTTGGTTGTTGCGACAACTTGTGAATCCGAAACAGATTTCAGTGGAGTAAATAAAGAGCCAAGTCATAGGATGCAAAGCCTATATAAATCAAATCTGAACAGTTTCATGACCATAAACTAGACTCAATTACTTTAACAAATATCCCTTATTAAAGATTCTTTTCGTGGACATAAGTAAAACTCTTAAAATAAGTAACTGCTTACTTGTATTAAACAATATAAAAACATTGCCAAAAAGCGGTTTAATCTAGATTATTTCTTAAAATGAATGTACTTTTCACAAAAACCAATGATATACGATTGAATTGAATATCTCGCTGGTATTTTGATGCTATATGTGTCGATACACTGACCCAGTTCTTGGCTCATTAAATTACAAATTACTTTGCGTCACTCGTCTTAATATTATGTGGGGGCGGTGCTTTCGTTTTGTCTATTTATAATTTCTCTTTAAAGCAGACGTTGAAAGCCTGCCGTATCCTTATCTTTTTTTATTTTGACCTGTCAGAATGAAAACAAAATGTGATATTGATTTTAAAGAAATATAAGGTACTGTTTACCTTAGCCCACTACTCATTTCGATTACTGGTTAGAAGTGCATATATATATAAATTCGAATGTAACTCAAACGGTCTTCGTTTTGTAACTAGAAGAGAACATTCATTCCAACATGCTGTTTCTCAACAATACAATAATGGAAATAATATGTGGGAATTTCATTGGATGGAACAACCATGAGTTCGAGAAAACATGATGTCACATAAAGTGGCTGTAACCAGCATGCGTGATCGCCTGACCCACATCACGTGACCTGTAGTGGGTATTGAATGTAAACAAACACGACGTCCTCCATAGGAAAGTGCGGTACATGATGATTGTTACATTTTGTTGGTTCGGTCGAGGCTTTTCTTTCTCGAAATCTGTGGAAAATATTCCAGAGTTTGTACCATAGACAATCGAGAGGCTGAACAAAGCCAGTAAGGACAGTTCCAGCAAGTCTTCCAAATTATACAAGGAACATATTACAAGTATACATAATGTTCACGATGTGGTAGTACTATACTTGCACGACGGAACGTTTGGGCCAGACGACATCGATCACACACTTTTCAACACAAGAATTTCACAGTTTTTAAGCTGAAATCGTCAAAAGAAAAGGCTTTCCAAAACTGTGTGATTCCTTTGTCTATTTGAAATTCCACTAGGCTAGGTGTAAATGCTCACTTTTTCAACTTTCTTTTCCCTTTTCTAAAGTGATTTAGACCTACATTACAAGCAAAATAACAGGCGGGTGGCTACATAGTCGTCCGACTCCGACGCGTAACTCAAAAATAAACCTCTTTTGTAGTAGACTACTTGTAGTTTATGAAACGTAATGTGATAAAATCAATGTCACAACATACAACTTTAATAAAAGGGCTCAGTAACTGTGGTATCATTACCAAAAGCTTACTGTTGATGTGAATTTGTCGGTCATAGCATGAATTTGCACGTAGTTTGCCATCAGCTCAGATGACGTAGTACCCACTACAGGTCACGTGATGAAATGTCAACATCGGTCACGCAATCGGTCTATTGTGGGGGTTATTCAATGTATCGAATCAAAGTGTGCACTTTTTCGATCTCTTAGGAAGCAAGGGGGAGGGCAAGGGATTTGAGCGGGGGCGCTGCCTCCCCGCCCCCCCCCCTCCGGTTACGCCACTGAATAGTCATTTTATGATTTTTGTATAAAATTGTATATGGGGATATGGATACAAAGTTAGCTTGGGTTTATATTGTATAGTCTTCAGGTCAGTATGTAAAAAAAAAAAAAAATTATAATAATAATAATTAATAATAATAAATAAATAAAAATGTTAAAAAATCTTTTAAAAACACAGAAATTTTTCATAGTAAACGGCAAAACAAGAGCGCTGAAAAAGGGCTTGTTTAAGAAAAAATGCAAACAAAAACTACAGTTTTAATTGGCCAGAAGTGCCCCCAGAAAAAATGGTACACCCCTTGTTCCCCTCCCCCCCCCCCCTACATTTCCATCCTAGTTTCGCTGCTGACTGGGTTTAGGGTTTTTGGTTGTTGTTGGTTTTTTTTCGTAGTTCCGTAGTTACCAATCTTATAATGTTGTCTTTAATACTCGCTGATGACCCCATCCTCCTTGATGGCCAAACTGTCTTATTTTCATCATGCAAACACAGGTCAACCATACCGTAAACTCTCGCTCATGTATACCGTGGTTATCACAGTTACTGTCAACAAATCAACAGAGTTGTTGTAAAATGTGACTCACAAGATGTTAAATATAGCAACTTTACAACCTTAACCTCTTGAGCAATGCAGGCCCCTGGATGGCTCCTATACCAGGGTCACATGATTTGAAGTCAGGGTCACAGATGACGAATTTAAGTCACTGTGGATCCCTGTTCTGCAAGATGATGATACTGATTATGCTAACTGTGGGTGGAGCCAAGTGTAACCCTCGGATTTGGGGAGGGGAGACCATACACGCCTCAACTTTCAGATCAAGTCATTAAATTTTAAAGGCATATTTTTTTTTATGTAAAGAGAGTGTATGGGGGTAAAATGGCCAAGACAAGTTCCCGTAGGTTTAATTTAAAAAACGGGAATTAAAAGGCTTTTGCATTATGGTGATGTAATTTGATGTCAAAACTGTAACAACACCATTAAACTGAGGTATCATTGGACTGGACAGTGATCGGAAGCAATACCACACCCATGTGTTGGGGTCAAACTCACTATCCAGTTGACTCGGAAGCTTGACGAGCCTGACCGATATTTCTCTGACCGTGACCCCGGTTCATTTTGACCTCAGAGTGGGTGAAGCACCCGCTGTGTTTACCTGGCTAACAATTGGGTCCCTTACCTTTTCTCGCCATCAGCTGCGGTGTAACTACTTCTGTAAAATCCGTACAGGTTCTCATTGAGCTCTCCCGAGTAAGCGATGGATATCTCATAGTCTTGGGCTTCTTCAAGTTCTTTCTTGAGTGTGATGACGAGAAAATCGTACTCACTCACGAACTTGTAGCTCTGGAAGAGGTCCTCGGCGGACGCACCGGCACTTCGAGATTTGACGGTCGGGTTTCGATGCAGAGTGAGGTTCTTAGTGTGCAGGGTGATCGTCTGTGTGGGTCTGTAACACTCCACTTTAATCGAGACATCTCCATCAAAGGTGAAATGTCTCTGGAGATGGGAATCCGTGGCGTCATCCGGTGTCAAGAAAGGTTGTAAGATAACGCTGTACCTCTTGGGGAGCACGTCCGTGGAGAGCCTCCCCGCCCAGTCCGCGGCCCGAATGGCCCAGGTGGGTTCACCAGCGGGGGAATTGGGCTTCTCCAGTCCCCGTGGTTCCTCCCCCTTAATCTGTCCGACCACCGGTGCCTCCGTGGCCGCGATATCCTGGCAGCGATCGGGTACGTAGTAAGCCAAGAGCCCCACGCCGGTAATGATAATGCACGCCGTGATGAACACGAACAGCATTTGTGCGTGGCTGCAGTACATGCCTTTACGGACGGGCTTACCCGATTCCTTGTCAATCTCTAATGTTCCGTCCATGCCCATCGTGACAGTCACTTTCTTCACACTTCCTACAAAAACAAACCACAAAGAAAGTCAACTTCATAAATAAGATCGAAACACATACTCAAATTTTACTAGAGGTCCCAGATATACCTACCAGGGAGTTGGAAATTGTAACTGGACAGCCAGCCCCGATACGGTATGGCCTCAACGGATACCAATGTCGTTCTTATCGGCACCAATCGTGGGTAGATTCAGTTTATCACCGCTTGCCGTGTTAGAGATTAGTGCGTAGAATTTGGACCCGGAATGAGATAAGTGTTTGATTATGGCCACCCACTATGGACCGGTTATCAAACGATATTTATCGAGTATATAAACCTTCATGCCTATGGTTATATTTATCCAATAACCACGGGTCATTATTACTCACTGCTAACTTGGTGGACCTCACCTATAATTTATATTGGCCCTTTTAAGGAGTCCTTCAGCTCGCCGCTGGCCCGAATAAATGATTTTAGATAGCAATTGTCTTCTGACCATATCGACTTCAAAATACAATCATACCAAATATGTATACTAACCATACAATATCTAATGACATCGACAAGTTGTTTAAAGGAATAGAGCATACGTTTACATATAATGATTTGTCTTCAAAATTATTGATTTATTTTTATTTTGTTTTTAAGCTCCGACACACTTCTCGAGTACGCAATAATCGTTTGCTTTTGTCTTGCACAACAACAACAAAAACCACAAACTGTTTACACTTCGAGTTATTAAGCAAAACAAAACTTGGTGGGTGTTTCGTCATCAAGCTAGAAGGATGTTATCAATTAAACCCATAGAGAAAGGAAGACTGATTGTGAATGAGTTCGCAAAGTGCAAAGGTGAAAGCAATTGCTCATGCTGTGTTTAAAGCTACTGTGTAGTGTTTGTGTTAATCCCTGGGACTTGTATGTTAACTCTCTTTGAATCAATTTAAGGTAGAGCATTTTTTTGGGGGGGCGGGATAATTTATTTGCAAAATTGTTGCTATTGGTATGCTTAATCTCTTTGAATCAATATAAAGCACAACGTTGCCAAAGTGTGGCAAAACATGATTTTGCATGCTTATTCAGTCTCTTTGCATCGATGCAGAGCATTGGTAATTAATATTGTGAAACTACTGCTATCTCGTACGCTTACTCTCATTGAATTAATATAGCGTACATTACCAAAGTGTGTGGCCAAAAAATTGTACTGGCATGCGTACTTTCTTTGCATCAATATAAGGTAGAGCGATGATTGATAGCAAAAGTCTGATTAATACTCGCTTTGAATCAATGAAGGCCTAAGATACAAATGTGCTAATTGTGGTAATAAAAAAGTTGATACCGGCATGTTTACTCTGTTTGCATCAAGATAATGTAGAGCATTGGGCACAACCCTGCTACTGATATGCTTACTGTCTTTGAATCAAGATCATGTACACCATCGGTAACGTTGGTATAACCGCTGCAATTTGCATACGTAATGTCCTTGGATCAAGAGAAGATTATCCCACCCTCTAGCGAACACCCACTCCTTCCACATTCCCACCAACCTTAACCCATCCATCTACACACAAGCTATACCACGGATGCATACCCCTTCCTCTTTTAAACCCACTCACTTTTAAAGAAAATTTGGGGCGTGTCAAGCATACAGGCATTTCCACCGTAACCCTCACTAACATCTTTTCTCCCTAAAATAACTTCCTGGGAACTAGCAGTTACCTGGGAATTAGAGAGCTAACTTAGCTAACAGTGGCTTGGGTCATGCCTCTCACTCACCCCCCCCCCCATGCCCGCCGCCCAACCACCCTTACTCGTTGGTAAACTTGTAGCCTGTATGGATAGTTTACAAATCGTTTTTACCACTTTTTCACTACTTACTCCAAGAGAGGTGGGTTTGAACCACCAGGGCCAAATTTCATAGAGCTGCTTAAGCAGGAATTATTGCTTAACAATTCTCTACTAAGCAAAATGAGCAGGATGCCAGTCGTAGATGGTACATGTGACATGCCATTTTAGACAGTTTAAGCCTTATTCTGGTAAACATAATTTTGTTCTGCTTATAGCTACGTTTTGTGCTCAATCAGCTCTATGAAAATTGACCCGGGAACAAAGAACTGTTTTGAAAGGTGTGGAAGCACAGAGTCAAAAAAATAAAGCAGCGTGTTGGGGGGTAGGAGACCTACGTAGATCAATACCTGCCAATATGTTTCGACCATCACCTTGTATTTCTCCCGATCTTCTTCACAAAAACATTCCTATCACCTTGCCTAAAAGCAGATACAACTCATAACTTATAAAGGAATTATATCATGCACTTCCCCATGCAAAACCACCACCACTTCAGTTAGTGTCAAAGTTAGAATTCCAACCTCCACTGATGAACAAAGGAACATACTAAGGAACCAAGGAGATTTACTGCGTTTTTTTTTACCATAACCTCCGCAATCAATTAGTGGTATGGCCGAGTCCTCGTGCTCCTCCGCCGACGAATCCCTCTCCGAGGACTGGCGGAAGAGTTGTCCCACCAGTGGCACTCTCCCTATAAAACCACTGTACAAAGCATCAAGAATTACCTTTTTTAACACATTCGGCATCGCAAAACTTTATATAAAAAACACGTCTTGAGTGCAGAGCATCCCTTTGGAAGATACAGCACACATCAAAAGCGGCATTTTATATATTTACCACACCATAAAACATTTTCCATAAAACAAGTAACCGATATAACAAACAATAACATAAACACTTACAGGACACTGATACGGTAATTCTTTTTCCAAATGACCTTTTCTGACGTGGGTAGACGACACTCAACACAAACTGCACGCAACAATTTTGCTACTGGTTTTCAGCTGAAGGTTTTTATGTTGATCTTACCAGACAGACTGTATTCGCATTGGTCTCTGCGTTAGAAAAAGGGCAGTCATTTTGACAGCAGATATTGTCATTACAGTCACAGCAAAAAATGACCTTACGTTGTTTGAGTCATTGGGTCATGGAGCTAGTCTTGGTCCCAGACACTATATAGTTATATTTATTACACGATAAGTATGTTTTTTCACACAATAAATCATTTTAATAATTCTACCTTAACCAAAAGTAACAATTCTTTGCACCAGCATGCCCCAAGATACCATGCATTTCCAGACTGATCGATGCCAAAGTGTCAAAAACAAGAAACCCTACACGTTCCAAATTAAACGCACCTTGGTCACATCCCAACGGGCCTTCCTTTTTTCTTGTTTAAGGGTCTCTTTTTCTATTTGCCTGTGCTGTCTCCTTGACAGCAGATATTGTCATTATAGGCACCATGGAAACGGGAGTGATCTCACTGAAAGGAAAATGGGATTGATGAGCCTTCAAAATAAATCCACTGCAAGCCCGCTGTTTTGATAGCTGGCACACAGGTTGTTTCAGTGGTTTCTTTCCCTGCATTTCACCTCCGTGGACCCCAGTTCGAATCCTGGACCCGGAGCCTTGCATGTGGATTGGGTTTTCAGTCCCTACTTGATATTTTTCCTATTTGGGTTTTTCCTCCCGTATCTAAAACAGACATTTCTTTATCATCTTCTTTACACAATGTATCTTCAGGTCGACGGGTCACAAGTGCAAGGCGCTTTTGGGGGTCCCTTGGTTTCATTTCCAGAGAAAGATTCACTATTATAATAATCGGATCTATGCCCACCCTCACTCTCCACGCCTCGACAAAACGACTCTCTGGATTTCCCCTGCCCATCATCACAGTTTTCATACCCCAAATATAAAAGTCTCACAATAATACCACCATAGGTTTACCCCACTATCTGAATATGATAGAGTTTTTTTTCAAGTGCACCTTTTGTTGTTGTACATTGAACATCCATTAGAACCAATCGTGTAGTCTCTCAATATATCTCAGTGTATGTTCGTTGGAAAGGGCCATCGCGGTCTATAGTCCAGGATCCCTTTGTCCTCTTAATTGAATTGACTGTGTAGACATTTCAGCCGTACCAGCCCCCTCCCTAACACCGCCTAGCTGCTGTCCGGGGTCACCAGACTAAACTATCCGGACACATCGGATGAGTCACCCCTATGCTGACAGTGACTTTATGCTAACATTTTACAAGACGGTAAGGATTAAAGCGACAATTTGACAACCTATCCGGGAACCTGGGGGCCGAATTCAGGCACCTGTTGAAATTATTGTCTTTTCTCTAAAAGAAGAAAAACCAACCTTTCACAAGTAGTATAAAAATGGGTTTTAACTTATAACCAATAACGAATAACTTATAAGTAATATAACTTATAAGTGTTATCTTGTAACTTACAACTTATAACTTAAAACTGTTTATGCATGTCTGTTCCTGTTCGTAGCACTATTTTTGTCCGTGATTAGCAAAACTGTACGCTACGTAGCCCTCTGGAACTCGCAGACATGGACGAAGAACCACACATCCTGCTTTCTATATCTTTATTTCGTGCTGGACTTGTATTTATACCAACGACAGGTTTGTGTTTGGTTGTCACGTCTTTTACCTCACCTGAGTGTCGGACTTTCCCCGTCTTTATTTCAGTTGAACACTTTGGAGAATGTGTGTCTTGTTCCTGCAGTTCTACGTAGGTGAATTTCAAAGAGCTTTTGGGGGGATCTTCGTCCCCAAAAGAGGAGTATGCAACATCCATGCTTCAACTTCCTATTGATCTTCGCTTGCATCAGGTGGTATTTGGTTTTCCTTTCTCCATGGTTGTTTGATGTATAAAGAGCCCTTGTCCCTGGAGGGCGCTGTTTCCTTAAACTTGTGTAAAGTTGAAGACGACAGAAATCCCATTTGCAAATTTGCATGATTAAATCTACTATTAAAAACATGAAATACATACATGATTCTAACAACAAGAGTTGCACCTTGCTGGAAAGGGAGTACAGGTATGGCTGTTATCTACGGGGCTTCGAATCGGGAGTGCCATTCTGCTTCAACGCTAAACTCGAGTCATCTTTCTGAACTTGATCAAACAACGAATCTGAAGAGCACATAAGATCACTCGTATTCGTTGCAGTTGTTATTTTCGAGGGTGATTTCACGAAATAAATACATTCAACCATAGAGAAAGGATGATTTAACAACCATGTAGGCTGACGATGATGCGCGGTATTTATCAGAGACTCGACTGCCCCTTTAAATCTAGATGAAACGCCATTAGGAGGGGAGGTTGGGCTTCCTTCCTCGAGGATGACATAACCTACATGGAAATCCCGATCCTTAACTAAGCCCAGGTCGAATTACCAAAATCTGCTTAGCCGATGGTGCCTTTAACCAATTCTATTCAGGGAACCAGTGGAAATTTGTCAAGTAGTCTGATTCTACTAAGCAAAACTTGTTGGTGCTTAATTGAAACGGGCCCCGCAATCCGTTACCGATCAGTTACTGGCATGGAAGATGGGGGTATACGTTTCCGTCAAATGGTTAAGAAACTCGTGACTGAACTTAGCAGTTTTATTTTTATCCTTGCATGAGGGGAATGCATTAAGCGACTTCCATTGACCTTGGATTTAGAACAATGTCTTAACACTGATACAGGCCTACCTGCCATTAGAGTTATTTGTGTTTACTTGTAGTCTTTACACAATAAGTAGGTTTTGATGCTGCTCTGTGAATCCGAACAAAAAGACAAAGTAGTGGTCCATTGATGTCAATGTAATGTTTACAATACATTGACGAGTCTGAGGACGTACGTATTGTACCCAGGATCCAATATCGCCCTAAACCCGACCTAAGCGTTGCCCAAGCCTATAGCTAGCACCAACCCTTTGCCTAAATATAGCCCAGTGTACATTTTGGTGGGCTATATTAGGTCTCGGGTTACCAACGGACGAGTTAAAAGGTGTTTATTTGTGGAGTTTCGGTTGACTTATAAAGTTACCTAGAACACTGCTGTGCAGAATACCTCGCCTAATCAAATTTTCTGCTAAGCAGGGATTAAAAAGCAGTGAAACTATCACGAACACTATACAACCCATCGTATTTCGGCTGCTTACCTTATTTTCTGTGCTAAGTTTTTTTAATAAGTTCCTTGATTGTACTCAGCCCCTAAAATATTTTCCAACTTCTCCTTAAAATCATAGATGTTTTGTTTAAAAAGAATTCAACATCCTGTTCTATTTACACCGGACCGTCAAAAGGTTTATCACTCAACATAATTAAACATCGTCATAAAAAAAAACTACTCCGGTTTATCAATTTAAAAAGTTACAGGTACGAAAATGTTTCCTTCGTTTACTTAGGTTCATCATTCAAACATAATTAAATGCTCATTTCAAAAATGAATTACTTCATTTCCGAAGCATCAAAAGGTGATTGATTAAAAATAATACAATAAAACAAATTTTCATTTGGAGTTTCACAGAATGCGATTGAATTTAAATTATATTAAACTTATGACAAGACATCTCGCGTGCAGTAGTTTGATAGATTGTTATTATCCGGAAGCTCAAGTATACGCCTCCATACTTGACAGCTTCATCTACGGGATTAATGACGACATACTTTGAGGTCATTCGAGAAATGCCATTGTTAGTCTTGGGTGTATTCAACCTGAACGGTAATTAAAAGACAAAGAACATGCACTTGGCGCCGTCTGTTTGGCAATTATTAATTTTTAACATCCCCCCACCAACAAAAACAAAAAGAACCTTAACGTAGACCCTACAGTCCAACGAACAAACAAGCAACCCAACAACCCAACAGACAACCAACCAAACAAACAAACAAACAAGCAACCCCAACAACCCAACAGACAACCAACCAAACAAACAAACAAACAAGCAACCCCAACAAACAAACAAACAAACAAGCATCAAACAGAGAAAAAGAAACATTCCCTGAAGGAATTTATTTACTTTATGGTAATTTATGCGTTTTGTACCAGCTTGTGGTGACGATCACTGGCTAGTACCAGTTTAGTGACTTTTAAACTGCATAGTATTATAAGGTATATTCGAATAATAATAGATGTATATTCGAATAAATAATAATAATAATAAGGTATAGTAAACACGTGTGGCTAATAAAATTGAATTTACTTGAGGAGTGATCCACTATATGATGAACGTGAAGAGAGTTATAATGGAATTTAAGAGACGAAACTGAACACCAAAGCTTTCTAGTGAGGTGTGGGCTTTGGAGAGATATCCTAAGTGCCGGTGGTGTTTCTGGGTCTCTCAAACCATATTGAGTGTCTCTTGTTGATATTCTGTTGCCTCGCTCTGTATCCATTCTGTGCTGAACGTTTTGTGTCCGTAAAGAAATGGATATCTCTAACGTTAACAATAAGATGAGAAAAAATACATTATGATCGAGACCCAATGTCATCTGAACTATAGGTCTATATAATTATAATGAATTAGTACGCACGATGCTCTGCAATCATTGATTTCTAGGTGTATTCCGATTATACTGTGGTCATCAAAATTTAGGAAATCAGGATTAGGATTTTGATTCGTGATACTGTTCTGTTTGATTCAGTATTGCCTGATGTAAACGGTTGCAGAATGTCACAATGCACGGTCATATTTCACGTACGGTAACAGAAAAGCTAGAACGACAGCTATTTTGTGCAGCTCTAGGATTTCAATTCGTGATACTGTTTTGTTTGATTCAGTATTACCTTACGTACATGGTTGCATAATGTCACAGTGCACTGTCATATTTCAGGTGTGGGTATACAGAATCGTACAAAGGTAGAACGACACTATAGCCCTACTACAGATTTCAATTCGTGATGTTCTGTTTGATAATCTTATTGTGCACGGTTGCAGAATGTCACAATGTACTGCCATATCACCTGCACGGGTACAGAATAGTACAAAGCTAGAACGACAGCTATTATGTATAGCTCTACGGAGAGTGTTGTCAAAGGCTTGTGTGGACAGTTCCAGCTGTTCTGCGAGTGCGTGTCATTTTTTTCAAGTAGATTTCAAAATTATGGAACTAGTATAGGGTAAGACATTATTATCACACAATTGAGTTGAGTTGAGTTTTGACTCTGAAAAAGCCCGTCAGTGTAATACATTTTACTCTATCCATTCCGTCCGTACAATAGATCCTACATTCTGCATTTAAAACCTACTGTGAATCATACTCAACGCACCTAAGCCTACTCCGACAAGTCATCCGATGTGATGCTAAGAGTCCGTTGTATTGTTCACATGTCCCCCTACTTCCTCACCGGCTCTCTCGCGGTGCGTTCAGGGAGGGTTTCCCACCAACGGTCCACTGGTTTGAGAGAGCTTTGCACTGATGGAGACAGCTGTGGTCTCTAACTTCACTAAAATTAATAGTAATTATGACTCCAAATTACCTTTCCGCTTCTCTGTTCAAGGTTTGTGTGGGAGAACAAAACATGTTTTGTGCTGGTACCATGACACCATGAGTTCCATCTTCCACAGCCAGGGCTGCCAAGGCAATGTCGTTTTCATTAGCAAAGTAATTCACTGAATAAACTTCATATGGGGCAATAAAATTTTGCGAATTTAATTAACTAAATGGCACAAAAAAAACATTTTTGTATAGGGCCCCCTATAATTATATAGATATATATATATATATTTAGGGGTAAAAACACTGCATTTACCGCGATTTATCCTTAAAACCTCGTCCATGTTTCACTGTAATCTAATTAATAAAACGTATTTTTGCTGTTGTATACTAACATCTTTTTAATCGGGCTGTTTTCCCCTAAATTCCAATCAATTCAGGTCACGGTCAGATCAAATGGAAAACAGTATGGATGAATTTGCAATAATAATAACAGTAAAAAAAATCAAACAATACTGTTTTCCGCCCTCTACGTCTGCGGATGCAAACAATAAAAGTATGCCCTCTTCGGTGTTGCATTCGACTGTTATTCATTAGAGTCATTCGAGCTCACGCATGCATAGCGTACATTTCCTGTGGACATTGTTCATTTCCCCAGGCATCCATCCCAAGATTACTTGAATTATTAATAGCCTACATCCACGCAGGACGAATCATTTTGTTGAAGAACACACGAAGGAAGACTACGACACGATGAGGAGACTAGCGCATAGAAGTGGCAATGAAGAACGATTTAATTGGATGCAAAGAAAAATGGCAGGCGACCATATGTAAATGTCATGCATACGTCAAACGTGTTAAAGGAGATAGCAATACAAATAAACATGTTGGCTGACAGTGGTCAATGCAGTGAATATTCAAACAAGCTAATTTGCAAATCTAAATATTCAAATGAAAATTGCATATAGCTGTTAAACTGCAGAAAATTGACAGGTAAGCTGAAAAACTAACTTTTTTCGTTACCAGTATTGCGGCGATCTTGCACGTGGTGGAAAGCCAGTCTGGATGCCCGAAACCCGTCACCTTTTTTCTCATCACTCATGTTTTTGGTAAAAAAAATAATAATAATGATAACAGTTCCACTCCTTCCACTAGCTGCTCCGCGTAAACACAGAGAACAACGCCCGCATCGGCGTCGTCATTTTTTTTCTTTCTTTTTTTAACTTGAAGAAGATGGCGAACGTCAACCGCCCTCCCGGCGAGGCCCGAAGAAAGCTTCAAGGTAGAGAATGACAATCCAGCTACAACAGTCAGGAGTTTGTTCCTGAATGACTGTCTATTCGAGGGTCCTTGACACACTATTGGAATGGGAAGTAGGGGCTAAGCCAGGGGGGAAAGAAGCAATCATTGCAGGGGTTTATCTTTCCTTTTCATCATGCTCCTCTCGAGAGGTCACGGGTAGTGACTAGGCCGGCTGAATCATTCCATCCTCGCCGGCCCCCTTGTCCGACTCGGGAATCTCATTAGTATGAGGGGTACGAACAGGCGGGCGGCATCAGTACTTGTGTTCAGGTGGGTACATGCTGCCAGCACAGTCCTGTTGAAATACCCCCATGCACTGTTCACATAGAACATACAGTGCCACTGTTAAGGAGATGAATGCCCATTCCCAAAAGATTCTCAACATGAAATAGTTCAATCTTCCTCCAAGGTTCCCGGCCCTGTGAGGGTCCGCCTATCAGTTAACCCGTGTCTTGCCCACTTAATCGTGACATATATCCCTCGTGCCGGCTTATTAAATTATTAACCCTCTATAAGAACTTGTATCACTGTTTGGTTTTCGCTAATGAGAACTGATAGGTCTTCCATCCAATTCAATTTCTGCGAACTGTCTAACTTTTTTATGTCTCAGATTTTGTGACTATTTAATTGCTTGATGTCAATATTTATTTATTACTTTTTTCCTCAGGTGTCTTTTAACTTTCATTTGAAGTTTTAAGGTGAAGTTTCTGTAAACTATGTAACTTTGATGATGTCTTACCTGTAGTTTCTGTGACTATTTGGTCCACAAAGAAAGTTGTGTACAAAGTCTCTGGGTGGGTGTGAAGTAATGGACAAAGAAAAGAACAATACAAAACAAATCTCCACAAAGAGAGACGTAGTAATTGTTTGAATACGTGTACACATTGTGTAAAAACATGGCCCCCAGAAACAAGGCTGTATAGTTTTGGTAGTATTTTAGTTATTTATTCATAATTTACTTTTAAAGAATCTTCATGTAGCCCACGACAACATGTGAACTATAACTTCAATAAGAAGCAAAAAGACAAACATTGTTGACTATCGTCTTTTTTCCAAACTAGACAATCCGCGCGTGTGATTCGATGCTATGCATATTTGGTTGGAGACAGATACAAGTTTAACCTTTACACGTACACGATTTGACTGAGTTCTTTTTGGAGGAGGTGTGGCTCTGAGCTTCCCAACACTGGGGAAACTAGCGAAGTTATCCCGGCGTTATATTCATCTCCATAATCATTTAACTCCCATTCTAAGAATATGTTTCCTCCAGACTGTTTACGGTCACAAACAAATTTAGACATTTCTTTTTGCAAAACGATAACGAAGAAATCCTCACAAAGAGTCGTCTGTGCGGCCCGTCAAGACATAAATGTGCATCCCGGATTAAAATGTAGCCCGGAACGTCCTACCAAATATAATGTCGTCCGGACCAGGGTTGGGGCTACATTTACGACCAGGTTACGTTTAGGTCTAGGGCTATATACATTTAGGGTCCGCACAGCCGTCTTTATTCTTTCACAATTAAAATTCCAAGTAATGTTGGCCGTTTTCGTTAAATATTGTATTACAGATTTGTTTGTACCGGTCACGTGGTGATGGACTCTCCCATTATAGACTGGGTATAATGAATAGCAATTATCCCAGGATGCTTCTCATTTCTATTTTAATTAACACGGCAGCGCTAATTATACAGTGATTTTTTTTCTTGGAATTGACACAGACATAGTCCGTACCGAGACCGCTATATAAAAGAAATATGTGCTTGTTTGTCGACAGCTATTTTCACACTTGTTGACGTAATCGCTTATTAGTTGTACAACACACCTGCTAATTAGATGTCAGATATATTTACTCATAGAAAAGATTGTATCAGACTGATGTATCAATTTAACTTCATCTGCCCAATGGGAGGAGAGTCATGCCTCCCTTTAACCACGCCTACCGTGTTTCCCCGTTGCCTTTGGCATTTTCACTATCTTTTTATTGTTTATTTATATTATAATATTTTTTTTTAACTTTTTTATATGACTTAACAAATTATTTGAGACCACTGTAAACACCATGTCTTCTTTATACTTTGATGGTTTTCTAAAATAAAAACGCACTCATTTTATGTTCATAATTTCCCGAGATTAATGTCGTGATCGTGACGTAGTAACTGCCATGAACCAAGTGTTGAACTATGTCTACTGCATTACGGGAATAAATATATGAAGTCATTGGCCCCAACCCCGATCGCCATCTATTGTTTTCCCACTTTACCCATAACCATGTATGAGTGCACTATTTTTCCCTGAGCGAATCGTCTCAAACCTCCCAAGATTCCACGGACATTTCTCTTTCGGGACCTCGGGTATACGAAACGAGTGCAGCATCCCTTTTCCCCCACCGTAAACACGTCGCGTAGTTCCCTCGATCCATGTACCGTCCCCCACTTCATCGGATCCGCATGGACTCCGAGCGGCTCTCGGGGAGTCTGCCACCGTGTCCCAACCCTCTCCTCCCGGGCCTCGAGTACCTCATCACGGCGCCGCTTGGACTACGCTCTGCGTGCCTTTGAGCTTGTCCCATACCCCCCTGCTGCCTAAGCGACCCAGCATTATCTCTCACCCATCCCTCACGAGGCCCCATTTCCCCCGAATACAAAATAAGCTTCGCTTTTGAAAGAGATCTATTAAACCACATGTGGCTACAATTAGAAAATAATCAATTAATCCATTCTGGAAGAGCCTCCCTTCGAACGACAAAAAAAAAATGGATATCAAAATATTCTGTGACAAGATATTTAAAGAACTTAAAACATATGTGTTTAAATTACTTTTTTGTGGTTATATTTCAATTATTGAATTTGTCTGTTGCTGTGTTTTGTTTTTAGCTACAGCCATTAGAGTAAAACGATCGATCACAGGAAATCCCCTTTAAAATACAATCCTCTACCTTCTGTCAAAAGAGGATTACGGGAAGGCAAACTGTTCTTAATGATTCATCCTTTGAATCATTTGTTGTTAATAAGTGTTGGAATAATATATGCCCGAACTACTGAATGCCCGAAAGCTCTGTTAGACTAGCTAAAAGTCCCAGCCCTTGCTTGCCAATCTCTATGATAATTGATTTTAATTATGTGCACATTTTAAAGAAGTAACCGTCACAATTGAACATGGGAAAAACAGCTTCAAATCGCGGGTTTACGTTTTTAAAGTGCACGTTCATCCAATTAACTGTTTCATGAAATTTGCGATTGTGACCTGTGATTATTTCTTTCTTTTTTTAAAGGGGGTTCACCGTTTAAAGTTGCATGGCCCATTTTTCGTCGAAAGAAATTTGTTTAAAGATTGTCTCTGAACGAATTTTGACAAGACAATGCAGTTTTAAAACGACAGAACATACAACAATTTGCGCAAGTAGCGCGCAAATTGTACATGGCTGATGAACGGGATCCCAACAATAATTCATTTTTAGTGTTTAATTAACTACTACATATCATTAGCAGGTTTTTTTTCGTGCAAAACCTTAAATGAAAGCAACTTTCTAGCCTTTTAAAATATATATCTAAATTTTCGGGTCAATCGGCCAAAACTCGGACGAAGCATTTTTAAAGAAAGCAGCGTACATGTCAATGGTTAAATAACTCTAGTGTTGTTGAAAGTGTCAGCTTGACAACCCAATGTAGACACGAAGTTGTATTCTAAAGATATCTAAATTCCACACGTTTTACTTTATCATGGTATTGGTATCATTTTTAACATACAACTAAAAAATTGAGATTTACAAACTATATTTTTTAATTTGTATGAAAAATGTACAGCTTTAACGACCTCAGGACAGTAGCATTTTTTCGAACGCATTGCTCAAGAAACGTATTTCATAAAAAGCAATTCAGCTCATAAAAAGAAACCTCCGAGGAGCACAATTTATCTCAGATGTCAAAGAATCCAAAGAAGGTCAACAGTATGGAAAGGCATCCATCTAAAATCAGGGACCAAATCATAAATCTGTTCAGCTGAAAATAATGCTTAACAACTTTTTTTCGCTAAGCCAAAACTACGTAGGATACCACCCACAAGCAATGTACAATCGATATAGTTTCGGCTGGTAACCGATTTCTGCTTACACAGGGGCCCAAGAAAACGTTGCTTTCTGCCTAGCAAAAAATGAGCAGGATACCAGTGACAGATGGTGCGTGTTGGATACTCTTTGTCTAGTAATCTTATATTCTGATCAGCATAGTTTGGGTGTGTTTTGCTACCTTTTTGTGTTTACGGTTACAAAATTTGGCCCGTAAGCAAAAAAAAAATGTTGTTTGTTAACAACAAATTAATA
This sequence comes from Marthasterias glacialis, assembly GCA_911728455.2. NCBI lineage: Eukaryota > Metazoa > Echinodermata > Asteroidea > Forcipulatida > Asteriidae > Marthasterias > Marthasterias glacialis. Next base: position 10,405,594 of record OU452229.1, read on the forward strand.
TAATGTATCACCAAGCAAGTGAACCAGTCACAAGCATTGCATTGCATGGTATTTGCGTTTGTATCCCGTTTTTGCTTAGCAAGAGATTTCTATGCTTAACGGTTTGATGGAAATGAGCATGGAGTCAAATCCATTGGGGTCCAAATCCATTTTTATTTTGTATTTTTTGCATGAACGTCTTTTCAGTTTCAATTCTTTGCATTGTACGTAACTGATACCCCGGTTTTTGTGTTAAACAAATAATTTTTTGATTTAGATTTTTGTTTTCTTAATAGCCTGATGGCTCCGGAAATCAACTCAGAGGAGACTTTGTGGATCCTTATCAAGTTCAACTTGTCTCTAATGAATAATCCTTTCCGTTTAAGATATATTTCCCAAGCTCTTTTATGACGGTGGTGAACTCTTTATTTTTTAATGCAATAAATGCATTTGACCCGACAATGATGCACTTTCAACTGATGATGCATCATTGGTTTCTGGAAGTCGAGCAAATTAATTTCCATCGTCTTGTTTTCATTAAATACACCATGCAACCAGCCTAGGAAAAAAAACATTGAGTTCGGCGGTCATGTTTCAGTGAAAACAACTAAAATGTTTATGTTTTGTGATTTGTAATGTTTATTACTCGTGACCTTTCAGAATGCAATTAATTATTTCCTGTGGTTTATCAATCCCGAACTATGCCTTTAAATGTATTATTTGAAATCATATCGGTTATGAGCCCGTTGATGGCGCTAATTACAATACTCGTTAGTGCAATCAAAGACAACGCGGGGCAGCCATTTGGTTTTTCTTCCATTCAAACTGAAGCTGAGAGGGTAAAACAGTCTGGACCCTTTCCTGTCCACTGATAATCAGAAAACGGTGTGCTATTTGCAGGATATCAGAGTTGAAACACTCGTACTCGATCTCTAAAACTTTTCCTGTATTCGTATCCACGCACTTGTATTGATAAAAATGAACTCGTGCTTGTATTCAGAAAAATATTTTTACATTACTCGACGTGTTCTCATGACAAAATTGTTCGCACTTGATAGCAGTATATCCTACTTGAACTTATACTCGTTATTTAAAATTATTGAAATGCACCCGTATTTGTACTCACAAAATACATAAACGTTCTTATACTCGCACTTGTATATATAAGAACGCACTCTACTTGTAACACAAAAGTTTTAAACTGTACTTGACTTGTACTCATGAAAAAGGTATTTCACTTGTACTCGTATACGAAGTACGAAGATACTTTTCTGTGAGTACGGTCGTAGAAAATTACATTTTTAATCGACTCGTACCCAGTGTTCGAACCCCAGTACTCGTACTCTAGTGCTCGAACCCCAGTACTCGTACTCTGGTGCTCGAACCCCAGTACTCGTACTCCAGTGTTCGAACCCCAGTACTCGTACTCTAGTGCTCAAACCCCAGTACTCCTACTCTAGTGCTCGAACCCCAGTACTCATACTCTAGTGCTCAAACCCCAGTACTCGTACTCTAGTGCCGGTACTCCAGTACTCGTACTCACAGAAAAGTATATTTGTAATCGCACTCGTACTCAAGTGTTCAGACTCTATAGTACTCGTTCATTAGTACTAGTACTCTAGTACTCGTACTCAAGTGTTCGAACCCCAGTACTCGTACTCCAGTGCTCGAACCCCTGTACTCTTAGTGCCGGTACTCCAGTACTCGTACTCTGGTACTCATATTCTAGTAATCGTACTCTAGTAGGCCTACTCGTACTCAGTGCTTGTACTCTAGTATCCGTACTCTACTCGCACCATAATACTCTAGCACTCGAACTACAGTGCTTACTCCAGTACCCGTACTCTAGTACTCGAAATCTAGCACTCGAACTCTAGTACTCATACTCTAGTACGTTTTATGTACTCATACTTACAGCTACTCGTGCTAACAATTTGTGTTTGATTTGTATTCATGACTAAAATTTCGCTCGTGGAAACGCGGTCTAGGTAAAACCTTTATGAGATTCAACGTGTCCCTCCCCCCATACGACTGGGTCACGTGGGCATTGTGTCTAAATCACCTTGAAACCCCATATCGAGACCCACATGCTGACAGTCCTTAATATCTAAGGCTAGTCAACACTCCATCAGTGGCGGACACTGATAATTTTTTGTTATAATAATCAGAGATTAAAGTATAAAAAGGCTTATCGTTTTGATATGGGGTGGTGCTTAAATCATTACTGGTATCAACGTCATGCACTTCACGTAATTCCGAGTCTCAAGTAATCCAATTTACAACCGGGAAAATAAAACTAGTTATTTCTCGGATGAAGATGAGCGTTTATCACCGATTTTTTTTTTTTTTTTTTTTTTTTTTTTTTTTTTTTTTTTTGTTCTTTCCCACAAACCGTAGAAAACAAAATCAAGAGAGAGGAACGATCATTGTTTACTAGGCTCAGGAAATGAAATTGACCTCGGTAAAGGAGACATTCCAACATAACGAGATATGAGTGGACATTTAAGGTCACGTGCTGGAGTTGACAAAAACTAGAAAAGAATCTGGTTTTAGAATTCTTTCAATGGAGTGTGTGCGTGTCTTCGGTAAAAGAGTTTTGAAGAAAAGCTTGTAATCACGGGGGGGGGGAGGTGAGGGGACAAACAGTTTCGAACTTGAAGCTCGTTGAAGATAACGTTCATACCTGAATTAATCCTCCAAACAACCATTTTAATCTGCAGTATACTGTCAAAGTCGAGATGATGTATAGGTAGGTCAATTCCCCAATTGCTTATTTCGATTGCCGTATGAATGTGCACGGAATCCCACAGCCGGAACAACCATCGCTGATAGGCGCAAAAAATATGTCTTAGGTGATGTTTTGAAGATATTTGACAAAACAGAAACTGTTTAGGGTTACTAGATAAAAGTACTGGGCAGGTGTTTGAAGCCCCATCTCAACATTGGTAAGAGGAGAAACAAAAATGTTCACAGATTTACATATACCGTACATGAGTTAAAGATAATGATGGTAGAAAACTTTCCTTGAAATATGTCTGCCTGAAGTGTTATTGTTTTTAAATAATAAAAGAAAAAAGATCCAACACTAGTTTTAGTCTCAGTTCGACAAAAACTCTGCCTATAGGAATGCGTACAAAAATGCTGAATGTATTTTTACCGTTTTCGTGTAAAATTAAACAACGAAATGAGCTGACATTTTCACAGGTTGGTTTTGTTGCAAGTATCTTGACTTGTGCAAAGAATGGAAGCATTTACAGTCAGTTTACCAATGTTGAGCCTGGGTCTTAGCTTTGTTAATTTTCGGTGTCAGAGCGGGAAAGCATACCAGCCTTTAAAGAGAGGACTAGCCCGATCACCACTATGGATAGTGTCTGGCAAACACAGATAAGGCTGTACAGGAAGGCATCTTTAAATCCCTGGAGAATTCCATCTACAGAGATGGAAACTAAGAAAGTCGAAAGAGATGGATAAGAGTTTTGATTGTACAGCAATTGAACAGAAGGGAAGCTGTAACGCAGTTACCCCCCAAATAACAGCCGTGACTCACCGCGAAGGAAATAAACACGGAGTTTGTGAGTTCCTCAAACTTTTCTGAGGCAACCTGTAAACATTAATGCGTTTTCCTGTTCACTGCAAATCGGGTGATATAAATAAAGTCAACTCTGACTTTGCGCGTTGCATCATATAGGAATGTATATCGAATGACACATATTGAATATGTGCGGGCTGCATTAATGTGAAGCAATGTTTAGGTCCAATGTAACAACAAAGGCAAGACAGTTAAAAACAAATCTAATATGAATGAATAACAATTTAATCAATCTTTAAATTCCAAGAAAAGAAATTTGGAAAAGCTTCTTTTTTTAAGCAGTAGGCTATGGATTTCGGGCTTGATAATCATTCAGTGTTTCGATCTACAAAGCTGCATTTGAGTAACAGTCGTTTACTTCCCCTGAGCTTGGGAGTTCATGAATAATTAATGAATAGTGTGACGATTGGAAAGATATCAACTCTGATTGGCTAACAATCGATGTATTTGGTTATAGCATACGACTGGTGCAGGTCTAAAAAGAAAAACCGCACACAACATCTTGACCTCCATTTCCTCTGTTATGTTCAATGTATGACTGTGATATACCAGTTGTAATTTCTTCAATAACATGTGCGATTAAAGAAACATTAATAATGACAATTCAACATACAAATCAGGACAAGGCTTATAAATTCCAGTATTGGAGAATAAGCGAGCATGCGTAAACGGGCGTCACTCTACTCTCTAAAGTAAAAGAGTGAAAACTTCACTCTCTCGTCCGAGTGGTGTCATTTTGGCTCTTTTGAGAGTGACTGTGCATCACCCATTTTGAGTGAAATTGGAGCGAACTTTACTCCGATTCAAGATGAAAATACCCGTCTTTCACTTTTAAAAGAGTTGTCAGCCATATGGCTCTTTGCAAGAGTGGTATGACGAACAAAACGAGTGGGTTTTTTAGAGACTATATCACGATCTTCCCTACTATATTACCACTGTCTATCGCAAACTCGGTCTGGCTGTAAGTCACAAGACTTTCTGTCAAGACCCATTGCTTAAAATCTTCACAAGCCTATTTTTTAATTCTGAAGTATAAGGCTATCTCAACCGCTTAACAGGGCTCCATGCCAAGAACTCACGATCAATCTTTCTTATCCCATGTTAAAGCTTTCACGGTGCAGTTAAAGCTTGTCCATACACACCTGTGTGTTATAACACAGGATACCAGAAGTTAATCCAATTCTACTTACTGTTTTGCCGTCAGCTTCCCCCATCCGATGCTACACACACACGGCTAGAATCGAGATATTCCAAGCGTTACGACCGATGATGTTTTTCTTTTAAAATTCACCAGTTGAATTTTTTTGTGATACCGACAAGAGGGACACTGGGGAACAATCTCACCGACCACAAGCTAGACTCGGACTTTTCCCCAGTTTTCAGCAAGGACAAACAAAAAAAAACACCAGGAACATGAGCTCGATATTACCTCAGTTCCTGCTGAGAATTAATCAAGTTCTTATGAAGGTCGCCCACGAGAGACAGTACGAGTCCCACTTGGGTGCCTTTTTACGTCGGTAAAAGGGCACGTATTGGCTGGTCCCAGTATACCCATGACTTGTTATCAAAATCAGATTGGGAAAAAAACTTACCAGGGACGGGCAGCGGTAAGCCGCGTGTAGAGTTTGAGTTTTTCTCCATGGTCCCACCTACCACTGTCATCGCAAAATCCTTCTGAGTCTAAAGGGAAGTGCCAAGTCAACCCTGATCCCGGCGAGGTAGGAAACACATAATTCCAGTTGCTTGCAACAGCCTTGCGAGATTGCTCAAACGAACGGGTTATGACTGTCCGGTTCCCTCTCCCCTCTGCTATGAGCCACAGCTTGGGAAGGTTTTTTTTGTTCGGTGGGGCTTCGACTCTACTTGGTTTAGCCAGGGGCCAAGGCCTGTACTTGACAGTACACTGCCGATCCGCAAGTGAGCCCCAGATGACCGACATCGCCAGAGCAAGGCGGATTCTTCCCATCCTCAAGTGGTTTCGGACTTCTTCAAAAAAAAAACACTGATCATGCGTACTGGATGCTCTGAGAGAGGTCCACACAACCTCAGGTCCCTCCTTTTAGTACTATGCTAAGCCGAAGATGTTATTTAGTATTCCCCTCACTAAACGGGGAGCAGTTACGGGAGCATCGCGGTGGCCGTCTCCCTGCCGGCATAGTCTTGCTGCCGCTTTCCTGTTATCTCTACTTCTTATCCTCTTCATGGTACTCAGACGATCTAAATTGGTTTTCACAGAGCTCCATGAAGCACAGCCTGTTGTGCCTCCATTTTTTCCCCTTACTATTTCTCTCTTCTGCCTTTAACATGCTCAGCACGAGGGACAGCTCCAAAACAAACAACAGGACTGTAAACGATTTTAGCCGGACCCCCAAGAAGTTGGGTCAGCTGCCTTTTAAAATGGCGGCCGATGTTTTCGAGTGATTTCAAAAAGAAAACACCAGTTTGTTTGTGGGCAGTCCACTTAGCTTGAATTGATGATCCGAGTCGCATTGCGCATTTTTAAATTATTACCCATCGGTCTTGAAACATGGTTTTAAAAAAAAACAAGTTCTTTCAAAAACCCCACGACCCCCCTCCCCCCGGAATTTGAACCTGCGACCACCGGCTACACGTATACCGATCCCGCGTCAGTCAATTTTTCTTGGTTCACCCCAAAATAGATTTCAATTTCTGCGAGAAAAGTTCCAAACATAAGTATTATTTCGTCGGGGCATGCGTACGTTCTCATTTTTTTTTAATGGATCACCGGCTGTTGATCCACGTTCCTGTAGAGTGGCAATACAGTTGGTTATGGAATAATACATGTACTATTAAGAGCAACAACTACTTTGTATTAATTTATTTCTATCTATGAGTATATCACGTTAATGAAACCAAAATAATCTCACTGGCTCGAACCACAGAGCTGAAGAAACCACATGAATCGACCGTTATCAATAGCAATTTCTCAAATAGGGAAAAACCTCAACAGTGTATCCGAAGAAGGAATCGAACCAGGGTCCATGTAGGAAAACTTTAAACAGCATTTTGTCCGCATGTCCAATACAAGTTTGAATCGACCTAGGTCCGCGTCCAAGGGGACCAGACCCATTTCTGAGCTGTTCTGACCCTGATTCCGCGTTAGACTTTGCCGTAAATAGGTCTTGCTCCCTGACAGGACCTGGATACGGATCAACCTCAGACACTCATGGGGTGTGATAATAATTTAAGGTATCGTTAACAATGGCATACAAAGCATACCTTTAAAAACACCTAAAGGAAAACACACTTATGATCACAAAATGAATATTAGATCTTTCACAATCATACACGAGACGAAGTGGGTTAGAGCGAACGCTTTCTTTATCTTGGTATAGTTTGACATCCGAAATCAAATATCGAACAGGCGTTTGGCTCAACTTCAACCGACCCGGAAACACTGGGGGCTTGCCACCCCCTGGTTTCCCAGGCAAGGTGTACCCAGGAAAAACTACAGCGTACACCATACTGATGAAAAAAATCAACTCGGAAGGGGAAAAAACCCGCATTAATGTACCACCCACCATCCTTATCCGTTTCAGCCCTCGAAGAGGAGGGATAAACTGCGCAAGTCTTGCGCATTTGGACATTTTCGAAAACCTTGGGTCCCCACGCACCTTATTTTAAAGGGGCACATTGCCTTCCAATCTCTTCAAATTAAATTAGCTGTTTGAAATTGCTCCTTATCCTTTTCGAGAGTAGTTAATGCAATCAAATACCTACAGTGTATTGTAATTGGTGAGTTATGATTCAAAAACATACATTTTGCCTCTGGAAATAAAACTAGAATAGAACTACACTCCACATAGAAACATACGGTCCGCCATTTTGTGGAGTCAAAAAAAGTGGTTCATCTACAAAAAGGCGAACCGTGTTTTTCACGAAACAAAAACGAAACCACACAATTTCAAGGGATATGTTTTGTGAATCATTTAATTCTATTTTTAAAATATCTTTCACCCATATTCATTTCATAACAAACGTTTTTATAGCCCAAAGGCGCCCAATCCAAAGGCAACTTCCCCTTTAACGTGGAAAAGGAAATAATATCTTCGCCCAACACAAAGCTGCTCCTTTCCACCTGGATACTTCAGTCTCACCATGTTAATGTTTTCATGTTTTTTTGCTTAGAGTGTCATATGTTTATTTATATATTTGCAATTGTTTATTTTTATTCCATTATATCACTTTTTTATACTTTGAGAGGGTTGATTGTCACGTTTTCCTTTCTGATATTCAATTTTACAACGATTGTATTATTGATGCTTGAATTCGTTAATCGTAACAGGTATAGGGAACTATAATCAAAATATTTGTCAACATATTTTGACCTCGTTTAAGTTGACGGCTAGGACCACATGGTTACCTACTGTGTCTTTGCATCTTGATAAGCATGACCCAGAATTTTAGCCCTATTGTTTTGGTGGATGAACAACAAATTCAAAATTGTCTTCTTGTGCAATACTCCACTATTTACAAACAGTCCACATTGTTCCTATAATTATGTTTAATACATGTTCTTTGTTGTTCCAACATTTTTTTTTCTAGGCGGTTTGCTTTCGATTTGTGGCACTTCAAACATGTTTAATATATCAATAAATGAAAGGAAAATAAATAAAAGAACTCAGAACTGGGACTTCAAACTGCATGAGTGCCGATAAAACTGTCACTCGTCTGGTATGTTGAAGCGAGGTGGGTGCTTTATGGACGTTTTAACTCTGTCAACTCCTTCTATAAAAACTAAATGGTGCTGTGCCAACAAATATTGAATTGTGAAAAAGGGGTATTTATGGCCTATATTTCTTTCAGGTATAAACATACATTAAATTATGTCGGGCAGTGTGCTGAAAGATTCTTCACTAACGGCATACTTCGCCTGCTTCAAAATGGCTCAATTCTGGGAAGCTGCAGAACTTGATTTAGGTTTTTATTGTGTGCAATTGTAGTCTTCGTTTATAATTGTGTAATTTTCTGTGTATTGCTTTGTATTTTTAATATCTATGATTTTATGAGAGACGACGCCATGTAATTTCCAGTTTGGGATTTAATAAAGTTCGTTCATCTATCGATCTATCTATCTATCTGTCTATCTCGTATAGAGCAAATTTGTCAAAAATAAAAAATTGAAAATAATCAAATGATTTCCCTTCCTTTTAAGTGAATATACACCATTTTGGTCTGGCAGGAATTAATTGTAATACGCCACCTCGCATCTCTTTTAAAACAGCACGTCATATTATGTGTTGGTTCTAAAAGGTCAAGTGAAAATTGAAACAGTTGACCTTCTCCTCCAGTATCCTTATATAACTGAACACTGGTACATAACAATCTTTTAATAGTTTGTCGGTGACAGAAACTAGACATCCAACCATTTTAAAATATTGTAATTACAAATTCATAACTACGGTACAATACAATCTCCGAAATATATCCATGTGAAATAAAGTAAAAGTTGAGAAAGAAACATTTAAAGATGCTCAGTCCGATTGTTCCGATTTGAACCAAACATTTAGATCTATTTTTGTTGAATTATTGTCGGGATCCCAGTATTATCTCAAGTCCATAAGCCATACACAAACTATTTTGAATGTTACATATATTTTGTATATACATTGTCCGTGGCATATGCCGAAAAATGGGTATGTTTTTCGTGTTGAAACAACAACATCTGTCAACATTCGTTCAGAGAAAACAAATTAACCAAAAAAAAATATTTTGGCAAAAATTGGGCCATGCAACTTTAAGGCCGCCTTAGCTTATTTCAATTGCAGCAATTGAAATAAAACAAAACATGACAGCGCATAAACGGAATCACCGAATTTGATGACATTTTCACAGATTGGTTGCATGGTGCGCTTACTTAAAACAAAAAGGATGAAATTGAACTTACTCCTTCGAAAACCACTGATGGATCTCACAGCCACTTCCCGAATCTCGTATGAATTATGAGGGTAATCCACTCCACGCCACGCTTGTAATTTGTCATTTGCGCCATGCCTTCTGCAAGGTCAAGTCATCAGGCTCGCATCCCGTGTGATCTTCGGGGATACCTAACCAGACCCACCCTTCCCGATACAGTGTGAGTAATTCACATAACTTTTCCCTAAAAAGACATTACTTCTGTTAATCAACGTCAAATTAACAACGTGTTCAGTTATTCCTATGGACAAGGTATAGCGCTGATGATGTCATTTTAGTTTTTGGACTGGGGGTCAAGTCCAACAGTTTGTTTTAAAGATGCATGTAGATTGTTTTCAGTAACAGGATGCAACGGTTTTGGCTTGGCTGTTTTGTTTATTTGTTTTAATTTGCTTATATATTTATTTGTATTTATTTAATTGTTATTTTTTTTAGAGGACTCTTGTTTTATGTTTCCATTGTTTTGTTTTGTTTTCTGGAAGACATCAGAGTATACTCCTCGAAACGTCGAGTTGTTACACCACCGAGCCTTTCCAGAAGCACCACACAACTCATGGATATATTTTACTTTGCTTTGTTTTGTGTTATGTTTGCATTGTTTGGGGATTTTTTTCTTCTGTATTTGTTATTTTTTGTTGTTTTATTTTCATAATCCACTTATGGGTTCTGATTTCAAATTGTGCAAATGGACAATTTGTTCACCGTTTCAGAAAGAAAGAAGCAAATAATAATTATTGCGTGAAATCAAAACGACTTCAATCTGAAATAAGTAGCCTTGCGAATCCTTTCATATAGGGCGTGCTTGTCAAGTACTTTTTATTGAATGACACTTTACCCATGTTATACAAAAAAAGTTTGTCAGGCATTCGATATTGCATTTGTCACTCTAGTGTAGCTCAAGCCCATTTAAAATCATCGGAAAGAACAGAATGCATCTGCAGTAGTGGAAATGATAAGACCCAGTTTTCATAAAGTCCAAGACGTTATCTGAGATCTAAATCATCTATCTGATCATACAACTAAGTCCTGGTATCCCATTCAAAGCACCCTCCCCCAATCCTATCCATCCCCTTCATCCAAAGAAACCTCCGGAAGTACCCTCCTTCCAACGCCATCTTGCTTCCCGCTAGAGCAGAGTGGCTGCCTGTATATACCCGACATCAACTGCATGTTGGAAATTAATAGTGACAGATTGTCAGACACTGAAGTTGAACGCTGCGCCTAGTGAACTTTTCGAAATCTTTGTGTATAATGGGCATAATATCATGCATCATTGTCTGCAGATGTACTTACAACATAAGATGACTGTATGACATATGCTAAACACTGTCACGAGTTTGCACTCTTCACTGACAAAGTGCCCCAAGACCAAACTTAATGTGTCACATAGGACTCCATGGTGTTGTCAGTGGCAAAGTTCAATTATAGCATCCCCTCCGTATGTTTTTCTGGAAGAATTCCCCAAATCTATAACGTGGATTAACTGTACGAATTCCACATTTTGATTATGCCATAAGCTAAGGCCACCAAACTTATTCTTATAGTCTATCTATTAATCTTATTCGGGCTTTTTAGGTGCTGCGTACAGTGCTACAAGCCCACTTCACTTATCATTTCAGACAACGGGGTTTCCGCGGGAAAGTGTACCCATTCAGTTTCCTGCACAGTCATCGATCTTGTGGGTGGGGGATTTGAAAGGGGGGAAAAGTTGGGGTGCACGTCGGGTGTGATGCCAGCCAAGGCTGTCTTTAAGTTGATAGTTGAATCCACGCCAAGAAA